>CAMRHE010000072.1:1410000-1807500 GCA_947044405.1 Leptodactylus fallax | reverse complement strand
TGCAAATGTGCGTATTTCTCCATTCACTTCTATGGGACATCTGAGGATAGTCAAGCATCCCTGCTAGGTTGTTCTCAAAACTCCTATAGAAGCAAATGGAGAAAGCCACACATGTGTAGCTACCTCTTTGTTCACTGCAGCCACATTTAAGGTGGGGAAAGTGACCCCCTCCACAATAGAGGCCTTGAGTGTGTGACTGATGTTAAGTCTGGATTCAGCATGGCTTTGTGTATTCTTAAAGGGGTATTCCCACGAACATAACTATTTTTAAATTTGTAGATAATTAAGTTAAACATTTTTGCAAATATAAGTAATTAAACATTTTGCAGTTTTAAAGATTTTCTCTAAATATCTTGTGGTCACAGTCTTGTTGTCTTGATTAGTTGCTAAAAGATACGACCATGAATGCAGGACCTTTCTAAGCTCAGAAAATCTGCCTTGACTTTCTTATTGTGGCCGGGATATCTTCTGATACATGTAGTGTCCCTGCCTGATAACCCAGTTACAATAAGAAAATCATGGCTGCGTTCCTGACAAGTCTCAGACCATAGAAAGTTTCTGCATTTGTGGTCGTATCCATTGGCAACCGATCAGGAAAACAGACTGTCACAACTAAGATAGTTAGAGAAAATCTTTAAAACACTGCAGAATTTTTAACTACTTATATTTGCAAAAATGTTTAACTTTTACTTAGCTACAAATATAGATATTATTATGTTCATGGGAATACCCCTTTAAGTGTGTACTAGCATTGTGGAGTTCACCTAATGCCAATGGTGATAACTCATTGTTGCACTGTATATTTATTATATATGTCACTGTCACTTTAAATGTATTGTTGAGTCATCATGCCACTTCTGGACATGAGGCAGTCTGATGATTCTCTAATGTGCAAAACATTGCTTCACGTATTGGCTGTGCAGCAGGTGGTGCCTTTTGCGCTTTGCAAGGTACCATCTATGAATACTGCAGTCTCCTGCTCAGGGGCAGACACTGACAGCAAAGGGCCCTGTGCAAGAAGTTTGTCTTTCAAAAAAACAACAAAAAAAGTCGCATTTCCACAACGTGGAGCCTCAGTCTATAGATCTAAAAGTAGATGGTGTTAAAAGGTCCACATTCTTGATAGGCTTGATGTGAACAGAAGGTGAGCCTTACTTTTAATAGGGGAGCAATAATATATATTTTATGGTATGAGTAAGGTGCATAAGTAATATATAGTACAATATTTCTCAACCATATGATAATAGCATGTTAAGGTTATTATTGGGTCACATGCCATTATTGGCACCTAGATAAGACAAGGCCAATATGTCAAGCAATGACATACAATAGTTATCACCTACATAAATGAATGATCTTTTGGCACAAAGACAAATGACTCACAGCATTGAGGAAAATGTGTCCGCATTAGTGAAGCAGCACTTCTAGGCTGCCAGCCGAACGCTACTTCATTGGGTAACTAATCTTCTGGTGCAATAGGTCTCACACAATGACCTGGGGTTCGCAGGATGGACAGAAGGGTTTGTGGAACTTGTCAATAAAAAAGAATGTCCATTGAGCTAGGGTTTTGGATCTTTTTGAAGAGCCAACCAGAAAAATCTAAAAATCAGGAAACCTGAAAAATCCAAGTAGTCCACATTTCAAAGCCTAACCAAAAACTAACATTATTGAGTGTAAAACAAGTCATTAAAGGGGTTATGCCATGAAGAATATTTATCCTCTATGTATTAGATAGGGGATATATAGCTGATTGTTGGGGTCTTACTGCTGAGACCTCCATTGATCCTGAGAATGGGGGGTGTTTTACCGCCATTGTCAATTCAACCAGACTTCAGCCACCAGCTGAATGTAGGTGTGTCCCTTGCTGGATGGGACACATCCACACTCCCATTCAGTTCAATGGGACCGCCAGAAATAGCAGTGTGCACTGCCATTGAAGTGAATGGGAGCACGGATGCATCCCAACTGGCAAGAGACAGTGGCTGCAGTCTGGTTAAATTCACAAAGGGGGTAAAACACATCCATTCTCAGCAGTCAGACCCCACCAATGAGCTATTTATCAGGGCATAACACCTTTAAAAAGGACAGAGACTTGTTTTTCTTGCTATGGGCCAAAGGGGATCCAGCTGGAAGGAAAAGTGTAAGTTCTTACATTTATTTTCCATTCCATTTGAAACCATTTTTCTGCCTCAAACTACATGAAAATCTGGATCTTTTATAGAAAAACACTGTGTGTGTGTGTGTGTGTGTGTGTGTGTGTGTGTGTGTGTGTGTGAAAGCACCCTAAGGCTAAGGTCACTCATAGTAAAATGCAGCTAAACAATGTTCTGGATAAAAAAAAAAAAATGCTGCAGAAATACAGCAGACAATTACACTTTTTTTTTTTTTTTTTTTTCATTTTTGCATCCCCCCCATATAAGTCTATGGGGAGACAGCAAAGCATTTCTGCAGGTGATGTAGAAGTTTTTCCTTTATATCTTCCCTCCCTTTAAATTCCGTTACTGCTGGAGATTCCGCCATGGGTAACCTGCTGCAAACTCACAGCATTAGACTTAGCCTAACTCTGAAAATGCATGGAAACGAACAGTCTTTGTTACTGGTCAACGGGTTTTGTGGTTAATACAACGGTTTACCTGTAAAATTGTATGAACGTTAACAAGATATTTGTTGGTACTGTTTTACGGCCACATAAAGCCATAGTGGAGAATTTATCATGCCCCCTACTTTTTGCGAAAAAAAGTGCGTTTTTATTCTTGTTTATGGCATCTTTTCTGAAGTGCAGATGGAGCTTCCTAAACATGGCCTCCGCATCCCAACAAATTTATTATCATTTACACCAGAAACTGGGGTGAAATATAGCCCAAATTGATATCAATTTGTGGTGCAGAAAAGGTATAGGCTGCCCTAATTTATGAAGAGGCTCCTCTTAGGCACATCCTACTCCACTGCACAAGTTCAGGACTGGCGTATCAATATAGATTTTTCCCCTATATATTTACGGACTGTACATGAATTTATGAATCAGGTCATATCATATAATAATGTGTCTATGTGTCTACTTTATCCACAGCTCTGTCTGAAGTTGCTGAGTCTTATTATAATGCGATTAAGAAGATAGGTGAACAAGCGTTACAGAACTCTGCGTGTTATGGACTGGGTAAGTGCAAACAGTTTCTATAGCGATAAGTGTTTAGAAAGTGCTTGTGTACTCACTGTTTTTGGGGGGCACTTTCCTGCCACATTTTTATGTGACTCTCTGAAGACCCTGGGGGGGTTGGGAATTTATTAAGACTGGTGTTTCCATGGGGTTCTTAATCCATTCCCTTACATGTGCTAGACAGGCCAGAATTATTAATAAGCTCCTCCCTCTTTATAATTCTAGCGCAAGTCAGAAGGCGCATGTGCACCTGATCTCAAATCTACTGAAGTTTGGGACTGGCATAGACTTCTGGTATAACTCATGCTGACTATCAAAGTATCTCATGTCCTGCCCACCTAGATTATCTCCCCACTCTTCCATCTTAAAAAGTGTTGAGCAGGGCACAGGAGATGGTATGTGTCATAGTGGCTCAGTGGTTAGCAGTGGTTAGGGGTTCTGGGTTTGGATCCGACCAAGGACAACATCTGCATGAAGTTTGTATGTTCTCCCCATGTTTGTTTGTGTTTCCTCCGGGTACTCCAAAAATATTCTGATAGGTAAATTGGGGTATAGCCACTAACTTTCCTACTCCTCAACGCTCCCTGCGCTTTTAGTGAGAAAAGCACATTACAAATGTTTGTCATTGTCATGTACTTGAAATGCACCAATGTGGGGTGGAGTAACCCCAAAACATAGGGCCTTAGCCTCAGACAGTTTTCAGCTGCACCCCTGTTAGTAAATCTGGGCCACTCTATTTGTGGAGGCACTCTGCCAACACTATTAAAGGGGTCATTCTAATGGTGTTGTTATTGGAGACATTTTGGCTATCATTGCGATTGATGTGTACTTTAGATAAGATTTTATTCTTATCTCCTGTTTCAAAATGATTCCTAAAAGTATGCAAGTAAGGTTGACAGGTCTTAGATTGGAACCCAAACTCGAGGAGCCCCTAAATAAAAGCTGGGTTAAATCAATGTAGAGAATCGATGAGGTTTACTCTATGATATGATGATGTCTACAGAATGATGGATACAAGTTAATATTTCATTTTTACAGTGTCCGTTATATAGATGATGTCACTATAAAGTGGATTATGATGTCACCTGTGCTGGGAATAAATTTTGCACTTTAGTTGCTTGAATGGCTTTATGAAGTATAAGTCATGTTCTGGAGATACTGCAGCAATAGTTTCTACACTAGTGTGTTCAATGTATCCACCATGAACTACATATTGTGGAATATCATGTTAACACCGGCTGATTGATACAAGGTTTACTGATTACATATTCAGCTGCCTTTATGACTACAGTTTATGAGAGGAATCACATCTAACACAATGACATATTAGTATTACAGCAGTGACGTCTAATAGCTCATATATGAAACACATAGAAGTTCAGTGGTTGCCGTTTTCTTCCTGCCTTCCAATACCTTATGGATGTTGTCCTGGCTTACACGTGGGTTATAACAAGGCAGAGACAGTTGCTACAACAATAAACCAACAATGATATTATAAATATCTTTATACATTACACCCTCAATATACAGTTTCTATGGCTCTGTTCGCAGCACATTGGCTCTATATTTCCCTACATGCTGAAAAAACTTCCAGCGTTCAATTCAAGTATATAGATATTGCCCCATTTGCTTAGCAAAGGCCAAAAATATGTCTCTTTGGTATTTAATGGACTGGTACTTTCTGTATATAGTAGACTTCTAAGCGGTGTGTGTGTGTGTGTTTGTGTATATAGTCTTTGGGCAATGCATGCCTCTTTATGTTTATACAGTGGCATATATCAGAGTTTTCCATTGGAAGCATCGGTTGCACTGAACCTCCCCCTCCCATTTCCAAGACTTCTCCCAAGTTGCACCAGTTCTCTGGAATGCGCTACCCCAGGCAATCAGATTAACACCCAACTTCCAAAGTCTCAAGTGCATCCTAAGACACCTCTCTTAAGGGAACATTTAGGCTAAAGCTCTTTTTCTTGCAGATTTTGATGCAGTTTTTTGAGCCAAAGCCAGGAATGGATTGAGCAGAATGTAATAGTATAAGAGCTTCCTATAAATTTGCCATTCCTTTTGTAGCCATTCTTTGGTTTGTCTCTAAAAACTGCAAGGAAATCTGCTACAAAAAAAAAAACAGCGTTTCTGCAATGTGGGGCCTTAGCCTTAAGCTCTGCCCAGTGAATATCCTCAAAAACACCCACTTGCATAATTTCGAAGTCTTTAACATTCACAGAATCAGGGCTAAATAAAAACTTGGCCAAATAAATGCCCAAGTCTGGAGCATGGTATTCAGTGAGGCGGAATGGAAGGTGTCTGATAATATGTGTGCAATATTATGAAAGCCCTTGTACTTTGAGCTCATTAACTAAATGATCTATTGCATACAGCATTCTTGTAAATGGCATTTATTTTGTTATAAAGCCAAGGCCGCTGCTGGGATGCTATAATAAATAAAACATTTCCACAGACTGATGTGCTGATCAGGATAAGTGCTGTCACCTCTCAAATCCAGAAACTTCCTCTTTAGTATACTGAACACAGGCCAGAGTCCAGTCAGGGGCATAAGTAAAGGCTCATTGGCCCTGGTACAGAAGCTCAGCTTGAACCCCCTGCAAAACTTCTCCTTACAACCATCAGCCACCTCCCATCCATACATTTTAGCAGCATTTACATTTTCCTTTCCTTCTCTTGGGCCCAGAACACCATGAAGACTCACTCACAACATATCTGTGTATAGAAGTTTGCTATCATTCCCATCCCCTTCAATTGCACGTTTTGTGCCACAGCCTCCCCCACAGAATCCCTCCTTGACTATAAGTTGCTGACCAATTGCTATTTTACTATTACAGCCTTCCCTATGTGAGATTTCATTGTATGTGTAGAACAATGTACGTGTAACATACACAGATTTTGCAATGGATTTGCTCCAGATTTCACCCTTTGGATTGCACCCAACTAGAGAATAGAACTCCTTGTTATATGCAGCCATCTTTCATGACAGTGGCAATTTCAGGACAGTAGATTTAATAGCTTATGGGTGGTTGCAGTGATCGGACTATTGGTGATCAGGTCATGAAGGACCTTTTTTCTCCTCCCAGCTTGTCTTTTATCTTCCTATCATTGAACCGGATGGATTTTGTGAGGAGTGATAGCAGAGATGTTTATCAGTGGACTGGAAAGTCTTGGACACTTTGACAACAACCATTAATGACTGCATCAGTTCTGTGAGTCATAGAATTGTGTATGTGCTTACAATTGATCTTTATTAGTACAAGGTGCAATTAAAACTCATACGCCAGTCTTAATAAAAAGCCTGAATGGAACTGAGGGACCGAGAAATTCATGAAGAGGCTGCATAAATCTATAAGAGGTCCCATTGCTAGACATCTACAACAGTCAGATTCCATTCTAAGTCACAGCAGGAAACTGGCATGAGTTTTAATAAATCAACTGGGGGCACAAAGGTTAGGCCCAGCACAGTAATAGTGCCCTTCAATATATAACATACATTGATGATGTCTCCTTAATTCCCACCACACAGTGTAATGTCCGCTAAATGGCCCCACTCAGTATTATGCCCCCTTAGTGGTCCTCACCCAATATAATGCCCCCTCAGTGCCCCCCATAATTTAATGCTTCCTAATGGCCCCATACGATATGATACCCCCTCAGTGCCTCCTCACTTGCATCCATACACTTTAATGTGCCTATAGTGGCCCTGTACAATATAATGTCCACCACTGGTCCATCCATCACACAGTAAAATGCCCCCTCAGTGGCCCCATGTAATAATATTCCCTTATATAATATCATAAGAGGAACTTCGAGTACTTTGTTTTACAAACTGGGAATGACAGAATGGCAGATATGTTGCGTGGCTACAAGGAATAGGAAATAAATATATGGTATTCCACCACCATCCAACCAAAGTATGGTTTATTATTATTCAATATTATTATTCCTTCACCTGCACCCCAAAGTTTTAACTTATCTGGGTACCACGCCATCTCTTCACCCTCCTTTATCTCCATGTGTCTTTCTGACAACCAGAACTGACAGGGAAGCAAACATTGACATTACAGTCTTCTTCTAATCTTGTAACACAAATCTGTTCCAGGAAGTATCGCAATGTCAGCACATATCTTGTCTCTCTGTAGAGATTCACTCAAATGACAAAGGACTTTGACACTAAAAGAACAGAAAAAAAAACGCACACTTACTTCCTTCACACCCTCCTTGTGGTGACTTACACCCAGACTGTCAATTCTTTGTTATATTTTATAGCACATTTTTATATTCCTAGTTCTTTACGACGACTTTATCAGTTTTCTCATGTGCTAGAAATGCCCAGAGATGTCTGGACAGTTGGGAACTCGTAGGTACTCCTTTTGCTAATGCATGTTAAATACAGAGGTATATGGGTGTGTATTTTTTTTTTTTATTATATAGCATAACTTGCTTATAGAAAATGTTTTTAAATCTTGGAGAGCCCTATTAAAGGGAACCTTTCAGGGCTATTTGGGGAACTAAACCACAATCAGGCCCTTATGGATCAGTGGCTTAATGTCCCAAATAACCTACGCCTATTCTGTCCATGGCCACATTGGAAGAAATATTCTGTCCATGGCCACATTGGAAGAAAACAAACCTTTATACAGAACTGGAGATGAGTACGATGAGTCCCATTGGACGATGTTGCTTGTGTAGCCTTTCACTGAAGTTGGGGAAGCACACCTTACCTTCACTGCACATGCGGCTGAATCCTGAATAATGGACACTAACTGGTATATCTAGAGCTAAGATATTCTGTGACATAACTGCTATATTCTTCCTTTACCATTTCAGGCCAGTTGCTTATCCAGATGGCTGATAGCTGCAAAAATGCCAGTGCTGGGCTCAATCTAGTGGTAAGGAGTTTTACATAAAATGCTTCCACTATGAGGAAATAATCACTTTGTACTTTTGACTAACCAATTTGCTGAAATATTTAAAGAAGATTTCTAACTAAAGCATAAACTAGTTGTATAATAAAAAATATCACAAAAATGCATAATACATAGTTAAATTATCTGGTGAACCCCTTCCTCTTTCTCTCACTCTTTCTGTTTCGGCTCCTCCGATTCCTAGTCCCCTCTCTATAAAATGGCCACTGGCTTCTCCAACTACTCTTTGTACACATTGCTTTGGTAGTCTAAGACACTTCCCCTGCTCTTGGATGGACCAGCTGAAAGGAAGGGAGTGTCACAAGTTACCAAAGCACAGTGTATAGTGTGTATTCTGAGAAGCTGGAGGGCGTTTTAAAGAACTGGGAAATGGAGCAAAGACTGGAAAAGAAAATATTTACACTGTGCTTATACATTTATTGTGAAATTTTTATTGTGAATCGGAGGGTCACTAAGTTGTGGTGGCCATGTTTAAGGTGCAGCCATATTGGTCACTTAATAAGCTTCGTAGTCACTGGTGGTAAATTAATGCCTTGTATAAAATGACACTTGTCCATCAGTTTCTAAGAAGCTGACACACAAATGATAAGACACAAGTGACAAATGATAACCAGTATGGCTTCTATTAGGCCCCATGCACACAGAGTGTGTATTCCATGATGTACTTACCTCTATGGGGGCTTCAGATGTGTTCTGTTCCAATGACACAGAGCAGGATAGGACCTGCTCTATTTTTATCGTAATGGACCATTGGACGCCCCCCCACAGAAGAGCATGGGATGGCATACTTGGTCGTTCATGTTCATGGAGCCTCCCTATTGAAAAAAATTGCAAACATAGCTCCCACAACAAAACAGGCTTGCCATTGTAATTGTAATTAAAGAAAAGAAAAATAACAAATTTCCAACCAGAAGACAACATTTGACAATACATTAGGCATGTACATACCTTACGCCCTCTGTTTAGATTGGATTTGATGCACCTGTGTCTTCATCCATTCTCATCTGCCTACCTACATCTATCCTCCTGGTGCCCCCATTGCATGTTTAGCTCCCCCATCAGGTTTGCCCTAAAATGACTGGTGCCTTCTTTTCCTGATCAGTTACCATTTTTTGACAAAGAAGCCAAATAGAGCAATGGAAGCACCAGAAGCAGACAGGATTGCATTGGGCATGCCTTATATATAGTCAAATTTTGTCTTTTGGATGGAGGGTTGCTTTAAGGAACCATTTCACCTTCCAGTTTATTGATATATAATTCATTTGAACATTTGGAAACTGACTTGAGTGCAAGATGCCTATAAAAAGAAGTTTGAGGCAAATGATAAATGTCTTGTAGTTGGGGATAGGATCTGAGGGTTCCATCCTGATACAAATCTCCTAAAGTATGGGCATTATGGCATATCCAGAATATATGGGGGGGGAAGACCCCATATTGACATATCTCCTAGGCAGCCTTCCATATCTGTGACATTTTATGAAGTAAGAGGAGGCAACAGGGGAACTAGTTTGTTTTTTCCAGCACCAGCCACAATCTACTAATGCCCAAATGGAAGACTAAATTATACTTTGTGGAGGCAGAAGCCGTGCCTCGGGTCCAGGTATTAAGGAAGCATAGCTGGCCAGCCAAGAAATATAGGTTGAAATCTGGCAGAGCCACACCTCCCTGGGTTTTGGGTCTTTGTAAAATACCTATACTCAGTTCATGCCTACAACTACCCTGTATGAAGGAGGTTATGACACAATTTTACCTTAAAGAAGGATTTGGGGATCAGTTTTGTAGCATGTGCCAGTAAGTACAGGCCCTTGGAGAGGAGGATCATTTTGATTGATGTGGCCTGGAATGGACAGCAGGAGGGTCCCCCATACTTTACATTTAGACTCATACCGACATATGATTTATTTATTACGATTTGACTAAACATCTACCAAGACTCCATCTTTTACAATATAAACACTGATTTATGGTTGAGAAGCTACAAACACTATAGAGATGCTGTAGCTGCAAGATGAAGTGGACATAAGATTCACTGGTAAATTTCCTTCTTGACTTACAAAGTAGGGTACTAAATAATATGTCCTGCAAGGGTAAATTAAAGTGATTTCTGCTGCCCTATCTGACATGCAGATTTACGGGCTCACCTTCCCGTCAGTTATAACTGCATTTTCTACACATTTCTAGATCTGGCAGCAGTCATTCACACAGGACTGAGACCCGTAGCCCCAGCTGCATAATAGCATGCAGGCGATTTACTGGTCCCACACCACCTGACAGGTTCCATATAAGGACCTAGATTAGAAACCAACACGAGACAAGTCCCTTTATACAGTATATTTCTGCTCTATAGACGTATGATCAGTTTTTTTTTTGGTTTTTTTTTTAAACCATCACCAAATTTACAAAAATCATGTGTGAGCCAGAATAACACATGACTGTTTTTTAGTTTCAGACATTACATGGTGAAATTGTCCAACAAATGGACAAGAACACAAAGCTGGATATGCAGTTTATACGAGTGAGTATTTACAGTACATAGCCTGTTCTTCACATCCTGCATGTGTCCATCTATCTTCTACTGACTTCACTAAAGGTAATCTCAGACAAGGCAGTAACAAGCAAGTCAAGTAACAAGATGAAATAAAAAAATCAACTGACATAGAAAAATATTCTTACACATTTGTGCATATGGGGAATTTATTAAGACTGGTGTTTCAGATACCAGTCCTGATCTGAAGTGCACTGTAAAAAGATGCTCCAAATGTATCTAACAGCACACCTCTTAATAAATGTGACATTTTTTTGCAGTCCATGTGCCAGAAAAAGCGAATCTACTGCAGTTATATCCTATCGTAGATTTGTGCTATAACTTATGCTACTTTCTGCATACATAATGGTAAATCTTTCAGTGCCTGGGAAGCCACGTCCACATTTCTATTTGCTTTATTTCTTCAAGGATGCAACCTGGTTTGGGTGTTAAGCGCCGGGCACTTATTCTTTATTTTCCAGCTACACATTTCAAAGGCCTTAACTTTTTTTTTTATTTTTCCATCTACATAGTTATATGAGGGCTTGGTTTTTGTTTGATAAGTTGTATTTTTAGGTGGAACCATCTTGGGTAACATATGTTAACTTTGATTTTTTTTTTTTTTTTTTTTTTTGGGGGGGGGCTGCATGAAATAAAGACAATTCCATCATAGTTGTTTCAATGTAACTTTTTCAATGGGCCATTACAATAGCATTAAAGGTTTTACTACTTTTACTAAGTACAATCCTTTTGCTTGGGGGTACTGTATTCTGAGACTCATAAGGTGTTTTATTCTTTCGTTGATGAAGCTGTATGAGGGTTCTTTTTTGTGAGACATTCATATTTATAATATAACATTTTAATATTTTGTACTTTTTATACATAAGGAAATACCAATTATGTTTATTTTTATTAATATAGGAAATGGTAAACATTTTTTCTTTAACTTTTATTATAATTTTAATATACTTTTAAAGCTTTTCTCTTTTTGACTTTTTTTTTTACAGTCCTACAAGGGAACATATGCTTGCTTTATTACTTTATATTCTGTAGTTACTTTTGACTCTGGCAACAAGAGCTGCATCCAAGCTGTATAATACAGCTGGAGTCCAGCATAGATGTATTAAATCTAGCTTCTGTGCCTGCTGTATCTCAGCCCTATACTGTCACGGTGCTGTGTACAAACTATATGCTCAGTAATAGTACAGCACCAAGCAGGAGGAGGTTCAAAAAGTGCGGAGAGAAAAAACACAAAACTGCACATTGTTGTGCAAATGAGGCTTGCTCCAAAATTTCTGACTTTTGTACGTTGATTTTGCAGTGAAAGGCCAATAATATATTCTCCTTATGAGGAGGACTCATGAAAATTGTCTAACAAATAACTTATCTTTATTGTCCTTTGTAACTAACCTTGCTGTGGGCAACAAACTCTCACCTTCCCCAAACATTACACTCATTACCTTGATGCTTTGCCCCATTCAGATCAATAGATTTTATGTGTAATGCAGGACAGGGCAGGGTTTCTAAACCCCCCCCCCCCCCCCCCCCCCCCCCCAACCCCCACCCCCCCACCCCCCCCCCCTTTTTTTTTTTTTTAAACTCGTTTTATTGAAAATTGCGTATCAGACAAAGGAGTCCATACATGGGCCCGTGCCCCCCCCCGCCTGCTCCTCGTCCCACGGCCATAAACGGCTCGGCAGAAAGAATATAATCAGGCATGCGTAATCGATCATCAGTTATCATGTACGAAACATGCGTCCATAAGCAAGGGTACAACAGGTACCTCCTGAGAGGGGGGGGGTTCCCCTGGGGCCCCCCCCCCCCACGGCATGAGTAAATTAATGGCGGCGAGGGGGCCGTATTTGGTGAAGGACCCCACTTTTTTAACCCCACATTTCCCAACAGAGCATGTGTTATGGGTTTTCTAAACCAAACAACTCCATAACCTATACTTGAATATACAGTGGGGAAAAAAAAGTATTTAGTCAGCCACCAATTGTGCAAGTTCTCCCACTTAAAAAGATGAGAGAGGCCTGTAATTGTCATCATAGGTAGACCTCAACTATGAGAGACAAAATGAGAAAACATATCTAGAAAATCACATTGTCTGATTTTTTTTAAGAATTTATTTGCAAATTATGGTGGAAAATAAGTATTTGGTCACCTACAAACAAGCAAGATTTCTGGCTCTCACAGACCTGTAACTTCTTCTTTAAGAGGCTCCTCGGTCCTCCACTCATTACCTGTAGTAATGGCACCTGTTTGACATTGTTATCAGTATAAAAGACACCTGTCCACAACCTCAAACAGTCACACTCCAAACTCCACTATGGTGAAGACCAAAGAGCTGTGGAAGGACACCAGAAACAAAATTGTAGACCTGCACCAGGCTGGGAAGACTGAATCTGCAATAGGCAAGCAGCTTGGTGTGAAGAAATCAACTGTGGGAGCAATAATTAGAAAATGGAAGACATACAAGACCACTGATAATCTCTCTCGATCAGGGGCTCCACGCAAGATCTCACCCCGTGGGGTCAAAATGATCACAAGAACGGTGAGCAAAAATCCCAGAACCACATGGGGGGACCTAGTGAATGACCTGCAGAAAGCTGGGACTAACGTAACAAAGGCTACCGTCAGTAACACACTACGCCGCCAGGGACTCAGATCCTGCAGTGCCAGACGTGTCCCCCTGCTTAAGCCAGTACATATCCAGGCCCGTCTGAAGTTTGCTAGAGAGCATTTGGATGTTCCAGAAGAGTATTGGGAGAATGTCATATGGTCAGATGAAACCAAAGTAGAACTGTTTGGTAGAAACACAACTCGTCGTGTTTGGAGGAGAGTGAATGCTGAGTTGCATCCAAAGAACACCATAGCTACTGTGAAGCATGGGGGTGGCAACATCATGCTTTGTGGCTGTTTCTCTGCAAAGGAACCAGGACAACTGATCTGTGTACATGAAAGAATGAATGGGGCCATGTATCGTGAGATTTTGAGTGCAAACCTCCTTCCATCAGCAAGGGCATTGAAGATGAAACGTGGCTGGGTCTTTCAGCATGACAATGATCCCAAGCACACCGCCAGAGCAATGAAGGAGTGGCTTCGTAAGAAGCATTTCAAGGTCCTGGAGTGGCCTAGCCAGTCTCCAGATCTCAACCCCATAGAAAACCTTTGGAGGGAGTTGAAAGTCCATGTTGCCCAGCGACAGCCCCAAAACATCACTGCTCTAGAGGAGATCTGCATGGAGGAATGGGCCAACATACCAGCAACAGTGTGTGCCAACCTTGTGAAGACTTACAGAAAACGTTTCATCTCTCATTGTCCACAAAGGATATATAACAAAGTATGGAGATGAACTTTTGTTATTGACCAAATACTTATTTTCCACCATAATTTGCAAATAAATTCTTTAAAAATCAGACAATGTGATTTTCTAGATTATGTTTTATCATTTTGTCTCATAGTTGAGGTCTACCTACGATGTCAATTACAGGCCGGCCTCATCTTTTTAAAGTGGGAGAACTTGCACAATTGGTGGCTGACTAAATACTTTTTCTCATTATACTTCACATAGCCATATCTTTCTGTTTAGAAAATGTGTTCCCCAGGTACTGCCAGATGATAATGTCATGTGTACTCTGTGTAAGGAGACAGCAGAGGGTCTGTGACAACATGCGCAAAGCCATCACAACATTCATGATAAGGATTTGACAATTGATTTCCTTGCAGTTGACATCCCCTATGACCAGAACTGCTCCTACTTGTAAAGGGATAGACTTCGGTAATATAAGTTTTTCGCTTTATTTCTCATATTGAATTTGGGTTTGTTTTATTTTCTAATAGGACAGCCAAAGCCGTTATGAAATGGAGTATCGCCAGAGAGCGACCACCCTTGATAAATGCATGTCAGATGCTTGGAAAATGGAAAGGCAAAGAGCCCGTAACCTGCAAAGTATGAAAGTAAGGACAAGATACAAGCAGTTACCCAAACACTATGGGCACTGCTGTTTGTTTTAAATAGTCATGGTTGTTCAGGGGGACATTGACATGATGGGTACACCGATGTGTCAACATATTGGTTATCCGGAGTTAAAGTGTTGATTCCTATTGTGTTTGATGGCTTTTTGTTGGCCAGTCTGTCATATACTGACTCTGTAAAACTAATGTATTTGTCTCCTTTTGTGCCTGGGTCAAACAGGAGATTTTGTGCCCAAAATTATCTCCACAGACCTGAAAGTAGACGACTCTCTGTAGTTAAAGCAACCCCACACCTTCCCTCTCCCACTCTGAACTCTATAGCTCTGTATATTCAGTTATGAAGCATTTTTCTAGTGACTGCTAATCCCTCAGGTTTTCCATCAGACTGTCAGATGGTGAACCACAATAAATCAATGCTCCGCCATTCTATGGCATTGCTCATGGTGTTGTGAAGCTACTGATACACAGTTCTTGCTCAGATCCGGCTCACAGAAGCCGTTTACATTTCACCATTGATTTTGCAAGCATAGACCAACTAGTTTCATTCATTATGTCAAATTGTTGCTTCTAGATATCTCTGTGTCACAACACGTACAGTTAATTGGAGCAATTCTTACCAGGCAGAAATATGGGGCAAATACACATATAGTGTTGCTGTTTTTGCTATTTAGTTTAGTAGTTAAGTGGCTACTGTTATAAACCACTGTGGCGCCAGCCCCTAGTGGTTGTCATCTTTAGGATAAGTCAACAATATGAGATCCAACACCGGCAGCCCTACTAATCAATTATCTGCACAGTGTATGGAGTCAGAAGCAGACAGCTCTGTACACTGTATAGTGGTCATGCTGTGCTATTGCAGCTCATCTCCTATTTACTTGATAGCCTTGGACACCCCCTATGTAACAGTATAAAGGCACAATGCCTTATAACTTTAGACACAGGCAAGGTATGTCTTCTATTAATAGCTAACCATTGGGACCAGTAGCAGGACTTGGAAATAGGCTTTGCTCCGCCACTGCAGGGAGACTGTTCAATAAGTGAAAGTATGTGATTGTTTTTCATTTCCATTTTATGCAGGAAAAAGTGAACATGTTGCATTCAGACATGCTTGTATTTGTCAGAGAGAGCCAGAGAGCTGCAGAACTGGAGGAGAAGCGCAGATACAGATTTCTGGCAGAAAGACATTGGTTATTGTGCAGCTCCATCATGCAATATCACAATCGGGTAAGAAGTTTCTTCATGGTTATTTCAAAGCTTTGTCAAATCTAAGATCAGATACATTTCTGAGTACAGTGTTGTTGGTAGCCAACTTCAATGGGTCACTAATTTGATCCATTTGGGCAAATACAGGTGTAGGATTTGGTCAAAGACCTTCAATTGTTCAGTTGTTTTCTATTGAAACACCATTATTGTTTCTGATCAATCACACAATGATGCTTTAGAAAGAGTATGTGATCAGTTCAGATCAGACATCCTACCCTCTAAAACCTTCATATTTCATTATGCTTTTAGGCTCATGGTCTGCTTAATGGACGACTGTCTAATTGGAAAGAGCAGATTGATGAAAGTCGAGGTCAGACAGGCCCAGCCTCTCCGAATTATACATCTGGTAGGCCAACAACTAGCCCAAGGGACTCAATGAATATGGTACGTCTCATGTTAAAGGGGTTTTCCTATCGCTGACATTTATAGCATATCCACAAAATCCCCACCTCTGGGACCTGCAACTATCTTGAGAACTAGGGTGTCCCAAAGCCACTGTGAAAAACCAGGTGGATGTGCATGTGTTGCTCTCTCCATTAACTTTTGTGGGAGTTCCAAAACAGCTGAACATGCTTATTTGGCTGGTTTTGGAACTCCCATAGAAGTGAATGGAGAGCGAGTCAAGCATATGCGCCCACCACTTCATTCACATTGGGTGCAGGATGTTGGCCCTCAAAAGCTGTTCTCAGAATATGTGCAGGTCCCATATTGTTACCATAAGCATTTAGGATGGGAAAAACTCATTTAAGAAGAAACATTTTTAAATGAACTCTACTTTGTCAACCATATCTAAATGTTGTGGGGAACCGCTCAGGTAGATGCTTGGTAGCAGTGCAGGAAACAGGGACACAGAGGCTGGATCACACTAAAGTCTGGTGTTTATTTAGTTTCAGGTACATAACAGGTTGCCTTTACAAAGGCACAAACAAAAACAGAACCTTCTTGGCTGAGAACTACCTACTACAACAAATGTCCCCTATCTATACAGGAGTCTGGCTGCAAGACTCCCGCTCTGGTTACTTTAAACAGGGGTGGCACACAGTTACCTTGTTTCAGGTCCAGATACACAGGTCAGTTTCCTCGGTGTAGTGCCACACCTCCTAAGTCTGACACACAACCTATACCAGGCCTTAATTAGTCAGGTGACCTCCCTGCTGTGGGCTTCCACTACACACCCTTTAACTGCCTGGTTGGAAGATACCTGTTCTCCCAAACCACACCCTTCACTTTCTCACAATGTATATCTCACTCGTCTTTTGCTCCTCTTCACCATGTTTTGGTGTAAAGTGCCTACTCCAGGTCTCAGATTTTTTTTTTTTTTTACTTAGATATAAAAAGTAAAACATCTTACTTGTATTTAAGAGATATGCAGAGTCTAAAAAGAGATTTCAGGAATCCCCGATTGACAATATAGAATAAAGTATATACCTAAAGAAATGAACATTTTCACTTTTCATGCAGACACCAAGATCTGTGTCAGATGTTTTATCCATGGTAAATCATCAAGAACAGAACAACATGAGAGGTCCAATTGAAAGTACTACAAGAGGTCTGCAAAGGACACCATCTAATGGTAAGTAACTCTTTCAGTTCTGATCTAATTTCTTTTGCTATCATTTGACCATATTTAAATACATTTTTTATGGCGTCTCTTACAGGGGCCACCAGCAGTTTTCGTGCTCGTTCTAATTCCTTTGGTGAGGTTGCGGTAGCTGCAGTTGTAGCAGCAGCGGCTAATGTTGGAAATAGGAAGGTCCAGGCCATTGTAGACCATAAACCAAGAGGGGACCCTACAATGCTGCAATTTTCAAAAGGCAATGTGATCACTGTATTGGTGTCAGAAGCAAGGAATGGTTGGTTATATGGAAGACTTGATGCTATGTCCACGTAAGTCTGGTTTAGGCAACAATATACTGTATATTGGACAGTCTAATGTATTATAGTACTGATGAAACCTTGTGGATGTTCATAGAACTAACAATGATCAATAATCATCTGTTGATAAACAGCGCACTTATCAGGTTACTTAAAGGGATTGTCCAATTTCAGACCAATATTGAGAGACAAATGTTATTGTTTGTATAATGAAAAGTTGTACAATTTCCCAATATACTTTCTGTATCAGTTTCTCTTAGTTTTCTAGATCTCTGCTTGTCATTCATTCTGCTTACTTCCAGTGGATAAAAGCTACACCATGGTCATGTGATATACGGTCCATGGTCATGTGATGGACACACAGGTGCACAGCTTGTTTCAGTCAGCATCTGTCTGGTAACAAGGTGTGCACCTGTGTGTCCATCACATGACCATGGACTGTATATCACATGACCATGGACTGTATATCAAATGTCCATGGACTGTATATCACATGACCATGGCCTGAATTTTTATAAATTGTATATCTTTTTATTATACAAACAATAATCTTTGTCTCTCAATATTGGTCTGACACTGGACAACCCCTTTAAAGTGTCATGTTCTCATGAAAACAAAGGATTGACAAGTTATCATCCAACATGCCCATTCCTCCTTGGCCCATTTGGCTATATATAATGTAAACCTGTATCTAGTAAAAGATTGTCAGTAATATTGGTTAACCATTATGAGGGAACATTGAGCAGTGCTGTCGTATAACTAGAGATAATAAAGAGAACCTATTTTTTTACTGCAACACTGACATTTATAGTCCTGAAAGCAATAGCTATAATAGGGAATATGATCCCTAATTGTTCCTCCTTTTGTCTTTGCAGGACTGGCTGGTTTCCTGAGGCATATGTAAAATCAATGGATACAGAGCTTAATCCCAGGCAAGATACAAAACATAACTTATAATGATAGGTGCAGTTTTTACATCAATACAGTATTAGAGTAACCCAAATGATATCATACTACAGTAAGTATAGCTTTATATATGATTTGCAGTCCTATAATCACAGTATTGATCTGTCTGTGCAGGTCCCCTGTGTTGCGTAGTGCACACAGTACCAATGATCTCCTGGACGTTTCAGACGACATCCCACAGCCGGACTACAGGCAGAATGTCGCAGATCAGAGGCCTATTGCCAAAACTTCCAGTGCAGTTCCTCCGCCACCGCCGATGAACAACAGCGTTAAAGTAAGAGCACCAGTCTTCACAATATGGACTAATTGCACATGTGTTAAAGAATTCTGATTCTTTAGTAGTCCACAAGCCATACTTTGCAGTGAAGTGGCCAATAAACACTACAGTAAAATATGGACCATAGACCCAAAACTACAAGATGTAGGATAAACATATTCCCTGACAATGATCCTCTCAGTGTAGAGACTGAGGACTATAGTCTGAGGAAATAATGTCAATTATGACCTGAGATAACTATTAGGCTATAAAAAGGATTCAGTATAAACCGTGTACAATATTGTGTTGCTGAACCCATTAGATCGAGCAGTTTGATGTGGTTACCTGTTGTTAATCTTAAAGGGGTTTTCCAGTGTGAATACTAATGTTTGATAAAGGGAAAAGAGGGGTTAAAAAATAAAATAAGCAATACTCACCCATGTGTTGCTGCTACCATTCCAACATTTACCCAGTCCCAGTTGGTCTCTTCTTCCTTACCTACCCTTTCTAGTCCCAGAGATTGGCTATGAGGGCATATCTAGCCATAATCTGAATGTTGACCCTGAACCAGGAAGTAGAAACCAAAGTAATTGCAATGACAGAGGGGGATCAGTAAGGTGTGTTTGGCTTATTTTATTTTTCTTACCTCATTCTGCCGCGTTATTAAACCTCTTTATCCTGTCAGAGATTCCCCTTAAAGGGGTTGTCCGGGATAACTGGAAATCCCTACACTAATATAAACACCCTCCTACTTTCTAAATAACATAATTAGTCAAAAATGTATATTTACCCATATCCCTGGGACATTTACTGATTATCCGGTGACAATCCGTTTCCCTATTTTCAGAAATGGATCATCACTACTACTCCCCCACCCCACCCCCATCCACCCCATTATACTTACCTCTCTTTCTTCTTCCTGCGAGACGGCTCCTCCTTCTTTACTGATTCTGCAGGCGCGCCCTCTTCTCCAAGCTCTACTCTGCGCACTGCTGCCGATAATCCACCTGTACTGTGCAGCTTCCACACATGTGCAGTAGAGGTGGATCATCGCTGCAGAAAACAGAGCAATGCTGGAGAAGAGTGCGCTCCTGCAGAATCAGTAAAGGAGGGGCTGTCCCCCAGGAAGAAGCCATGGAAGGAAGAGAGGTAAGTATATAATGGGGTCAGGGGTTGGGCTGAGTAGGTAGGGAAGGGCGGGATAGCTAGAGCGACAGGGAGGGGGGTTGTATGGGAGGGAGGGAGAGAGGAAGGAGGGGGGTGAGGTGAGAGGTGTTAGTGTGGAAGTTACATAGCAGGAAGCTGAACCATGTAAACAAATGCAGGAGATGCCAGGAGCTCCCAATAGCACTAACAGACATTTTTTTTAAAAACATTTTCTGCTCGGAAAACCCCTTTAAGTCTTCTACAAAGGCTCAAGTACTTAGGCAAAATGTGATTTTGCTCCCTACAATTGACATTGGTCAGTAACAGTACAGTATAGAGCAGCATGTTATATATATTAACAAGTGATAAGTGCCACACACACATAGTCCATGAACTCCCCATATTTAACCTCTAATTTTTTTCGTCACAATGATTTATAAGCTCAGAGGCCGCATACGCTCACCCTCGTCTCTCTTCTCAGCAGGGTCCCTTTAGCTCCATCCTCACATCCATGACACCTGAGCCACATTTCTGGTGGATACAGGATGACAGCTCTGACTGTTAAACGTATGATCATTGTTGCCCCTGCCGACCCTGCATGGGAGATCCCCACACTGTGGTAGAAGGGGGATTAGATATATGCAGATATAGGAGCCTACAGTGTGGAAGAAATTCACTGCAAGGCGTGGGTTGAGGTTGTGTGTGTGTGCTTGGCATAAGGGATAGCTAAATATACACCTACATACAGATGATGTTACTGACACTGAATGACCCAGAGTGCAGAGGGGAGAACTTCAGAATCTATACTATAGAAAAAAGGATTTAATAGTCAACTATTCCTTAATCCCAAGCATGCTACATTGATCTCTCCCATCACAGGACACGTAATTATTGTAATGTTTTCTGTTGTCCCTTCAATGCATGAAACTATTCCCCATAGTAAAGTCCATGCCATAGATTCTAGACTAGACAATGTTTGGAGTGCCTGCTTCTTCTAATATTCACCACACATACATCTGCATGTGTTTGCTCTGTACATGTCTATCTGTATATAACCATGCTGTTTTTGATCACAGAAGTCTGAAGGAGGAGTGGTGCGCGGAGAGCTGTTTCCTAAGTAAGTCCTACTAAACTGTTGTATCCACATATTAATGGGAAGTGAGAATTTGATGAAAAAACAGGGTAAAAAAGAGTCCTTTAGGCTAAGGCCCCATGCAGGGCCATTTTAATGCATTGTGGGGCCCCGTGCAAACTTTTTGAAAGTGGGCCCCCAATGCTCTCCCCATAATGTTATTTCACCTGCCCCCCAAAAACCACCAATGTTACACTAAAAAATGCTTTTCATTGCGATTTCGCAGAGTTTTCCTCTGCAGACTTTCTGCCCCTATTATACCTATATGGAAAACGCCAGTGATTATATATAATTGATGTTATATTATAGGCATAATTGACATGCTGCGATTTTAAAAAAAAGTGGGTGTTTTTAAAAACGCAGCTTTCCACTGCAAATTTTTTTCTGCAATGTGTGGATGGGATTATCCTGAATACCATTCACTTTGCCGGTACTGTAAAACACAGCATTTTTGGCCATGGCATTTCCACAGTGTCAAAAATGCTGCATTTTCGCAACGTACAGCCCCAGCCTAAATGGTTTTTACCACTAACAACACTAACTCCCTGTCCTGTGGATGTGGAATAAGTATCTGTCGGTGGTCTGACCGCTCAGATCCTCAGCAACCACAAGAACGGGGGTCTACAGGTCCACTGTGTGAAATTAATGGTTTCTTTAGAACTGATGGAGGAAAACAAGTGCTGTTCTCCATCAGTCCCACAGAAATGAATGGAGAGGTGGCTCTGCATGCACACCTCTACTCCATTTGCACAGAAGACTTGGAAACTCCCATTCTTAAGACCGCCAGAGGGTCTATGGATAGGGGAAAAGCAATATACCTAAGGCTTCAATGACAAAAGATGTTTCCACATGGGATCACTTCTAAATAAAGTAAAAACCCACCCATGAATGGAGAGAGAACATCAGGCAGATTGTACCTAGTATGTCATTGCTGGATAGCCACTGTGCTGCCCCTAGCTGCAGGTAGCAAAACACAACATTCTAGACAGGATGAGCAGGACCATTGAAGGGATATAAGGTGTCACAAATACTTGGATAAAGCTTGTGCTTTATGTTGTCAGAAGTGAAATGTCTCCCGATAATCTGATTGGTGTGGTAAATATCATATTGTGGATATGGTGAGATATGGCAATTGTTTGGATACATAACACTTCTAGCTACAATGATCTCACAATTAGGCCATCTGATGTCCCCCCCATAGCAGGTTCAGCTATGATGCCCTCATAATAAAGCCAGACACAGATCCCTCATAAAAGAACCATCCATAGTACCTTCATTAAAGAGCCTGATAAGGTGACCCTCTAATCCAGCTAGCCAATGAGCTTTCCACTACATGCACAGGATAGCTGACCGAATGCTTTTTTTGCTAATAGCTATCCCTCACAACTATTCCATAAACATGTATGCTTGGATCCGTCCGGTGTGCATGTTTATTTCAGTAAGGAGAGATGTAAGATGCTGCCAGACAAATTGGCAGAGATTATTATTGGCAATGCATAGACATTTATCTAATATGTTTGGCCATCTTTTGACTGGTTGTCTGCGGTAGTGAATTCCAGAGTACAGCTGCAGCACAGGAGAGAAGTCTTTAAGAAGTAGGACTAGGAAGGAAGGTGCATACACTGCTTATATGTGTGGTATCAATCCGGTGCTTTTATAATATGATGTACTTTTCTAAATAGCAAGAAAAAATAGTACAGACTACATACCTCATACTCAGTGCTATAGGGGATGCAACAAATTTAGTTGCTACTGGGCCCTGGACCCTGAGGGACCCCAAAGGTCACTCTGCTATATAAAATATACCAGTATTCTAGATGGAACAAGGTAGAAGGGGGGCCTATTATAAATTTTTCACTGGGCCCCAGGAGCCCATTGTTATCAGTATAAAAGACATCTGTCCACAACCTCAAACAGTCACACTCCAAACTCCACTATGGTGAAGACCAAAGAGCTGTGGAAGGACACCAGAAACAAAATTGTAGACCTGCACCAGGCTGGGAAGACTGAATCTGCAATAGGCAAGCAGCTTGTGTGAAGAAATCATCTGTGGGAGCAATAATTAGAAAATGGAAGACATACAAGACCACTGATAATCTCTCTCGATCAGGGGCTCCACGCAAGATCTCACCCCGTGGGGTCAAAATGATCACAAGAACGGTGAGCAAAATTCCCAGAGCCACACGGGGGGACCTAGTAAATGACCTGCAGAAAGCTGGGACTAACATAACAAAGGCTACCGTCAGTAACACACTACGCCGCCAGGGACTCAGATCCTGCAGTGCCAGACGTGTCCCCCTGCTTAAGCCAATACATATCCAGGCCCATCTGAAGTTTCCTAGAGAGCATTTGGATGTTCCAGAAGAGTATTGGAGAATGTCATATGTTCAGATGAAACCAAAGTAGAACTGTTTGGTAGAAACACAAGTCGTCGTGTTTGGAGGAGAGTGAATGCTGAGTTGCATCCAAAGAACACCATACCTACTGTGAAGCATGGGGGTGGCAACATCATGCTTTGGGGCTGTTTCTCTGCAAAAGGACCAGGACGACTGATCCGTGTACATGAAAGAATGAATGGGGCCATGTATCATGAGATTTTGAGTGCAAACCTCCTTCCATCAGCAAGGGCATTGAAGATGAAACGTGGCTGGGTCTTTCAGCATGACAATGATCCCAAGCACACCGCCAGGGCAACGAAGGAGCGGCTTCGTAAGAAGCATTTCAAGGTCCTGGAGTGGCCTAGCCAACCTCCAGATCTCAACCCCATAGAAAACCTTTGGAGGGAGTCAGAGGCATAGCTAGGGGTTCAGCACAGGGGGGGCGAACATGTCCAAGTGGGCTCCCAACTTGCACATGTTCGTATACCGATACTATCAGTATACGGTGAGTGTATAGTGGTATATAGCGGCTCTACACAGGGCTCTGACGATTTAGGTGAATACAGGGCAGTAGCCTTTTGTGACTTACCGGTGACGTCTCTGACCAATCCTTCACATTTCCCTTCTCTTTCATCTGGACGGCCATGACCACTTCTTCCAGTCTCTGTAAAGTTTGTAACACAGACATCTTTGGCTCCTCACTTTTCCAGGCACCTGACCCACATTGTCCTCACCTGCACAAAGCCCCCATCCTACTGCTACCCCAATTATAAAATATATAATATAACCCCCTATAATGAATAATACCCCCAAGTGTATCTTTAAGTTAATAACTTCCCTGTGCACCCCTTTAAATAGTGCCCCTTATTAATAAGGCCCCAGGTGTTTCCTAATTAAAAAGGGAAAAAAAATTATTGGGGTTCCAATACCCCGGACACCCAGGATCAGCTGTTTGAATGAACCATGGTACCTGTGTAAGCACCGTGACCCCTTCTCTGTTTACATAGTGTCATTCTTTTCATAGCGGCCATGTAATGTAACTACAGCCTCGTCCTATACACGTCTATGTGACAAGGCTGGAATTACATCACATGGTCACTATAAACAGACAGCGTGTGATATAAACAGGCGCCATAGCCCCTTCATACAGCTGATCAGTGGGGAATCACTTATCTCTTATTGATGTTTTATTCTGAGGATAGACCATCAATAAAAATGAGCTGGAAAACTCCTTAAAGAGGACCTTTCATGTCCTCATGTATATGCTGTTTTACATACCGATAGAAAGCCGACAGCACGCTGAATTCAGTGCACTGCCGGCTTTCCCGTATGTGGCCCCGGCGGGGCTGGAGATATCGGCGGTCTTAGTTTCACGGTTTACTGTCAGAAGGGCATTCCTGACAGTCTAGCTGAGTTGTAAGGAACACCCCCCCCAGTGCAAGTCTATGAACGAGAACTGTCAGGGAGGGCATTCCTCACAGCGCAGCTAGACTGTCAGGAACGTCCTTCTGACAGTAAACCGTGAAACTAAGACCCCCGATATCTCCAGCCCCGGGGCACATACCCCGAAGCCGGCAGTGCGCTGAATTCAGCGTGCTGTCGGCTTTCTAGCGGTATGTAAAACAGCATATACATGAGGTCATGAAAGGTCCTCTTTAAGGCTAAGGCCCCACGTGGTGTCCTGCAGCAAAAAAAGAGCTGCAGGAAAAACCGCAGCGGCGACGCATTGCGGTTTTTCCTGCAGCACTTTGCACAGAAAGTTCGCAGAGGTTTCCTCTGCAGACTTTCTGCTTCAATTATATCTACAGGAAAACCGCCAGCATTTCCGTAGGTATAATTGACATGCTGTGATTTCCAAAACTGCGTCTGTTTTGGAAATCTCAGCGTATCTGCTGCGCATATTTTACTGCAAAGTGGGGATGGGGGCCACATGTGGCAAAAACCCACAGAAACAAACCCGGCATTTTACGTCTAGCAAATCCCATCCACACATTTCGGAAAAATACGTGCAGCAGACGCACTGCTATTTCCAAAACCGTTGCGGTTTTGGAAATTGAAGCATTTCAATTATACCTACAGAAACACTGGAGGTTTCCATATAGGTGTATTGAAATCAGAAAATCCACAGGGGAAACCTCTGCGGACCTTCTGTGAAAAGCGCTACGAGAAAAACCACAATGTTACCACTGCGGTGTTTCCTGCAGCGCTTTTTTTTTTCTGCAGCCCACTATGTGGGGCCTTAGGCTTAATAAAACCCAAGTGGCACCTTAATTAAATTAATTGACCCTCATATTATGCCCCTGATTCCCCCTGACATAAATACTGCACCTCTAATGGCTCCTTATATTAATGACCACCCTCTTATGTTCATAATGCCTCCTAATATAAATGATGCCCCCTAATGGCCCCTTATATAAATAACCTCCCCCTTGTATTCATAATACCTCCTAATAACCCTTATATAAATGACCCCCCCATCGTTATAATGCCCCCTAATGAATCCTCCCTTATAGTTATATTTCCCCCTCCTATCCACCCCTTTTACTATTAATATACCCACAACTGCACTATAAAAAACAAAAACAAAAGTCATACTCACCTGCGATGATGATGAAGGAGCCACCGGCGCTTCCTCCCTGTCCACGCACAGGACGTCTGTGTCTGAGCGCGGGCGGCGCGTTGTGACGTCATCGTGCCGCCCGTGCTGAGAAGCAGACATCGTCTGTGGTCTCGGCGTTTTGTATTGGCTTGCGGTTTACAATACTGTTAAATCGCAGGAAGCCTTTTAACTAGATCGGTGTCTGCAGACACCGATCTAGTTAGAAATAAAGATTGTATTAATGGCGGCCCCGGGGTGGGCCCCCAAAAATTCAGTGGGCCCGGGGCAGCCGCCCCTTCTGCCCCCCCCCGCTAGCTACGCCTCTTGAGGGAGTTGAAAGTCCGTGTTGCACAGCGACAGCCCCAAAACATCACTGCTCTAGAGGAGATCTGCATGGAGGAATGGGCCAACATACCAGCAACAGTGTGTGCCAACCTTGTGAAGACTTACAGAAAACGTTTGACCTCTGTCATTGCCAACAAAGGATATATAACAAAGTATTGAGATGAACTTTTGTTATTGACCAAATACTTATTTTCCACCATAATTTGCAAATAAATTCTTTAAAAGTCAGAATGTGATTTTCTGAATTTGTTTTCTCATTTTGTCTCTCATAGTTGAGGTCTACCTATGATGACAATTACAGACCGGCCTCATCTTTTTAAGTGGGAGAACTTGCACAATTGGTGGCTGACTAAATACTTTTTTTCCCCACTGTAACATACTATCCATCTATCCTGCATCAAATATAATGACTATACTATTTTAACTCAGTTTTACTGTCTACCAGGGGAACAAATCCATTTGCAACAGTTAAGCTTCGTCCTACTGTGACCAATGATCGATCGGCGCCTCTTATTCGGTGAGACAAGACCCGGCTTATATTCTGAATCCTGCCACCATTTACCAGGCTCCAGTGGGTGCAGCAATGAATGAAGCTCCTCTAAGACGGGCCATCAGGATCCTGTTGTCAGTGAAATGTAAAGCTTTTCATCAGCTGGAAACTGTCCCATTCTGTATATGTTCCCGTGCTTGTAAATAACTTGTATCAGATCTAATGTTGGATTTTTTGTGAATGATGTCATCTTCTTTTTGCTTCTGTAAAAACATCCATTTTGAGGTGTTTGCAGAAATATAATAGATTTGGTGACTTAAATAATTTGTAAATATATACTGGGAAGAGATTGTGTCAGAATACTTAGCGAACAATGTAAATAAACCAGATCGGTACATTAGGAAACGTGTGTGCTGCCTGCATTGCTTGCCTAAGACTAATTTGTTTAATAATGTGAACAATCTACACTGTGTGGGGAAATATTGTCGCTGCTAACGGCCGTAAATGACATAAAGGGAAAAAAGTTTTCTTGTAGTGCCATCTAGTGAACAGTGAAATTATTGTAGCTTAGGTAACAAGTATATACTCTAAGGCTAAGGCCTCACGTTGCAGAAATTAATTGTTTTTCTTGCTGCGGAAATGAAGCTGAAATAAAACTCTGCGTTTTATAGTATCAGCAAAGGGAATGAGATTCTGGCTAATCCCATCCAGACATTGGAGGAAAAAAAATGCTGTGGAAAAGCTGCATTTTCAAAAACGCATGCAGAACTTTTTATATTTAGTGAGAAATTCCTGTTTTCCCTATTCACTGTAATCTGATTTATTAGAGGTAATTTCAATCTAGTTCTTGCATATTGCTGACTATTCTGAATACTGTTGTATTTTACCAGATGTCGGGGTATGATCATACTGAATTCCCATGGGTTAAAATGCTTCAAACTAATGTTTCATTGTTACAATGGCAGTCAATGATGGATAGGTCATTGAAAACAAAGTGTTCTTCCCTTACTCACCATGGTTTCAGCACTGATCAGCACGGTGACCCGTGGCATTAGACGTAGCAGAAACCAAAGGCTTTGCGGCCCCACAGCAAATATACAAGTTTGAATTTTCCACTATGTATTTTTTGCCATGTGAATATACCCATAAGAGAAAGACAGTGCTGTTCACACAAAGTGATCCAAAATATCGGCATGATATAGGACAGATTGCAAATTCTTTTAAACCATAGCATGATCTACGGCACTTGCTCTTTGTTTCAGGCAGGACATGAAAGAATTCAAGGATTTTGCTTTTGGAGACATTTATGGCCTATTGATAGATCAAGCTTCATATGAGGATAACAGGCGTCACAGATTCAGGGTTTCCTATCCAGATTATGTAAGCTCTTATATGGTGCAACCCTGCCGTATCCGCTATGTGCTAGTTGCTGCAAGACTTGAAGCAACAACAAGCACAGATGCAGCCTGGCAATGAGAGGTAACTGCATGCGCCCGCTATACCCTACTGTTGCCATTGCTTTAAATGGAAAGTACTCGTGTGTCCCAGCAAATAGTGCCTAGCGGATGCAGCTGAGAAAGCAACTTAGGGTCCTTACACATGGGCAGATTGTCTGCTGGAAAAGACTGATGATACAGCAAATAGATCAATGCTTGCTTAGCATCATTTACATGACGCGATCACATACATTTTTGTTATTGTTGCAGCATTTCCCAGTTTGCACAAAGGAGATATGCTGCCAACATCCCATAATTTTTACACCTCCATTAAAAGATGTGATCTGATGACAAACCAGAGTTTACTCATTTGTTGGTTCATCAAGTCAATACATACAGATGGCAGTGGTCTGAACGAATGTTCAGAGCACCATATAAAAGGGCCTTTAAAGGGGTTGTCCAGGAATTTCAGAAGTCAGGAAGGGGTGTCCGCCACCTCTGTCCAGTCCATCGCGCGCTGTGCCTATGCCAGAAGACGAAGTCCTGTGCCGCACGTGACCAGTGAGACCAAACAGCGGCCTCAGTAGCCACAGGGATGGAATTCTTGAAAAGATTTGAGTGTGATAGATTGGTTGCTAGAAGTAACAAATGGGGTGAGATCGCTGACTGAGCAGGAGAGGATTCCCACCGAGTAGACACATGATGGCAACATGGCCTAAGGTTGTATAGGTTAGAAAAACATGGCCGCTGTCTTCTAGAAACAGTACCACTCTTGTTCATGGTCTTTGTTCTGTGTTGCAGCTCAGCATCATTAACCTATATAGGGCTTAGCTAATATTACACTGGAAAAATGCAGACGTGCATTTCTAACCATTGTACAGCACCATAAACGAGGTTGTTTTTTGTCCCAAAAACAGTGTCACACTTGGACTTTGCCAGGTATTGGAACTCAACACAATCCACCTGAATAGAGATGAGCTGCAGTAATAGGCTCTTTTTTTCCAATCTTGGTAAACCCCTTCAAGTTTCTACATGCAAGTCACTGGGGAGACAGTAATGGATTAGGAATTGATAGGACATGGTTATGCCGATGAACATGGCACAGTTGCTCCATTTGCCCATACTATAATGTCAGCCTTGTCACTATTCACCAAAAGGAAGGGCATGTTATAATATAGAGCGGTATATTATGCTTAAAAAAGGACATTTAATTGTACAAATCTGTCACTTCTGATCAATAACATTCTAAAAATGTAAAATATCGGATTCTAACCACAAAAGGTTTTTTTTTTTTCAGTTAATGTCACCATAAGCTTAAAATGACTTGTCAACTTAACCAAACTATAGTAACCAATGTATGAAATTCTAAATATATATATATTTATACACTAAAAGACAAATGCATTGGGTCACCTCCACATTACACCTACAGGAGCTTTTAGACATCCTATTCTAAATCTATTGGCATTAATATGCAGGTGTCCCCACATTGCAGCTAAAACATCTCCCCCTCTTCTATGATTGGTTTCTACAGGTTTTAGGAGTGTGTCTCTGGGAATTTTTGATATTTAATCTAGAAGAGTATTTGTGAGGCCACACATTGATGTTGGAGAAGAGGACCTTACTTGCAATTGATTCTAGTTCATCTTAAAGGTGTTTGATGGGATTGAGTTGGCTCTGTGTGGGCCAGCCTAGTTCTTCCACACAAAAGTCACCCAACCATGTCTTTTTGGACCTTGCATGGTGCACTGGGGCACAGTCCAATCCTGCTAGACCAGAAAATGTCCTTCCCAAACTGATCCCACAAAGTTGGATACATACAATTCTCCATAATGTCCTGGTTTGCTGAAACATTAGGATTTCCCTTAAGTGGAAGTAAGGGGCCTAGGCCGACCTCTGAAAAACAACCACATAGTATTATCCCTCCTCCACCAAACATTTACAATTGGCATAATGCATTTAGGCAGGTGAAATTCTCCTGGCATTAGCCAAACCCAGTCTTCGGATGGGCAGAGGGGTGTGATTCGTCACTTCACAGAACACATTTCCAATGCTCCAGAGTTCAGTGGTGCCATTGTGCTTTACACCACTCCATCCAAAGCTTGACCTTATGCTCAGTGATGTAAGGCTTTCATACAGCTGCTCAGCCTTGGATCCCTTGCCATGAAGCTCCCATTGCACAGTTTTGTTCTGATGTTAATGCCAGACAAAAGAGGGCATAACAGTGGTAAAAGATCACCTGATCAGATTACTCTGGATTTCTGATGCACCTTGCTGATGGGAAAATCAACATGAATCAATTAACCCTTCCTGTCAGGTTTCAACCGTTCTGGCTGGTGAATGTGGAGTAATGATGTTTCGTGGAATGATTTCTTGGCACACCCTGGGTCCTCTGATACCTGTGGATGATGCCTGGTGTGCCATGATGAACTACTGTAGTTCTAAAGGTCTAAAGAAGGTCCTACATGTTCCTAGATGGGTGTCTCTAATGAAGTGGCCAGTCAGTGTATATACTGTATTATTGTTACAAAGTTATATGTGACACATGTCCATCAAGTCTAACTTGCTGTTTAATCCTGAAGAAGGTAATGCAATGGCCACTTTCCAAAGCTCACAAAGGCAGTTAGGTAATATTCCTGGATAAGTTTACCGTTATTCATCATTAATTTTAATTCTCAATATCACTGGTCAATGGCTCTATATTCAAGAATATGGTGCAACTGTGTTTTTTTCCAGTTTCGCTCCACTCAATATTTCTTTCCAGATTGTCAGTACATGATATGAAATATTTAATGGTGCCCTTTAGAATTAATATATGTCCCAGAAAAAAACAAGTCCTCGTATGGATATGTGAACAGAACAATGAAAGTTATTTCTTTTAGAAAGGAGGGAGTAAAAAACAAAAACAAACTAGAAAATGGCTGCAAGACGAAGACATAAAAACAGTTTTTATAAAAGTAAATATCAATAATAAGTTACAAAAATATTTTTTCTATGTATTATATAAAAAATATAAACATAATTGGTATTGTCACATGAGTAAAATATGAGCTACTAAAACAGTGTTATTTATCCCATAAAGTGTTAAAAAAAAGCAATGCCAGAATTGTCATTTTGATCACCTTCCCAATTAATAGAGTGAAAAGTTATCAAAAAGTTAGAAATGGCATTGAAAAATAATACAGATCACCATGCAAAAATCAAACCTATCCATAAACCAAAAAATAGAAATGTTAAGGGTATTAGAATTGGAGCCCCCTTGCATTCTTTTAATAAATCAGGAATTACTTTTAAAGTATTGAAAACTAGCAAAAAAACATAACCATCTGGTAGTGCTGTAATAAATAACTGAAAAAAAAGTTATGGGTTTTGAAATATGGAAAAAGAAAACGTTGCCACATATTGAAATCCAACATAAGCTTAGTCTTGAAGGGGTTAAAAAATGATGTCAACATAAAGTACACAATACAGTAAATGTTAATTTCTTACCAATTTGTGTGGTATGACGAGGTGTCTTAAATACAGGAAAAACTGAAATTTTGAAAATTTTCGGTAAATTTTATTTTTTTGAATAAATAAATAACTTATCACCAACATAAAGTCAACATAATGTGGCATGAAAAAACATTCTCAGTATTTCAGAGATTGTAAAATGAAAAAAAAAGTGACTTACAGTACTATAGGTGCTGCCATTGTGTTAACTCTGCCCAAATGTATCATAACTATGGTGGTTGGTATTGGACTCCAGTTATCACTTAGGAGCCCAGACTACTCTCATGCCACCCCAGCATAGGTGCATTATTTTACCTTTATCAGTATTATATTTTATTTACTAGATGCCTGTCAGTAAGACTGATTTTCAATTTTCTATTCCACCTATAAGGTGGGGGGCCTGGTACAGATTGTGCATCAGGGCCTAGGAGCTTCATGTTATGCCTCTGTACAAATAAAAAATAATTGGTCCTTATACAGGACCTTATGGTACGCCAATTCTGATATTAGCCCATTCTGAGTGTACGGTGTATCAGTATACTTCTTGTCTTCATTACTTTAGTTCTTCATTATATATATATATATATATATAACACTTTGTGTAATAACTGTAGAGTATACAGGATCAGGTCTTAGAACTGTCACATACTGTAACAAAGAGAGCACCGGAAATACATATCTTGGCCATGTATGGACTTTTCCAGGACATGAAGAGTTTATGAAGAAGAAAAGAATTTGCAATGCATGCAAGATTGGTATTGCCACTTCCAGGAAGTAATGCTCTGTAAATGATGGTTGTCGCTGTGCACCCTTGCCCTCTGCTATGTATTGGCATTATATGAGACGTCATACTTCTCCATGTGTCACTGGTATAGAGAGGTTAGGGGGTGGGATTTTTAACATGCTGAGATGACCCTGCGACCTTACAGCGTTGCCCGAGGGTTTCTGGTGATAAAAAGGCAGGGGATGAAAGGGAGCACAAGCCCCCTGCATCCCCTAGTTACTGCTTGTGTGCTCCTATTGTTCATGTCCTACAGATGCCCAATTGTTCTAGCCAAGCAGTGCCAGCCCATCAGTGGTATACAAGCCTGCTCCTTTACTTCTCTTATACCAGATAAGATCTTGTCCCCGCTCTAATTATACTTCTTTACTCCTAAATGCTGTTTCATTTCTTACCATTGAAGCCGGTCATTAGTATTACTTATATATACATTATATATTACACAGATCCTATATCCGGCCTTGTCTTAATAACGACATCCTAATGACAGTTCAGTCTCTTATCTCGGTGAGATTAGATGCATATCTCAAACTTATTTATTTGTTTTGTTCATGTATCATTTAGTGTATATTGTACAAACACAGAATTAAAACATATACAGTGGCTTGCAAAAGTTTTCATACCCCTTGAACTTTTCTACATTTTGTCACCTTAAGGGGAGTTCACACTACTGTTACTAAAGTCCATTGCTATATTCCGTCATGTTTGTTTACTTTTGTAACGGAAGATAAAGTCGTGCATGCAGGACATGCATGCTTCCGCCATATTGTTTACATTAGTGTCAATGGGAACAACACAGAATCAGTCTTTGACAGCTAAATTCCTTTGCTATCATCCTTTGATGGAAGACAGCAACGGACTTTAGTAGTGTGAACTCCCCCTTACAACCATAGACTTAAATATATTTTATTGACATTTTAAGTGATAGACCAACACAAAGTAGCAGATAATTGTGAAGTTGAATGAAAATGAAACACGGTTTTCAAAATTTTAATCAAAATAAAAATCTGAAAAGTGTGACGTGCAAAAGTATTCAGCCCCCCCCATATCAATACTTTGATGTTCAATGGAATTTAGGTCTGCACTTTGACTAGGCCATTCTAACACATGAATATTTTGATCTAAACCATTCCACTGTAGCTCTGGCTGTATGTTTAGGGTCATTGTCTTGCTGGAAGGTGAATCTCCTTCCCAGTCTCAAGTCTTTTACAGTCTCCAACAGGTTTTCTTCCAGGATTGCCCTGTATTTAGCTCCATCCATCTTCCCATCAACTCTGAGCAGCTTCCCTGTCCCTGCTGAAGAAAAGCCCCCACAGTATGATGCTGCCACCACCATGTGTCACAGTGGGGATGGTGTGTTCAGGGGGATGAGCAGTGTTACTTTTCTGCCACACATAGCACTTTGCATTTAGGCCAAAAAGTTCAACATTGGTCTCATCTGACCAGAGCACCTTCTTCCACATGTTTCCTGTGTCTCCTATATGGCTTGTGGAAAAATGCAAATGGCACTTCTTATGTCTTTCTTCCAACAATAGTTTTCTTCTTGCCATTCTTCCATAAAGGCAAGATTTGTGGAGTGCACGACTTATAGTTGTTCAGTGGACAGATTCTCCCACCTGAGCTGTGGATTTCTGCAGCTCCTCCAGAGTGACCATGGGCCTCTTGGCTGCCTCTCTGACCAGTGCCCTCGCTTGATCTGTTAGTTTAGGTAGATGGCTATGTCTAGGTAGGTTTGCAGTTGTAGAATACTTTTTCCATTTTTGGGTGATGGATTGAACAGTGCTCCTTGGGATGCTCAAAGCTTGGGTTATGTTTTTATAACCTCACCCTGCTTTAAACTTGTCCACAACTTTATCTCTGACCTGTCTGGTGAGTTCCTTGGGCTTCATGATTCTGTTTGTTCACTAGTGTTCTCTAACAAACCACTGAGGCCTTCACAGAACAGGTGTATTTATACTAAGACTAAATTACACACAGCTGGACTCTATTAACACATAAAGTGACTTCTGAAGGCAATTGTGCGCATTGGATTTTATTTAGGGGTATCAGAGTACAGGGGGCTGAATATTTTTGCACGTCACACTTTTCAGATTTTTATTTGATTCTAATTTTGAAAACCATGTATCATTTTCCTTCCGTTTCACAATTATCTGCTAAATGTGACAAAGTGTGTAAAAGTGACAAAATAGGAAAAATTTCAAGTGGAAGTTATGAATACTTTTGCAAGCCACTGTATTTAAAGGGGTTTTCCCAAAATGATGCGAATTCTGTGTCCTCTGTACCTCCACTGCGACCACAGTGAAAAGGAGTTTCAATGGAGAGGTACTTGAGTATGTGCACTGCCACTCCATTCAGAGTCTATGAAAATGGAGAAAACTGAGCGCTGTCCTGTATTCAGCTATCTTTGGCAGTCCCTTGCATACTCATACCTTTCCTTACAATAATTCTGTATGAGTGTGCAACTAGGGGGATATTTTTTAATGTTATGTATGTGAGGTCATTATGTTAATATTAGTGTCCAGCAGTTTATTTTATTGCACAGTTGTTTAACCCCTTCCCGCCGCAGCCATTTTCCATAACTTTTTTATTCTCTGTTCACAGAGCCGCATGATGTTTGCGGGACAAATTGAACTTCGTAATGGTACAACTAAATTTTCAGTACCATGTACTAGAAAGCTGTAAAAAAATTTTAGAATGGAGTGGAGTTAGAGAAAAACTGCGTTTGCGTGACTTTCTTATGTGCTTCATTTTTATGACATTCACTGTGCAGCCAAAATGACATGTCATCTGTACCCTGTGGGATGGTACAATTATGGCGATACCAAATTTATATAGGTTTTTTTTTTACATTTTAACCCCTTTAAAAAAAATCATTGGAGTCACCATATTCTGACACCTGTAACTTTTTTATTATCTTCATGTACGGGGCGTCCCATAAGATAAGATGCTTTTTTTGTGGGGCCACATGTACTTTTTATTGATACCATTTTGGGGAATGTCAATTGTTTTGATCTCTTTTAATCCAAATTTTTAAGTGAGGTGAAAATGGTGGTTCGGCTCTTTTAATTTTTTTTTCCCGCTACGTTGTTAATCGTATGGGAAAAATATATACACAGGGATACCTAATGTGTATGTGTTTTACTTTATTTATGCACTTGTATATGTGCTCTAGGGTAATGGGAGTGAACTTTTCATTCTTTTTAAAAAAAAAAAATTATATTTTTTTAAACTTTTTTTAAATTGTTGCCTCTGCTGCCAAGATATTATAATTTTTGTCAATATGTAAATGAGCTCATTGGAGCAGTGATGGTCTTGCTGCTTCCTTCTTTGGTGCAATGGCAACACCCTCATCCACCCTTCAAAGAGCTCATTTACATATTTACAAAATAGTGATGTTGGGACAATGAAGACATAAATTCACAAGGTGACCCTAACCTATCTCTCTGTGGGCCTGAGTTGATATGTTGGCTTCTGGAGACAGACTTCCTTAAAAGAGTGAGTATGATGGCATTTGTTCAGAAGGGACTTTGGGCCCTCAGACACTAAGACCCTGCTGCAACTAAAACCTCTGCACACCTACAGCTACACCACTGCACATGTATTACAAGTATTACCACAGCTTATTTTTAGGATCACTATATGGATGTACTTATTTTTATTCTGAAGTAGCTATATTACTTCTGAACAACCCCTTGAAGAGTATATGTTATGCTGCAAGGAGTTTGTGTGGGTTTCCTCCGGGTACTCTGGTTTCCTCCTACACTCCAAAGACATACTGATAGGGAATTCAGATTGTGAGCTCTATATGGGACAGTGACTGACAATGTCTGTAAGCACTGCGGTATATGATGGTGCTATACAAATAAGCTAAATAATAAAATAAATAAACTGTACATGACAAGCAGTGAGTTTCTAGGTTTCCTAGTATGATAACCTCAAATAATTGTAATAAGCTTTGAAGAAAACAGCAGTAAAAGCTGACACTGACAGTGAGAAAAGGGCTGGAAGTTTATTGACAAATGGCAGTGAGAGATATATTTAATAATAATAATAATAATAATAATAATAATAATAATAATAGTTCTTTAATAGTCCCACAATGGGGAAATTCAGTGATGTAGCAATGGATGACATATAGTTAACTACAGCATTGAACACAATATGAGAATATGTCCCCTTGAATTGCATTGTAGGGCCTTATTCACACAAATGTCAAAAACTGCCACGTGACAGCCATTTTAAAATTTTTTGACAGTCCATTTTAATAAAACGTCCTATTTTTGACCATTTTCACGGATCCCTCAAGTCTATCAGGGATCCATGCAAACTAATGCCTCATCGATACAAAGCGGGTGTGAAAAAAATGGAGCATTTGTCTGGTATTCAGAATAATTTTTTTCAATGTTCATGAATGTAGCCTAACTGCACAGGACCCAAAACAATGAATAAACCTCATAAGGAAGACACATGTTCTACTGTCAACTTCAGAGAGCGGTTATCCATATTGAGCTGCCTAGACCCTGTTCAGATCTTGGGCTCACCGGACCATCATCCACGTTTTTTGTTGCACCATTCTAAATGAAAGGTGTGAATAGGCTCCTGATGTTAGTTAGAATTGTGTATTTTTACTTTATACAAATGTACTTTTTTGGGTTTGTTTTGTAGTATTTGCTACATGGGCCATAGGTGAAGGTATAGAAGTGTCTGTTACAGTCATTGTACTCCCTAATTACACTACAGCAGTTTAATTAGGTCTCTGTAGTGGAGGACAATGGTGAGCCTGGGCCCTGACATTGTAGGGAGTCTGCGCCCAGACACCCTATGGATTAGATCACAGACAGTAATTAGCCAGTAAACCTCTAAAGGTCAGAGGCCACAAGAGACCTAATAGATTTGAGGACGAATGATGGACCATGAACCATTATCCAACTTACTATAATTACATTACCCTGGCAAATTTCATCACATGATGCTTCCTGCTGATCTCTCTGTCCTATATTGGAATGTATCACATATAATGAACTAAGGATACATGGCTACAAGCTGAGCCATTCATCACAAAAGTGTGGTTGTAAAGAAAAAAGAGACAAATCAGTAAAGAAATGACGTTTCTGATGTCAATAACCACTGTGGGTTTGGACCACATGAAATGATACATATCTAGACTTTTTTTTATATACTATTTAGTATTGAAACATTTACATGGAATATTAAGAAGTTGACACTATTTATTGACTAAAAGTACCATACGTGTTTTTAGCTCATTCAGATGGATTAGTGAAATAATCCACCAAATTTAAGATTCAATATTGATGAATTTTCCAACATAAAAGTCAAATTTCTTCTCCCATTGTATTCTCTGGACCAGCAAACAGTGAAGGAGGCAAAACAATGAAACCGTTCTATGAATTATGACTATAACCCAAATCAGACCTTTTTTTTAAAGGATTTACAGATTTTCTGAGCATAAAGCTGCATCACCCATTCATTTTATAATTGAGGATTCTGCAAAATTATAATCTCTGCGTCTGTCACTTACAGTGGATGACAACACTCTTCTTTCTATCCTTATATCCCTCACAGCTATGAGTGTGCTGCAATTGTATCTAGTCTAGGCAATCCTTTGTGAGCTATAAGGCTAGGACTATACGGGGACATTAGCTGCGTGATTAAATATGGCATTAAAATCATGCAACAAAAATTTGTGCAACTTTAATGACCTGCGATGTCGCACAACGCAATTTTGCTGAGATTTCACTGCGACATGCATGCGTCTGTAAATGCTTTTTTTTTTTTTTTAAATATACTTTAAATATACAAATTAGCCATCACAAATAAAGAATTAAAAATATATAATAATAATCTGGACAATAATAATCTATAATAATCTCTATGGAAAATTACAGCAAAGATTGTAAAGACAGTAATTGTAGTTGCGAGCGACTTGCTGTCGTATGTTACACAATTGCTGCCTATGGGAAAGGTGTCGCATGCAACATCGATTTGCGACATAAAGTTGGATAAATTTGGATTTTTGTGTAACTGTCGCAGTCACATGTCACATGGACACAATAGAAATGAATGGCTTTTTTTTGTCATGCATTAAAGACTCCATTAGAAGCTTCCCATGTTAGAAACATCCCTCACAGATTTTCTCAAAAATCACAGAAAAAAATTTCTGATCCCTGGGGGAACCCAGATGGATTCCATTGTACTTATTGAGGTCTGTTGAGTCTTTGTCCACTGTTCGTTGTCCTGCATAGACTTTTTTTTTCTGCTCTTAAAATTATACTGAAAAACTGAAAAAATATCATGGATGTAAACCTAGCCTTAACTGCACTGATCCATTGCAGCAAACCCTCAGTTCAGGCTAGAGACAGGCTGTACTAATGTATTCAGCCCACAGACTGACCTCACTGGATACAGCTGAGATTCTTAGCTCTTAGAAGTGTTAGGTCGGTAATATTCCGTATAAGTTTTCAGTCTGTCAGTGTGTATAAGATATTTTGCTGACAGCAAGCAGAGATTTTAAAATGGTGATCAATTGAAACACAAGTAAGGCGGGGGGGGGGGGATTTGAGTATGCAAAGCCAGTCTTGATCTCCTGTGAGTCAGGTGCACCACATGCATTGAAGGGAGTCTACCACCTCCCCTAAGCATATTCAACTGCTCCCACCACAATACAGAGCACATTACAGTGATCAACATCTTATCTTTTTTATATATTTTGGTTTTTTTTTAGATTTGAAGAAAACAACTTTGAAGCCTTATGCAAATAAGGCAGTTGGTGCACTGGGCGCAGGTCTTCAGCCCTGTCAGCACTGTTCTTGCCACTTAAATAGGATGGCTGATATCATAGCAGTGGGAAAGGTATGTTGTTTATCACTATAATGTTCTGTGTACCATGGTGAATATGCTTGGGAGAAGTGGTGGACTCCCTTTAAGGAGGACCTTTCACATCCCCTGGCATCGGCGGTATTATATACTGCTAGAAAGCTGACTGCACTGATATGAACCCGGGTGCTGGAGATATCGGTGTCGGTAGTTTCAACACAGATATCTCTTCACCATCAGACGATCAGCTCAGCGCCCCCTCCCCCCCCACACCTTCTATAGCCTTGTACTGTAAGGGTGGGGTGGGGGCCTTCCTTATTGCCCAGAGATGACACTGACGGTGAAGGGATATTGGTGCCGAAACTACCGGCACCAATATCTCCGGCACCTGGGCACATACCTTCAAAGCTGACAGTGCACTGAATTCTGCACACTGTTAGCGTTCTAGCGGTATGTTATACCACCGGTGCCAAATAATGTGAAAGGTCCTCTTTAAGAGACATGGAGACCCATCTCCATGCCAGAAACTGAAATCTACACCAACTCAGTGCTGACATAGTATTGAGCCATAATGTACATCAGTTTCTGACATAATACATTTGCCCTCTTGCTAGACCAGCATAAATATTAACAAATTGTGGCACAAAAACCGGCTGGAGCAAAAAATTGTGACTTTTCTTTAGACTCATTTGGAAGAGGCTTGTTGTATTTGCCCCAAAGTATATTGGAAAGTTGCAGTACTTTTATTATACAATTGTTAGAGGAATTACCTTATCATGGCCAACCCTTTTTACTTGGCACTGGCTGATCTCTATGGGTCTGGCTGAACTGTAAATTCCAGGACAGTAAGTAAAACACTGTTGATAAACTGGAGGAACGTATGTAGATTATCATGACTGCAATTGTTATCATTTTATAGGCCATAATAAGTGGACTATTGTGCCCATATCAGTATTCTGAGCTGTAGAAGTTCTTATGACTCTTATGATTCATTCAGTTGGTTGTCTGGGATTTTTGGGTATATTTTCCAGAAAAATTAAAAAGCAATGTCAGCCGCTCTGGTCTGACTCTTAGAGAGTGGCTGACTGTGTAATTCATGGACCGACTGGGGCTGTAGCTGCTCTTTGTGCCCCAGGGAAGTTGAAGTTACCTCTTACAATTTCATCTAATATTTTCTCTTCCTAGAAACAATGTGCAAACAGAAACTGCAAATTATAGTTTAGGAAAATTATAGTGGTGACGAAATCTCATAGAAAGATCAAATTTCAATGATAAAGTAGATCATTATACTATACATGGTACAATGGTGAAATTCCCTTTCCAGTAGTATAGAATCACACTATCAAAGGTGCTGATCTATTCCTTGTTTCATGGTTTATACTATGACGCTCACCCAACTGAGATTATTAACCTTTATTTTTCTAATAATGAAGACGACCATCGCACCTTAATAGAAAAACACATTAGTCTCCTTCTTTGCGATGAAGCTGGATCTGGGAAACCAATAGTTAATAAAAGGCCAACCAACATGGCTGATAATGCAAGTTCTTAAAAGTTTGTCCCCCTGGATTAACTATTTACACACCAAACATTGATACATATTATATGCCTAGCTTTGAACAAGCTAACATTCAATGCAGATATCTAACATTGCAAACCTAGGGGATGTTCAGCTAGATTTAGACCACATTTGGGCTCTGCATGGGAAATTTATCCTGGTTATATACATACAGATGTTTATGGTCAAGTTGATTTTGACTTTCGGGACTATAACACTGATGTTTCTCCACAAAGTACTCTTATTTCTAGGTCTTCTTTGACATACAAATGTAGCAGAGTTAACCCAAACTTCTGCAACTGGTTATAATACTGCATGGTAATCTCTTATCATCGAAGACAATAACAAAAACAATAAAAAGTCATTGTAAATAGCTTTTCCTATCACTTTTCACAGTTTTTTGTTGTTTTCTGTGATAAGATATCACGCTGCAGCAGTTTAAGGATGGGTTCACACTTGCGCTGGCACTCCGTTCGCTGCGAATCTGACCTAAATGTTGGAAAACTGGATAGGGAAAGGTTTGCGACGCTTTGCTTAAAAACCCATTCACTTGAATGGGTTTTTAAAAGCAATGCGTGGGTGTGCGCTTACGCACTCTGCACCCCGAAGCCGTTTTTTTTTCGTCAGAAACAAAGTCGGACATGCAGGATTTTGTATCCGATGAAAAAAAACCTTTCCCTATCCAGTTTTCCAACATTTTGGTCGGATTCGAGGCAGACGGAGTGCCGGCGCAAGTGTGAACCCACCCTTACTTTGCTACATCTGTATGCCAAAGAAGATCTAAAAAGAAGAGTACTTTATGGAGAAACATCAGTGTTATGGTCCTGAAAGTCAAAATCAACTTGCCCATAACAACAACTCTAATATATCCCGTGACAAGTCGCTGTGGCATTGACAGTGAAGCATGAATGTCTGGTGATAGAAACCCATTGACATCCATGCAGGTGGTGATTTGGGGTTGACAGGTCAAGGCATAGCTATTTCATTGCTATACACCAGCTCTGACCTCTGTCAGGATGAACAATTATTCCTGGCTCCCCTCCATTTGTCCTCCCCCTGTAGGGCAATGTATGAATCACCCATGGAATCATGCGCTACATATTTCTTTTTTTTTCCATATTTATTTCCTTCTTGTCCCTGACAATGAGAACATCGCCGTTAAAAAGCGAGGGGAAGGAGCCGGGGGCCTTGTGTCCCGCCAACTCAGATGCCGGACCATGAATGACTTTCCTTGTTCTTTAAAAAAGGGGAACCGAAAAACAGATGAAAGCAGGCTGAGCATGTGACCTCATTGAATTTAATTTAGCCTCACAAGCACCCCTGCCCTCCCTCTCCCCCTATACAATGCCCCCTCTTGCATTCCTTCCATCTCACTGTCCCCCTCATCCCACCCTTACTTTTTTCACGTCCCAACATGGCCCAGTTCTGCAGTTCTGTTTACACATAGTCGCAGTCAATACCAGACTTATTGTAGTTAACCATTTAAACAATCCCTCTGTTTTCCTCTATTGATTCCTTCAGTGCGACTAAGGAAGTCTCCTGGTATGCCTGCTCTCCTTATAAGACGTCTTGACACCCATCAGTAAAATGTGTTTATCTGTGTCTTCTGATTTCTTCTTACAGTTTAATTGATAGATTTCCTGATTTCCTTGAATTTAGACTTAGTAAAGTAATAGAAATACTTAACGTAACAATATCCTTACATCCGTATTAGCAACATTACTTTCTAGGATTTATTTGTTAAGCTCAGTTCCACCATACATAATGTAAAGAATTATATTTCAGTGTTTTTAGGGTGAGTGTAATTTCCAGCTGACTAAGGGCTCATACACATGGTGGAGTCATGTGTGTGGAGCCTGTGCTGCGGTCATAGAGCGCTCTTGTCTGAAGTTGCACAGCCCCCATGTGCTGCTATACTGGCTTCTTCAGGTACCACATCTGCAAAGATATTTTTTGTTTCTAGGGCAGGATATGGGAGGTGAGGATCTGATGGAGCATGCCATGTTTTTCCTACTAGGTACACAGAGAATCCAACCAAGACCTTAGTATGAAATGAGAAGCATATGGAGTCACATATGATGTCACATATGATGTCACTACCTGCCAAAGCATAAGAGAACCGTGTCACATCAAAGTCAATGTATTCATCCATGTAGAAGGTCCAATAAATACCAAGCAGTACATGTACAGTATTTGAAAAAACCCTGGGGCAGATAAACTAATAAAAATGTGGCTGAATTCTGCCAAAAAACTGGCGGACATGCTTTACACCTGTTTCTAAATGTTAAAGACATTTTCTAACAGTTATGGCATTGAGGCTTATTAGGAAAGGGGTAGGGATGATAAAAATGAGGCTGAGCTTAATATGCAGCACTGTGCAGAACAAAAATACACCAAAATTTTGACTCATTTTTTTGTCAACTAATAAGTGGTGTAAAGTTTGACAAGACAGTCTAGAAGTATGCCAGATTTTCAAAGAGCAATGGACACTTTGGAAAATCTGGAGCAGTTTAACACTGTCTAGCCCAACTCTGCACTGTCTAAACCTTACATGCTATCAGTTTGTCATCTTCAGTGGTGATGTCACACTGGATTACCTGCTGAAATCCACTTGTGATGTCACTGCAGCTAACCTGACTGAAACACACATCTCACAGCAACTTATCTGAACTATCACCTGAAATCCACTTGTGATGTCACAGCAGTTTACTTGATAGAAACACAGCAGTGATGTCACAGTAAACTTACCTGATATAAATACCAGACATAATGCGGTCTCTTTCATTCAGGTCCCAATGGAGAGCTGGGCCCCTAAAACAGAGGTAACACATGGACATTGGTGGACCACATTGACTATAATGAGGTCCACTGGTTGTCCGTTGGGTGTCCGCAGTTTCAAAACTGCAAGTGGTGGAGAGAAAAGTCCTCCATGCAGCACTTTTCACTCTGCCAATTTTCGGTGGTTTTTGCGACTGAGTCTCCAATAGATTGGAACCCAGCCTTAGACTTCATTAGCGTATGTCTCTCGCGAAACACATCTGATAGCAAATCATCTAAATTCCACATACTGTATTATTCATTTGTGGTGAATAGAGCAGGATGTTTTACAGAGAAACTTTATACTAAAACTCTGTTTGGGATTTAGTGGCAATACCTTTTTATATAAGAGTATGAAAGCATAGACAACATGAAGAATCGGTTTTGGTGTGCTATCATGACCACTTTCTATCCTCATTCCTATATTTGTGATGTCATGGCTCTAAGAGACAATTTGTTCCTTTATTCGGACACACAGATTATGTTGTTGTATTATTTGTAATTCCTCATTTAGAGCTATGTTCACACAGCCATTGTTACTATTCATTAGAGGAAAAGAAAATCAGGAAGGAAAGCTTCTCTTATTAACAGACACAAACCAAACACTTTCCGCCCTACTGCAATTCACGTCCTAATACATTCATCCTAATGTAATGTTATTTACTCAAAGGAGCAATCTCGTCCCCAATAACAGCATTCGGGATTGTGGTTACACATTTCGTTTACATGGAGAAAGCCCATAGATGAGCAAAATGTATGTAGCAGAGTAAAGTTGTACGTTCCTCTCAAAGAATTTAAGACATGAATTGTAGGTGTTGCTAAGGGTAAATTCTCATTTGCCAGGATTATTTCAGAAAGTTCTGCGGACCATCCTATTCATTTCAATGGGGCATAGAGAAATAAATGCACTTGCTGCAGAAACAACCACCTTCATTGATCTGATTTTCCAGTCTGCTTAATGTCTACATATTCTTAGGGCCTTTCTTTCCACCCAACTGCCAGGAGAAAAGTTGAAAGGTAAGCTTATTCTTTGTGAAATGCATTGCCCACTAGGGGATGCCCTGTGCTATCCTTGTCTTTCTTTTAGTGAAACCAAGGTGGATATTACAGCTAAAACAAGTCTGTAGCATAAAGCTTCATTCAGACTTGGTGTTCTGTTAGCACCTATGCCCCGTGTTTATGTAAAATATATGTAAGTGCCAGTTGGGTTCAGTTTTTACGGCTTACTAAAAATATGTACAACTAAACAAAACATATAAAATACTAATAATCTAATCTCTCCTAACGAGAGTTGTTATTTCTATGGCTACCCAATGATAGGACAGGACTAAAGAGTTAAAATATTGCCGAGAATACTTGTAGACCAGGTACAAGAAGATTGGTTATTCACTATTTATAGCTTGTAGTATATGCTGGACTTTGTCGTAAATAATGGGTACATTTCTGGGAACCGAGGTGTCATGGGGCACTTTCCCAGAATACAGTTCCTTGTCACCTTGTCCTTGTCATATTAGGTGGGAGGTGTCCTGCGCCTCAGGCCTGTATCATACACGTTTCCTTAACCGCAATCTGATTTGCTGGCTGCTCCACATCATCCACATCACTGGGCACAAAAGACTCCATTGTGCCCCAGTGAAGTATAGGGAGGGGGGCTGAGTACTGAAGAGGCGGAGGGGACATAACCAAAAGCCCTTGGGCTTGGGTTTGAAACTAGAGACGAGTTCTGAGACTTATCTCCAAAACATGCTGGCATAATGCCGTTCATTGCCTTAACTATTGCAGTTACAAACAAAACAAAGAATCAATGCCTTTTCGCAGTAACCTCTAATCTCACCTGTTGACTGCATAACGCTATGGAGACTCTTCCCTCAGTCTATATATACCCCTGTGTTGTCATATGAAGTCAAACTAAAGGCTATGTACACTTTCACAACCAATTTTATTGCTCCAACTTTATAAATATTCATTAAACATTTCCTACCATCTACAGCTGCTATGCAGACTTATGCATCTCCATGGTAACAGACAACAAACAAACCCTGTGTAGTCTGATCTTTTATTCATGCTTTCTTCAAACTGTTCCCTAATTCCTGCCAATATACCAAATATTGTAAGTAGTAGGGATCAAATGGATGGGAGTATTATTGCAGACTGCAAAGGGTTAATTTCTTGTCTGTCTACATAGCAGTTATAGGCTAAAGCGATGGGTATTATAGATACATTGATGCCATAGAAAAATACTGTGAATGTGGTCTTCAAAGCTTCAGAGGGTATGCATAATGTACAGTACTGTGTGGGATAAATAATGCTAATAATAATTATATTTTGATAGTTTGGACTCTATAGACATGACAGTACCAATTTGTTTGTTACATTTTATAATATAATAAATGGGAATTTTTCTTAATCTTACAATATTTTTTTTTAATTTTTATATAATTTTATTTAAATACATATTTTCAAGCTGTGCCTGCACCATCACAATGTCATACTCTTATGGCACGGAGCATTAAATACATGCTCAGTGTGACGTATTACTGAAACATTAAGGGTGCAGCCACACAAAAGGTGTTTTGCAGCACAAAAATCTGCAACGAATCCCCTGCAAAATCTGCAGGCTTACAATTGGATTTGTCTTGGGCTTTGCTGTGTAATTGCCATGGATTTCACTCCTCTCATTGAAAGAAGGGGAAGTGTCAGCAGCACAAACTAATGCACTGGACATTTCATTTTGGCTGCTGTTTTTTTCCATGTCAGTGTGTGAATAAGAATTGTCTAAAGTTCATCCATTTACTATGATATTTACTAATACGGCTCATATGGATATGACCTGAAGCTGCAACATTCTGACCTGAGGCATATTTTGATGCTCTAGGGCCCCAATGCAAAATTGTAAGCGCCTCACCTGATTGAACATGTCTGTGCCATTTATAATAGTGATGTTTTGTGATGTGGCAGAGGGGCCTTTGGTCCCTATCAGGCACCAGGGCTGATACCTCTTAACCCCCTACCAGTGGTGGATTAAGGGTATCATGGGCCCTTGGCTGTTTAGAATCCATCCCTGGGACAGAGTAATATCCCATAGCGGCCCTCCACGCAGTATAATGTCCCATAGTGGCCCGCACATAGTATAGTGTCCCATATTGACCCCTCCATAGTAGCCTCTTCACACAATATGTTGTCCCATAGTGGCCCCTCCACACAGTATAATGTCCCATATCAGCCATCCACATAGTATAATATCCCAGTGTGGCCCCTATGCTAATAAAATTAAGAAAACAAAATCCAACATACATAGGGATGTTACGTCTATGTTTCATGTCGTTGCCATGACCCACGTGACCACTGAGGCCCAATCACAGGTCTTAGTGGTCCCTGATGTCATTCAGGAGGCCCAAAGAGGACAGGACGCCCAGTCTGTCGCTCTCACATTCCCCTTAGTGGCCTTCATACAGTATAATTTCTCCTCAGTGGTCCATCACACTATCAAATACCCCTGCAGAGGCATCAGACATTAACAGGTCCCCCCCAGTGGCTCTTCATAAATTAACCTGTCCCACTCTGGGTGCCCCTGAGACTGCAGAGCGGCCAAATGGTCATGCAGGGAACGGACAGCTTCCTGCATCACCATTGTACTCCATTCATATGCACCCAGAGGATGCAGTAATCTAAATGCAGGACTGTCCCGCTGTCCCAAGTGGGCCCCTGCTACCATAGGTCCTTGTGCAAGCGCACCATCAGCCCTATGGTTATAGCGGCCCTGAGTTCCAGATTGGACACTGCTAGACAAAGCTCACAAATGTTTGCAAGAGGAATCTCACAAAGTTTGCCCATCAAATACTCATCCGACAATACAGTTGATTAAGAGCTCGGATTATAATGGAGGCAAATGGGCAATTCCTTGCCACTGGGCCCCATACAGCCCCTGGCTAACAACACAACACCGACCTAAGCGAAGATCATTCCACACAGAGAACTGAAATTTCTTTCTGTTGTGATATCCCCCCCCCCCCTACTTATTTACCTATATCTTTATATCTGTCTGTCTACTACCAATGGGATGCCTCTACCTTGGAACGTTTTGTATATATTGTATGTGTATTTGTATTTCTTAGCTTGCATTGCATATCTTTGCTGCTGTAACACACTGAATTTCCCCATGGTGGGACTATTAAAGGATTATTATTATTATTGTTATTATTACATTTCACCTTTATTATAATCAACCTCTACCTACATCTACAGTGCTGGCCAAAAGTATTGGCACCCCTGCAATTCTGTCAGATAATACTCAATTTCTTCCAGAAAATGATTGCAATCACAAATGCTTTGGTAATAATATCTTCATTTATTTTGCTTGCAATGAAAAAACACAAAAGAGAATGAAAAAAAAAGTCAAATCATTGATCATTTTACACAAAACTCCAAAAATGGGCCGGACAAAAGTATTGGCACCCTCAGCCTAATACTTGGTAGCACAACCTTTAGACAAAATAACTGCGAACAACCACTTCCGGTAACCATCAATGAGTTTCTTACAATGCTCTGCTGGAATTTTAGACCATTCTTCTTTGGCAAATTTCTCCAGGTCCCTGAGATTTGAAGGGTGCCTTCTCCAAACTGCCATTTTGAGATCTCTCCACAGGTGTTCTATGGGATTCAGGTCTGGACTCATTGCTGGCCACTTTAGAAGTCTCCAGTGCTTTCTCTCAAACCATTTTCTAGTGCTTTTTGAAGTGTGTTTTGGGTCATTGTACTGCTGGAAGACCCATGACCTCTGAGGGAGACCCAGCTTTCTCACACTGGGCCCTACATTATGCTGCAAAATTTGTTGGTAGTCTTCAGACTTCATAATGCCATGCACACGGTCAAGCAGTCCAGTGCCAGAGGCAGCAAAGCAACCCCAAAAACATCAGGGAACCTCCGCCATGTTTGACTGTAGGGACCGTGTTCTTTTCTTTGAAGGCCTCTTTTTTTTTCCTGTAAACTCTATGTTGATGCCTTTTCCCAAAAAGCTCTACTTTTGTCTCATCTGACCAGAGAACATTCTTCCAAAAAGTTTTTGGCTTTCTCAGGTAAGTTTTGGCAAACTCCAGCCTGGCTTTTTTATGTCTCTGGGTCAGAAGTGGGGTCTTCCTGGGTATCCTTAGAGTACCATAGAGTCCCTTTTCATTCAGACGCCGACGGATAGTACGGGTTGACACTGTTGTACCCTCGGACTGCAGGGCAGCTAGAACTTGATTGGATGTTAGTCGAGGTTCTTTAGCCACCATCCGCACAATCTTTCGTTGAAATCTCTCGTCAATTTTTCTTTTCCGTCCACATCTAGGGAGGTAAGCCACAGTGCCATGGGCTTTAAACTTCTTGATGACACTGCGCACGGTAGACACAGGAACATTCAGGTCTTTGGAGATGGACTTGTAGCCTTGAGATTGCTCATGCTTCCTCACAATTTTGCTTCTCAAGTCCTCAGACAGTTCTTTGGTCTTCTTTCTTTTCTCCATGCTCAATGTGGTACACACAAGGACACAGGACAGAGGTTGAGTCAACTTTAATCCATTTCAACTGGCTGCAAGTGTGATTTAGTTATTGCCACCACCTGTTATGTGCCACAGGTAAGTAACAGGTGCTGTTAATTACACAAATTAGAGAAGCATCACCTGATTTTTCAAAGGGTGCCAATACTTTTGTCCACCCCCTTTTTTATGTTTGGTGTGGAATTATATCCAATTTGGCTTTTTGACAATTCTTTTTGTGGTTTTCCATTGAAGACAAATTAAATGAAGATATTATTACCAAAGCATTTGTGATTGCAATCATTTTCTGGAAGAAATTGAGTATTATCTGACAGAATTGCAGGGGTGCCAATACTTTTGGCCAGCACTGTATGTTCCTGATTCTGGCATAGATAGTTGATTATTTTCAGTGGTATTAAATCATATTTATTTACTCAGAATCCAGGGCTGAGACAGTTCCTAGGTGTGCCAACAAAAATTAAAAATTCATAATTTGAGCAATGAAAAATTAAGAATAAATAGATGTTATTTCAATCTTGGATTTCACTTTCATCACACATCAGGGTAAAAAATAGATGTGAAATTCAATATACAGTATGTCCCTGAAAAATGCACGTATCTGTGCTTATTGCCCATATTTATTGTATGTTGAAGAGAATTGCTCTTGTATGTACAGTGCCTTGCGAAAGTATTCGGCCCCCTTGAACTTTCAACCTTTTGCCACATTTCAGGCTTCAAACATAAGGATATAAAATTTTAATTTTTTGGTGAAGAATCAACAACAAGTGGGATACAATCGTGAAGTGGAACAAAATTTATTGGTTATTTTAAACTTTTGTAAAAAAATAAAAAACTGAAAAGTGGGGCGTGCAATATTATTCGGCCCCCTTAAATTAATACTTTGTAGCGCCACCTTTTGCTGCGATTACAGCTGCAAGTCACTTGGGGTATGTCTCTATCAGTTTTGCACATTGAGAGACTGAAATTCTAGCCCATTCTTCCTTGGTAAACAGCTCGAGCTCAGTGAGGTTGGATGAAGCGTTTGTGAACAGCAGTTTTCAGCTCTTTCCACAGATTCTCGATTGGATTCAGGTCTGGACTTTGACTTGGCCATTCTAACACTTGGATACGTTTATTTGTGAACCATTCCATTGTAGATTTTGCTTTATGTTTGGGATCATTGTCTTGTTGGAAGATAAATCTCCGTCCCAGTCTCAGGTCTTTTGCAGACTCCAACAGGTTTTCTTCCAGAATGGTCCTGTATTTGGCTCCATCCATCTTCTCATCAATTTTAACGATCTTCCCTGTCCCTGCTGAAGAAAAGCAGGCCCAAACCATAATGCTGCCACCACCATGTTTGACAGTGGGGATGGTGTGTTCAGGGTGATGAGCTGTCCTATGGACAAACTCTCCCACCTCAGCTGTAGATCTCTGCAGTTCATCCAGAGTGATCATGGGCCTCTTGGCTGCATCTCTGATCAGTCTTCTCCTTGTTTGAGATGAAAGTTTAGAGGGACGGCCAGTTCTTGGTAGATTTGCAGTGGTCTGATACTCCTTCCATTTCAATATGATTGCTTGCACAGTGCTCCTTGGGATGTTTAAAGTTTGGGAAATCTTTTTGTATCCAAATCCGGCTTTAAACTTCTCCACAACAGTATCACGGACCTGCCTTGTGTGTTCCTTGGTCTTCATGATGCTCTCTGCGCTTTAAAAAGAACCCTGAGACTATCACAGGTGCATTTATACGGAGACTTGATTACACACAGGTGGATTATATTTATCATCATCAGTCATTTAGGACAACATTGGATCATTCAGAGATCCTCACTGAACTTCTGGAGTGAGTTTGCTGCACTGAAAGTAAAGGGGCCGAATAATATTGCACGCCCGACTTTTCAGTTTATTATTTTTTACAAAAGTTTAAAATAACCAATAAATTTTGTTCCACTTCACAAATGTGTCTCACTTGTTGATTCTTCACCAAAAAAATTAAAATTTTATATCTTTATGTTTGAAGCCTGAAATGTGGCAAAAGGTTGAAAAGTTCAAGGGGGCCGAATAATTTCACAAGGCACTGTATTAGAAGGTGCATTGTAGTACGTTTGGAAATGTCTGTTCGTCTGAACTTCTATAGATGCCTGCAAAGGGCAGCTGTATTTTAGTTTATAAAATGTGTGCCCCTATCTCTATAAATGTGCCATAAATAATGTCTCCCCTTTTCTCATCAATTTTGTCAAGCGAGGCAAAACGTCATTAAAATTTTTTCCAAATGCATCACACATTTATTGTTCCTTAACAAACTTGTACAATTTACACCACAAATGGTTAAACTGATTAATAAATGTGGACTCTGTTACTGATTGAAGCATTGTATGCATATATACACATTAAGACCTTAAAGGGAGTCTATCAACAAGAATGTCACCATTAATCTAGCTCTAGTATTTTATACTGCTCAGTGCCATGTACAGCCCTATAATTAGTTTGTAGAATGGTTGAACGTCTTGAGTCTTAGGGGGCCCAAGATTCATGTTACACCTCTGGGTATTAATCCTGCACACTAAATTCTGTAAAAAAAAAAAAAAAAAAAAAGTGGAATTTTCGAAAAGCAGATAAAAGTTAAAGAGGACTTTTCATCACCCCTAACAAGTCCAGCTCTTTACAGCAATTAATAGACACAGCTCCACTGATTCTGGCACAGTTGGAATTCTTTCTCTAGCCCCACCATTCTCGAGCAAACAATGCTGATAGTTTTGGCTCCTGATATACTATTTAGTCTCTGTATTGTCAGGAGGGGGTGTCAGGCAGGAGGAGTGTGATTCTGAGCTCTGACACTGGCTGCCTCTGATTGGAGCTCTGTCACACCCCCTGCCTGACACCGCCCTTCTGACATTACAGAGCTGAATTAGCTCATCAGACACCAAAATTATCTGAGCTTGTTGCTCGGGAATGGTGGGGGCTAGAGAGGAAATTCCAACTGTGCTGGAATCAGTGGAGTGGCACCTTTTATCAGATGCTAAAAAATTGAATTGGTGGAGGTGGTGAAAGGTCCTGTTTAATCACGTATCTCAAAGTAGTACAACTTGTCCATGTAAAAATGAAATTTGGTAAAGAATGCTCTGTTTGCAAAGTGTAGGGGATGTTGTCACATCAGCAAATCTCCTGAGCATGACAGGACATGCTTCTAAACAAATACGGATACTTTGAAGTCATCCTCCAGTGAGAACATGATTTATTTTTAGGTCCAAAATTCTGTGCTGATTAATTTCATATTTGTTCTTTAAAGGGAACCCGTCAAGTGATTTATTTTGTCTTATCTGAGACGAGAATATGATAGAGGATGCTACAACACATGTACCAGAGAAAGTAGTGGACTGTCTAAACCACAATCTAATTTGGAATAGGATAGACCAGTATGTGGAATCCTCTGGTATTCAGTCTTTGATCCCCATACAGGAATCTGGACTTTAAGGAATCTAGAGGGCATGACATCCACAACAGTCTTGGGTTGATGAGTATTGCTGTAGACATAATTGTGTGGTCAGGAACTATACCCAGGTACATCACCAGGAATCAGTCAGGCTAAGAGTGTTATGGGTCTGGATTAAGCCAGAGGTCGGGTTCAGTAAGAGCACACACAGGTGGGCAAAAGCAAGGTCAGGAGCGTATCAGAGGTCTAAGCCAGACTTAAAATAACAGGCAGGCTAAGCAAGAGGACTAGGCAAAGACTCGATCAGGAACAGGGCTGAGGTCAGAAGGCAATGGCAACAATGATACAGAGAAGAAAACAGACAAGGAAGGACACCTGATTCAACAGGTGACATCCAGCTGTACCTTTCTGCTTTAAATAGAACAACCTACTGACGTCACTTGGAGGCATTGTGTTAAGTAGCAACCGCAGAAAACCAGGGTGACTGCGGTCCAGAACTGAGCAATGAGGGGTTAAACAGGCACCTTATGAGGCTGCAACCATGACCAGCCACTGTAACCTGGCAGCATTAAATACCAGAGAAGTTTACTTTAAGCTCTGCACCCCAAATAGCCTGCATCAATCCCACCATGGTACAGAGGATATACTACCAGGTCCTTATCAACCAAGTATGTCAAAATTGCACAAGTCATATATTAAAAAAGTTAGGTGAAGTAATCCGTCTCTCTAGTAAGCAGTCATGGAGCATCAACAGTCAACTGGGACATAAACATAAGCACCCAGTCATATGTCTTTCAAGGGTCAGAGGTCTTTTGTTTTCTTTGAATACCCCTTTCATGCGCTGCCCTTTCAGGTCCTGCACACATTGTAACAGTTTCCTTGAGTCTTATCTTACATATTGTATCTAGCATTCTAATTAGAGATGAGCGAATTTCTCAAAAGTTCGATTCGGCACTTCTATTCGAAGTTCCAAAAATATTAGTTTCGATCCGAATTACTTCGCGGCGAATATCACTAAAAAACACCTATTTCCTAGCTTCAGAGAGCCTGTATAGTGGTGTAGAACACTGTGCCTTGCAGTAACACGCATAGGGAGCCTACTGTGGTAGTCAAACAATACTGTGAGTCTGAATGACAGGCACATGACAGGCGTCGTTTTTGAATCGATGCACACTTCACTTATTTGGACAGATACGGGGCCAAAACTGTCCAACTAACTCAAGTGTGAACCCAGCCTTACAGGTCCATTTTAGTGCCATGTAGAAAGAACTGTACATCCTATTGTAGAGTGAAAGAGCGCACTCCTTTTACACTCTCGTTTGCAGATTACACATAGATGTCTACAGAGTGGCAAGGCGATATAATGTGGAGTTGGCAGCAGCATGAGGATACCATACAGTGACCCAGTGGAAGCGGCATTAGGAGGTCATACAGTGACCCAGTGGCTGCGGCATGAGGAGGGCATACAGTGACCCAGTGGCTGCGGCATGAGGAGTACACAGAGTGACCCAGTGGGAAGCAGCATGAGGAGGACATAAAGTGACCCAGTTCCTCCCCTGTGTGACTTTGTTCGCCCAGGCAAACGAGGTGTGGAACAGCGTGACACCGCTGTGCCCTGCACATGTGGTATGCTGGAGGAGCATACACCTTATTTAAAGGTGTTTATTAAGGAGGAGCATATTCGCCATTTTGTTACCAGTGTAAAGTTGCAGGCCATTTATCAATACAGTATTGTCAATAATTCAATAATTCGGAGCCACAAATCTCTGCCTTTATCACGCTTTTGTTATAGGTGTTCATTAGTGGGGAAAGAAATAAGGGACATATTTGCCGTTCTCTTCAAAGTAGAAAATAACAGACCTTTTTGCCCTTTGCAATTACGCTTTTTTATCGAACAGTATGTCAGACAGAGAAGCGAGAGGCTATGCACAGGGGAGGGCTACAGGCCTAAATGTTTCTGACGCAGGCACAGGTCGCAGCAGAGTAAGGGGGCATGGCAGCAGGGGTCAGTTACAGAGGCCTGAGCTCCCAGTGTCAAGTAGCGGTTGTGTCTTGACCAGCAACCCAACGGTTGTAGACTGGTTGACTCGGTAATCCAATTCATGCCAAGTCACAACAGACACCCCCAGCCAAGAGTCGGTGGGTTCGTCAGACACAACCCTTAGTTGGCATGGCCCGGCAGCAGCCCCTGTGCCCTCACCTGTCCTCAACTTGCCTCTGTCCTTTTCTATTCCCTTAGCGAGAGAAGTACTCTATGCTGTGGGCTCAGATCCACTGTACAGTGAGGAGGAGGTATTATTATTATTATTATTATTTATTATTATTGTTTATTTATATAGCACTATTAATTCCATGGTGCTTTACATTTGCGGATTTACATACGGTACACAAGATATACAAAACAGATAATACTAACAGTGACCAACTGGCACAGTGGGATAGAGGGCCCTGCCCGCAAGGGCTTACAATTTATGAAGGAAGAGGGATAGAGACAGAATGTGGGGGTAGAGGCTGTTCAGGTGGTGGTATGGAGACAGTAGAGTTATTGTAGGTCTTCCTGAATAGGTGAGTCTTTAGGGCCTTCTTGAAGTTTGTGATTGTGGGGGTCAGTCTTATGTGTCTTGGTAATGAGTTCCAGAGTATGGGGGATGCACGAGAGAAGTCTTGGAGATGATTGTGTGAAGAGCGGATAAGAGCAGAGCAGAGTAGGAGGTCTTTGGAGGCTCGGAGGTTACGTGTGGGCAGGTAGCGGGAGATTAGGTCAGAGATATATGGAGGGGACAGGTTGTGGATGGCTTTGTATGTCAGCGTTAGTAATTTGAACTCTATTTGCTGGGCAACGGGTAGCCAGAGAAGGGATTGGCAGAAGGGAGCGGTCGATGAAAAACGGGGGGAGAGGTGTATTAAGCAAGCAGTGCAATTTAAGGTGGACTGGAGGTGGGCTAGAGTATTTGCTGGGAGGCCATGGAGAAGGGTGTTACAGTAGTCTAAGCAGAAGATTATGAGGGCATGGACTAGAATCTTTGTAGTTTCTGGGGTGAGGAAGGAGCGGATTCGATGGATGTTCTTGAGTTGGAGGTGGCAAGAGGTGTTGAGGGTTTGGATGTGCAGCTTGAAGGATAGGTCAGAGTCCAAGGTTATCCCAAGGCAGCAGCCCCATGGGACAGTTAGCAGCTACTGCTCAGCTAAGATCTGGAGGAGACATCCGCTGCTTCCTCTGGTAGGCGGGCAAGTAGTGATGAGGAGAATGGCATTGGAGCTGGTGTTGAGGAGGACATCAGTGAACTGCAGATTTTAGTGGATGACGATGTAGCCGATCGTAATTGGGAGGGGTTCATCGTCATCAGGAGAAGAGGGTTGCAGCTTGTGCATGAGGCAGTCAGCAGGGTGAGTCAGCAGGGTGGCAGCAGTGGGAGGTCGGGAGCTAAACGTGCCCGGGGTAGACCACCCACTTCGCAGCAGCCTACCTGCCTGGAAAGCAGTGCTGCAGGGGTTCACGGAGGCAGTGGCGGTAGCAGTCAGTTAGCCCGGCGTGTTGGGGGTAAAATCACCTACTCGGCGGTGTGACAGTTTTTTAGAAAGCTGCCGGGGGAAGTCAACATGGCCATATGTTCAATCTGTGGGCAGAAGGTGAAGCGTGGTCAGGGAGCCAATGTTGACACCACAGCCCTGCGTCAACATATGCAGCATCACCATAAAGTGGCCTGGGAGAGCTGTAGCTCCAATGTGGTGGTCCAGCCTGCTGCAGCAACTGCTGCAGCACACAGTGGCACACACCCCATTTCAGGCAGTGAAGGCTCCACCACCTCAGCCAAAGGAAGCTGTGAGTAGTTCCCATCATCTGCTGGTCGTGATGCTCATGCTCCTCCTCCTCCTAGTCAGTCATTGCGTCAGCAATCCATCACAGAAGCGATTTTGAAGATACAACAGTATGCGTGCACTCATCCAACAGTGCAGAAGCTGAACGTGCTCCTGTCCAAGTTGCTGGTGCTGCAGTCACTCCCTTTCCAAATGGTGGACTCTGCACCTTTCAGAGAACTGATGGCTTGTGCCGAGCTGAGGTGGATAGTCCCAAGCTGTCATTTCTTTGCCAAAAAGGCAGTACCAGCCCTGCACAAATATTTAGAAGAGAAGGTGGGCCAGTCCTTGAGCCTGTCGGTGTCTGCCAAAGTTCACGGCAGCGCCAACATGTGGAGCTGTAACTACGGTCATTGATAATATATGTCATTTAAGGCCCATTGGGTTAATGTGGTGCCTACCCAGACACACCAGCAACTTGGACAGGTGACGCAGCTTCAGCCTCCACGTTCTCACGCCGTTGGTCCCGCAACAATGTCAGCCTCATCCTCCACTATCTCCTTAGCCTCCACTGCAGGGACAATTCCCAGTGCTCCTCCAGCATACCACATGTGCAGGGCACAGCAGTGTCACGCTGTTCTACACCTTGTTTGCCTGGGCGAATAAAGTCACACAGGGGAGGAACTGCTCTGTGACCTTCCTCAAGAAATCGAATCCTGGCTTTCTCCGCAACACCTCAAAATGGGAACCATGGTGACCGACAATGGGAAGAACATGGTGTCGACGCTTCGTTAAGGAGGGCTAAGCCATGCGCCCTGCATGGCGCATGTCTTCAATCTGGTTGACAAGTGTTTCCTTAAGTGTTCCACCCATCTGCCTATATGAAAGAACTAAAGAATACGATCAAGAAGTTTCCAATCCAGATCCAGAAGCAGGTAAAAGGGCTTATTCCACAGGATCCCAGGCCGGGCTGCTTCTATATGCTCCCAAAGATACACAAAGAAGGCAACCCTGGGAGGCCTATCATTTCAGGTATTGGGACACTGACGGAAAACATCTTGGGTTGGGTGGAAAATCTCCTAAAACCCCTTGTCAGGGATACTCCAAGCTACATCCAGGATACCACTAACCTTCTTAACAAACTGAATGCCCTGGGCCCACTACCTGAGGGTACCATTTTAGCCACCATGGATGTGGAATCCCTGTATATCAACATTCCCCACAAGGATGGAGTTGCAGCATGTCGGGTACACCTGGAGAAACAAAACCTCCCAACAGAACCAGTAATGCAACTCATTCAATTCATCCTTAGCCACAACTATTTTACTTTTGGAGAGGATCTATATCTACAGCGAATGGGAACTTCAATGGGGACCAGATGTGCACCCCAGTATGCAAATCTCTTTATGGCAGAACTGGAAGGAACATATTTATCAACATGCACCATCAAACCTGTGATTTACCTTTGTTATATCGATAATATCCTTGTCATCTGGACTGCAGGTGAGGAGGCCCTACTTCAATTCCATAATGACTTCAATGACTTTCACCCTACCATCAACCTTAAACTTAGCTATTCAGAGAGTGAAATTCACTTTCTGGACACCACAATATACATCAAAGACCACCGGCTACTCACATCAATATACCACAAACCCACAGACAGAACGGCCTACCTGAGAGACGACAGCTTCCACCCCAAGCACACAAGACAATCTATTATTTACAGCCAGGCTATACGATACAATCGTATTTGCTCCAACAAAGCAGACCTGGGCAAGCACCTCCAGGATCTGAGGACGAAATTTCTCCGATTGGGATACAAACCAAAAGTGACAACCAATTAAACAAAGCAGCAGCCATTAACAGAGACAGTCTGCTCACATATAAAGAGACCCGGAAAGAAGCCCGAGTGCCCCTAGTTGTCACCTACAACCCACAGCTGGAGATCCTACAAAGGATTGCCAAGGAGCTCCAACCTGTGTTACATAGATACAACAGACATAAGGACATATTTCCAGTCCCCCCCTCTCCTTTCCTTTCCTTTCCTTTCGACAACCACCAAACCTGAGGCGTATTATTGTCCGGAGTGCCCTGAAGGCCCCAACTGAAAATGGCACCTCACCTTGCCTGCAAAACAGGTGCATGACCTGCAAGCACATCCACACCGCTGACAGTGTACCTAAACCACAGTCATAACAGGTGCACAGAATTAGGGGGACAATTTTCTGCAGGTCTTCCAATGTGGAGTATCTCATAATGTGTGTGCAATGTCCCACCACAGGACTCTATGTGGGGGAAACAGGACAGAGACTTAGTCAGCGAATGAACTCACACAGATCCACCATTAATAACAGCAGAACAGATCTCCCAGTGGCCGCACATTTCTCTAGAGAAGACCACTCTATTGAAGATTTGCGGGTTGTGGTTTTAATGGGACATTTTAAGACGCAAAATGAGAGGAAACAATGGGAGTACAAGTTAATGTAAAAATATCAAACTCTGCAATTTGGACTTAATATTCATGCCAGCTTCATGTCACACTATGTATGACTTGGACTTAATATTCATGCCAGCTTCATGTCACACTATGTATTACCTGTGAGGGTCACAAATCACCACCTCATTACAGATAGATAACAGATCCCTCTGTCATGCACCACAAACTTTAGACTGTTTATTTCCTGACCTGTTATAAATAACTTCTCTACGTATATTGCATTTTGTTAGTCCAAGAATCCTTTTGAACATCCATGCCTTGTGTATGTATAAATAATGTGAATTTTCAGGTTCTTGTATAACACCATGTCTGATGAAGGGAGCTAGACTTCCAAAACCTTACTTATCAAATATACTCAGTTAGCTTCTAAAAGGTATCGCCTGATTTCTTCACTCTTCCACCACCCATCTGCAAGACATCTTAAAAATGTCAAGGAAACTTTGCATGCACTTCAGCCACTCATACACCGCCAAGCACACCCTCCTTGAGCTGCAGCGGCAGAACGGCCTCCCACAACATAAGCTGATATGCGATGTTTCCACTCATTGGAATTCCACCCTCCATATGTTGGATCGACTATATGAATAGAGAAAAGCCATAAACGATTTCTTTATGATCCAAGCGGACAGAGGTACTCCCCTGTGTACAGTTGTGCTAAAAAGTTTACATATCCCAGGAGATTTTTTTGGCCTTTTTTCAGAGAATATGAATGATAACACAAAAATGTTTTCTCCACTCATGGTTAGTGGTTGGTGAAAGCCATTTGTTGTCAAATTCTGTGTTTTCTCATTTTAAATCATAATTATGACAACCAAAAACTTCAAAATGACCCTGTTCAAAAGTTCACATACCCCAGTTCTTAATACTGTGTATTGCCCCCTCTAACATCAATGACAGCTTGAAGTCTTTTGTGGTAGTTGTGGATGAGGCTCTTTATTTTCTCAGATGGTAAAACTGCCCATTCTTCTTGGCAAAAAGTCTCCAGTTCCTGTAAATTCCTTGGCTGTCTTGCATGTACTGCGTGCTTGAGATCTCCCCAGAGGGATGACTACTGGCTCTCCACCATATTAGACCCTCACTACCGGGGAAAAATGGGGGTCTTTTTTACACCCACTGAGAGGGAGGACAAACTGAACTACTATAGAAAAATCCTACGAAGTAAGTTGGCTGCTGCCTATCTGCGCCATCGTCCATCCTCTCGCATGTCTGACCGGGGGGGCCTGAGAGCTCAACTTGCACTGGCATGGCAGCTGTGGGAGGGGGATGGGGATGGCAGGAGCAGTATCGGCACCATCAGCATAATGGGAACAAAATGGCAAATATAGTCCTTTTTATGGGTTTAGACACTAATGAACACCTTTAAATAAGTGATAACCGCTAAGAATTATTAAATTATTGAAGTATTATTGACAATTCTGTTTTTAAAAATGGCCTGCAACTTTATACTGGTAACAAAATGGCGAATATGGTCCTTTTTATGGGTTTAGACTCTAATGAACACCTTTAAATAAGTGATAACCACTAAGAATGATTGAATTGAATTATTATTGACAATTCTGTTTTTAAAAATGGCCTGCAACTTTATACTGGTAACAAAATGGCGAATATGGTCCTTTTTATGGGTTTAGACACTAATGAACACCTTTAAATAAGTGATAACCGCTAAGAATTATTTAATTCTTGAATTATTATTGACAATACTGTATTGAAAAATGGCCTGCAACTTTATACTGGTAACAAAATGGCGAATATGGTCATTATGTCTTTCCCCACGTTAAAGGCATTATTACAGATAAGTGCAGATATTATTGGATGATAATTCAGTTTTCTTTGGCACAATAGTGCTGAATAATGTTATGACTTGGAAGAACAGTGAATAAGCCTCTTATAATAACCGTCTTTAAAAAGGCTTTTTTTACAGATACGTGCAGATATGGCTTTGGCACAATAGTACTGAATTATGTTATGCCTTGGAAGAACAGTGAATAAGCCCCTTATAATAAAAGCCTTTAAAAAGGCTTCTTTTACAGATACGTGCAGATATTAGTGTATGATATTTAACTTTTTTTGCTGTACTGCACTTCAAAAGGCTTGTTGTGTTCCACCTTGATGACACAGATATGAGTAATGAGCAGCAGTATAATGGCAGTGAGTGCTGCAATGTGAATTATGCTGCAAGTTCTTGCTGTAAATAAGCCTGCAACCACCCCAAATTTTTCTCTCAATTCCTCCCTATGCTTTCCCTACAGTTCTAAGGCTCAGCCTCTTTCCCTGAACTTCTATATGTTTTCTAAGTCTTTCCCTAGCTCCTGCTGACGTCTGTCCCTACAGTAAGAGCGATGTGGAATGACTGTACCTAAATTGTCAGAGGGTTTTTATAGGGTTGTGACATCACAGGTCCTGCTGGCTGCTGATTAGCTGCACGCTTTGGCATTGTGGGTTATCCCGCGTTCCCAGAGTCCCTTCCCCCTTGTCCTAGCATGTGCGGCGGCCATTTTATATAAAAAAATGTGATTCGAAGCATCGAAGGGTGAGGAAATCCGGAATCGTGGTGAATCGAAGATTTCCTGAAATTCGGATCGAATTCCACTTCTGCAGAATCGATTCGCTCATCTCTAATTCTAATGTTTTAATGCAATTCTTCCCCTCCCATATTGGACCCAAATATTTTTGTGCAAAAAACTTCAAAGTCAATAACATTCTGTTTTGAAGGTTATAACAAACCACTCTGTTGCAAGGCATTATTAAGCACAGCTAATGTAGTAATAGATAGACTAGTAAACATACAGTAATATCCCTATAGGAGTAGGTTGTTTTTACTATATGTCGGTCCTATGTACTAAAAAAGGAATTCATCAGTTTGCATAATTTTTAATGTTTTGGGAATCTCCTAGATATTGAAAACAGGAGTTATTTAACCCTTTAAGTATATGGCATTTTTTTCGTCTTCACCATAACTTTTTCATTACTCCGTCAACACAAGGTCTTTTTTGCAGAATTAATTTTATTTTGTAAAGGCACCATTTGAGGCCGGGGCCCTGCGTGGCAGAAGCATCATGGTTTTACAATCACAGCAAAGTGGATGGGATTCTAGTGAATCGCCATCCCCACTTTGTGGGAAAATACGCGGTGCGATTTCCAAAACTACCGGTGGTTTCCCTATAGATATAATTGAAGCAGATAGTCCACAGAGGAAACCTCTGCGAACTTTCTGTGCAAAGTGCTGCAGGAAGAACTGCGATGCGTTGCTGCCACGGTTTTTTCCGCGGCGCTTTTTTTTGCTGTGGCTCGCCACATGGGGCCTTAGCCTAAAGGAGTAGTATTCCCATCTCGGGCCAAACATGGCATAAATGGAGTTCTGGAAACTGCTGTTAAGTGATTTTTTGAGATGGGAATAACCCTTTAATGAAGCATAAAATGCACTGTGAAACTTTAATAAAATAATTTGTGGTGTAGAATGTTAAAAGTTTAATTCAACCTTTTTTTTTGGAAGGGGGCAATTGTTTTTATGGTGTTAACTGTGCAGAAAAATTATTCAGTAAACATTATTCTGCAGCTCAGTACAATTATGACAATATCAAATTTATATAGTTTTTATGGTGTTTCAACTCTAAGATTAAAAAAGAAGCTTTTTTAAATAATTTTAGAATGACAATCCCTGATATAACAAGCCCTTGGCACCAAATTATGTTGCTATGGAGTTGACCGGGGCTCCCTTCCCTCTGTCTAACTGCTCATATGGTCACTATTCACTGCATCCCAGGGGTTACATAACTAGGATCAGAATTATCGCCGATCCCAGCTGGTGCCCGCTATGTATGGAATGAGCTCGGCTCCTGAGGCTATGTCATATTCTCCCTGTACAAATGTCGCTAAGAAGTTAAAGGGGTTGTCCCACAAAGACATTTATCAACTATGCAAAGGGTAAATGTCTGATCTCTGGGGCCTCACAAACAATGAATCAGGGGTCACCTGTCTACTGACCCTGATAAGGGATATACCAAGACTGCCAGCACCAAATAGTATCTACTTCGCAGGGACAGGCTAATTACAAATACTGCCATTTTTAATAATCCTGCACATGGTTTCATCCTTGATGTCTTCCCTTTGTGGAAAACCACTTGTTACTATAATAACTACTTATAGTTATGTGGTCAGGGAAAAACAATGAAAAGGAAAAACGCTAACCTATGAATACAATGAGATTGCCAAGTGAAACTAGGGTGTTATTGTGCAGGAACCTCCATATTTTGTGGTCCCAAACTTCCGTTCCACAAGATGTCAAAGCTGGAGAACAATTACGCATTTCATTGGGCTTGCTTCCGTCAGACAGGTCCTGGCTCTAGTCATATGATGTCCTTGGCAAACATGGATAAACAAAGCACATTCTCCCTTAGGCTCATTATTATTAGCACTTGTCTCTCAGTGTTTGGCCAGTCTCAATTAACCCACGCAGAGCCAGATATAACTTCTTTCCTTATCCATTTTACCCTCATACATAACATTGCAAAGGTTGAAAGCTTTGGACAGAACCTGCAGCGGTACTTGACATGCTGCAGGCTTGAAACTTTGTGCTGTGGGTTTTAGTTACACCATGAATATGTGATCTGTTAAAGTGTACCTGTCTTTTCATGTGACTTATAAGCTGTTATGTGTGTGTACATGAGGAGTAACACTATATCTGCCCCTTATATGAATTACATTCTGCAGTTCTTAACAGTTTTCCTCTCTGCATGCTGTATCTGGAATTTGTAGTACTCTCTGAGCTGGAGTGAGTAGAGGAGAATATGCTCTATAACTGTGTCTCTCACACTCAGAAACAGGACCATGCAGAACATATATACTGTAGAGAAGTAAAGACCTGTATTGACATGAGTAAAGTACTTTGGTTGTGATAGAAAGCTCCTGCATATGCCTTAACCTGTCTTTCTTTTGTTATCTCCTGCGTTGCCTGCTCACTCCCCCCTCCCCTCTCCATAGACTTATATAAAGTTGTGTCTTGAGAGCAGTGATTTTCAGAGTGAAAGGTAGTTCAGCAGGGAGAGGGAGAGCAGGGAAATATATATACAGTGGGGAAAAAAAAGTATTTAGTCAGCCACCAATTGTGCAAGTTCTCCCACTTAAAAAGATGAGAGAGGCCTGTAATTGACATCATATGTAGACCTCAACTATGAGAGACAAAATGAGAAAACATATCTAGAAAATCACATTGTCTAATTTTTTAAAGAATTTATTTGCAAATTAAGGTGGAAAATAAGTATTTGGTCACCTACAAACAAGCAAGATTTCTGGCTCTCACAGACCTGTAACTTCTTCTTTAAGAGGCTTCTCTGTCCTCCACTCATTACCTGTAGTAATGGAACCTGTTTGACATTGTTATCAGTATAAAAGACACCTATCCACAACCTCAAACAGTCACACTCCAAACTCCACTCTGGTGAAGACCAAAGAGCTGTGGAAGGACACCAGAAACAAAATTGTAGACCTGCACCAGGCTGGGAAGACTGAATCTGCAATAGGCAAGCAGCTTGGTGTGAAGAAATCAACTGTGGGAGCAATAATTAGAAAATGGAAGACATACAAGACCACTGATAATCTCCCATGATCAGGGGCTCCACGCAAGATCTCACCCCGTAGGGTCAAAATGATCACAAGAATGGTGAGCAAAATTCCCAGAACCACACGGGGAGACCTAGTGAATGACCTGCAGAAAGCTGGGACTAACGTAACAAAGGCTACCGTCAGTAACACACTACGCCGCCAGGGACTCAGATCCTGCAGTGCCAGACGTGTCCCCCTGTAGAACTGTTTGGCGCCACTGGAGTGGCAGCCTGTTTCAGCAGCTCTGAGTCTTTCTCTTTTTCTTTCTTTGTCTTGTTTTATCACTCTACTTAAGGGGCTTTGCACTATGAAGAAACACATAAAGACTTGGAATTGGACCTTTGTGATACTTTTTGTTTGTTTTGCTCTGCTTCAAATGGGAACTGTTGTGTCTGCAGACAATTCTTTTGTGTACTCCAGGGATGAACTCCTGCAGCTTAGAGACACAGCAGGGCTGCATACCACTAGACCAGATATCCCCCAGGAGCTTTGGAGAAGGAAAAGGAGGGAGAGGGGTGCAGAGCTGGAGTCCAACAGAGGATTAAAAAGAGACGATTCAGACCAGCTCTCCCCTCCATCATTATGGGCAATGTGAGATCTCTTGTAAACAAGATGGACGAACTAATGGCGCTCACCAGGCACCATCAGGAGTTTTGGGTGTGCAGCATGATGCTGCTTACAGAGACTTGGCTCACTGAAGTTACTCTGGACCCTCTGGTCTCCTTGGATGGTTTTAAACTCCTTCGGGCGGACAGGACAAGGGAGAGCGGTAAGAAGAAAGGAGGAGGGCTTGTTCTTTGCCAATGCAAGGGAGGCATATAACTCATTAGCCCTACCACCCCTGGGAAGATCAGACCTCAACCTAGTGCATCTCCGACCTGTGTACAAGCCACTTGTACGTAGAGAACCAGCTGTCACCCGCACAGTGAGGATATGGTCTGAAAAGAGTGATGAGGCTCTGAGGGATTGTTTTGACACAACCGCATGGGAAGTTCTCCAGGATTCTTATGGAGAAGATACAGAAGGAATCACACACTGCATAATTGACTACATTAATTTTTGTGTGGACAACACAGTTCCCACAAAAGTGGTGAGGTGCTTTTCCTACAACAAACCATGGATTAATTCTGATATAAAAACACTACTCAAGGAGAAAAAGATGGCATTCAGGACAAGAGATAAGGAGGGGCTGAGGGAGGTACAAAAGGAGCTGAGGCATCAAATCAGGCAGGGAAAAGCTAATTATAAGGAAAAAAATGGAAAAGCAAATGGAAAGAAAAGACATAAGGGGAGTCTGGGAGGGGCTTAAGTCAATTTTCGGTCATAGACAGTCTGTCTGCCAGATTGAGGAAGATGTTAATTGGCTTAACGAACTAAACCCATTCTTCAACAGATTTGATCACACACCAGCTCCTCCAACCCCAGCATGTCCTTCAGTTTCCCCCACCACAATGACTTCACCCCATGCGACTACTTCCCACCAGACCAGTAAATCCAAAAATCTGTCTTTATCTGACCACAGTCTGACCTTCACACGGGCCCAGGTGAGGAAGGAGATGAAAAAGATCAAGGCGAGGAAAGCCGCAGGGCCAGATGACATCAGTGCAAGGCTAATTAAGACTTGTGGGGACCAGCTGTGTAGTATAATTACATATATGTTTAATATGAGCCTGAGGCAGGAAATAGTCCCTGAATTATGGAAATCTTCTTGTGTAGTACCAGTTCCAAAGAAACCTCACCCTATGGACCTCAACGACTACAGACCTGTAGCACTGACATCCCACTTGATGAAGATCTTAGAGAGATTGGTTCTCACACATCTCCGCCCAATAGTGAGCCCCGCTATGGACCCTCTCCAGTTTGCTTATCGGCCGGGCATTGGGGTAGATGAAGCCATCATCCACCTTCTGCACAGGGCTCTGTCTCACCTGGAGAAACCAGGGAACACGGTGAGAATAATGTTCTTTGATTTCTCCAGTGCTTTTAACACCATACAGCCCGGGTTACTGAGAGACAAGCTGGGCCTTGCTGGATTGGACCACCACCTCTCCAACTGGATCCAAGACTACCTCACAAATCGACCTCAATACGTGAGAGCCCGAGACTGTGTGTCAGGTACCGTTATCTGTAATACGGGGGCACCTCAGGGTACGGTTCTCGCCCCTTTCCTCTTTACACTGTACACTGCAGATTTTAGGTGCAACTCATCTATCTGCTACCTACAGAAGTATTCTGACGACTCTGCAATAGTAGGTCTCATCACAGACGATGATGTCAGGAAGTACAGAGAACTGAACAGGGATTTTGTGGACTGATGCCAGCGGAACCACCTGAAGATTAACACTGGGAAGACCAAGGAGATGGTGGTGGACTTCCGTAAATGCAAATGCCCTCCTAAACCAGTGGACATCCTGGGGACGGGCATCGAGATTTTGAACACCTATAAGTACCTGGGTTTGCTCCTTAATAATAAGCTGTACTGGGCAGATCACATGGAGGTCCTGTACAGGAAGGGCCACAGCAGGCTCTACCTGCTTAGGAGGCTGAGAGCCTTTGGAATCCGGGGGGCACTTCTTAGGACTTTCTTCAACTCAGTAGTGGCATCAGCCATCTTCTTCGAAGTGGCCTGCTGGGGGAGCAGTATATCAACCAGGGACAGAAATAAACTTGACAAGCTGATTAGAAGGGCCAGTTCTGTCTTGGCGAGACCACTGGACCCAGTGCAGGTGGTGGGCGACAGAAGGATACTGTCCGTGGTGAGCTCCATGTGGAAGAAGAAGTCCCATCCCATGCATGAGACCGTGTACGTGCTGGGTAGTACTGTCAGTGACCGATTGCTTCACCCTAAGTGTGAGAAGGAGCGCTATCGGAAGTCTTTCCTCCCCACTGCGGTTAGGCTGTACAACCAACACCGACCTAAGCGGAGATCATTAAACACAGAGAACTGAAATATCTTTCTGCCTGTTAAATCCCCCCCCCCTCCTCCTCTGTTACTTCTTATCTGTCTGTCTACTATCAATGTAATGCCTCTTACCTTGGAACATTCCTGTACATGTTGTATTTATATTTGTATCTGCTTATCTATGCAGCTGTAACACACTGAATTTCCCCATTGTGAGAATATTAAAGGACTATTATTATTATTATTATTATTATTATATATTTTATTAATAAACACAACTTGTCGTGTTTGGAGGAGAGCGAATGATGAGTTGCATCCAAAGAACACCATACCTACTGTGAAGCATGGGGGTGGCAACATCATGCTTTGGGGCTGTTTCTCTTCAAAGGGACCAGGACGACTGATCCGTGTACATGAAAGAATGAATGGGGCCATGTATCGTGAAATTTTGAGTGCAAACCTCCTACCATCAGCAAGGGCATTGAAGATGAAACATGGCTGGGTCTTTCAGCATGACAATGATCCCAAGCACACCGCCAGGGCAAAGAAGGCTTACAGAAAACGTTTGACCTCTGTCATTGCCAACAAAGGATATATAACAAAGTATTGAGATGAACTTTTGATATTGACCAAATACTTATTTTCCACCATAATTTGCAAATAAATTCTGTAAAAATCAGACAATGTGATTTTCTGGATTTGTTTTCTCATTTTGTCTCTCATAGTTGAGGTCTACCTATGATGTCAATTACAGGCCGGCCTCATCTTTTTAAGTGGGAGAACTTGCACAATTGGTGGCTGACTAAATACAGTGCTGGCCAAAAGTATTGGCACCCCTGCAATTCTGTCAGATAATACTCAATTTGTTCCAGAAAATGATTGCAATCACAAATGCTTTGGTAATAATATCTTCATTTATTTTGCTTGCAATGAAAAAACACAAAAGAGAATGAAAAAAAAAGTCAAATCATTGATCATTTTACACAAAACTCCAAAAATGGGCCAGACAAAAGTATTGGCACCCTCAGCCTAATACTTGGTAGCACAACCTTTAGACAAAATAACTGCGAACAACCACTTCCGGTAACCATCAATGAGTTTCTTACAATGCTCTGCTGGAATTTTAGACCATTCTTCTTTGGCAAATTTCTCCAGGTCCCTGAGATTTGAAGGGTGCCTTCTCCAAACTGCCATTTTGAGATCTCTCCACAGGTGTTCTATGGGATTCAGGTCTGGACTCATTGCTGGCCACTTTAGAAGTCTCCAGTGCTTTCTCTCAAACCATTTTCTAGTGCTTTTTGAAGTGTGTTTTGGGTCATTGTCCTGCTGGAAGACCCATGACCTCTGAGGGAGACCCAGCTTTCTCACACTGGGCCCTACATTATGCTGCAAAATTTGTTGGTAGTCTTCAGACTTCATAATGCCATGCACACGGTCAAGCAGTCCAGTGCCAGAGGCAGCAAAGCAACCCCAAAACATCAGGGAACCTCCGCCATGTTTGACTGTAGGGACCGTGTTCCTTTCTTTGAAGGCCTCTTTCTTTTTCCTGTAAACTCTATGTTGATGCCTTTTCCCAAAAAGCTCTACTTTTGTCTCATCTGACCAGAGAACATTCTTCCAAAAAGTTTTTGGCTTTCTCAGGTAAGTTTTGGCAAACTCCAGCCTGGCTTTTTTATGTCTCTGGGTCAGAAGTGGGGTCTTCCTGGGTATCCTACCATAGAGTCCCTTTTCATTCAGACGCCGACGGATAGTACGGGTTGACACTGTTGTACCCTCGGACTGCAGGGCAGCTAGAACTTGTTTGGATGTTAGTCGAGGTTCTTTAGCCACCATCCGCACAATCTTTCGTTGAAATCTCTCATCAATTTTTCTTTTCCGTCCACATCTAGGGAGGTTAGCCACAGTGCCATGGGCTTTAAACTTCTTGATGACACTGCGCACGGAAGACACAGGAACATTCAGGTCTTTGGAGATGGACTTGTAGCCTTGAGATTGCTCATGCTTCCTCACAATTTTGCTTCTCAAGTCCTCAGACAGTTCTTTGGTCTTCTTTCTTTTCTCCATGCTCAATGTGGTACACACAAGGACACAGGGCAGAGGTTGAGTCAACTTTAATCCATTTCAACTGGCTGCAAGTGTGATTTAGTTATTGCCACCACCTGTTATGTGCCACAGGTAAGTAACAGGTGCTGTTAATTACACAAATTAGAGAAGCATCACCTGATTTTTCAAAGGGTGCCAATACTTTTGTCCACCCCCTTTTTTATGTTTGGTGTGGAATTATATCTAATTTGGCTTTTTGACAATTCTTTTTGTGGTTTTCCATTGAAGACAAATTAAATGAAGATATTATTACCAAAGCATTTGTGATTGCAATCATTTTCTGGAAGAAATTGAGTATTATCTGACAGAATTGCAGGGGTGCCAATATTTTTAGCCAGCACTTTACTTTTTTTTCCCCACTGAATATATATGCCTTATAACAGCAGAAAGAGTCATAAAATGTATTATAAAGATTCTTTTAATCACCTTTACTATTCATTAATGCTTAATGTTTGTTGAGACGACAGTGCCTTATCCATCTATGCTGCTACTAGCCTCTGCAAGTTTTGGGCAGTTAACCCATTGCAGTTACTATTCCCCAAGTGTCCTCATCTTTATATGGCATCTGGCAGTGGAAAACCTCTACACTTTGTGAACTTAGCTCGGATACACTCTACAAATTTTTAAGGGTGAAGCCACGTGGTGCAGCCAGAAACTGAGGTGCCATTCAAGTTGCCATTGTATTCCATTAATTTATTACAAACTGATTATCTACTGGGTGTATCTAGTTAATGGCCACGTAGTAATCCATAAAACTACATAGCCAATAAGGATTCAATTTGTGATAAACTAATGGAATACAATGGTGGCTGGCACTGCTGCCTTGTCCTAAAGGTAAAAAAAGCAAAACAGTTCTCAAATTGAGGGCTCATTTAGGCTAGGTTCACATCTGCGTTCGGGTTTCCGTTTGAAGGTGGTCTGCTTGGGGACCCCCTGAACGGAAGCCTAATCCGCTTAAAAAAGAGGTTACCTGCAGAAACTATAGACTATATAAGTACCTGGGTTTGCTCCTTAATAATAAGCTGTACTGGGCAGATCACATGGAGGTCCTGTACAGGAAGGGCCACAGCAGGCTCTACCTGCTTAGGAGGCTGAGAGCCTTTGGAATCCGGGGGGCACTTCTTAGGACTTTCTTCAACTCAGTAGTGGCATCAGCCATCTTCTTCGAAGTGGCCTGCTGGGGGAGCAGTATATCAACCAGGGACAGAAATAAACTTGACAAGCTGATTAGAAGGGCCAGTTCTGTCTTGGCGAGACCACTGGACCCAGTGCAGGTGGTGGGCGACAGAAGGATACTGTCCGTGGTGAGCTCCATGTGGAAGAAGAAGTCCCATCCCATGCATGAGACCGTGTACGTGCTGGGTAGTACTGTCAGTGACCGATTGCTTCACCCTAAGTGTGAGAAGGAGCGCTATCGGAAGTCTTTCCTCCCCACTGCGGTTAGGCTGTACAACCAACACCGACCTAAGCGGAGATCATTAAACACAGAGAACTGAAATATCTTTCTGCCTGTTAAATCCCCCCCTCCTCCTCCTCTGTTACTTCTTATCTGTCTGTCTACTATCAATGTAATGCCTCTTACCTTGGAACATTCCTGTACATGTTGTATTTATATTTGTATCTGCTTATCTATGCAGCTGTAACACACTGAATTTCCCCATTGTGAGAATATTAAAGGACTATTATTATTATTATTATTATTATTATTATTATTAAATAAACACAACTTGTCGTGTTTGGAGGAGAGCGAATGATGAGTTGCATCCAAAGAACACCATACCTACTGTGAAGCATGGGGGTGGCAACATCATGCTTTGGGGCTGTTTCTCTTCAAAGGGACCAGGACGACTGATCCGTGTACATGAAAGAATGAATGGGGCCATGTATCGTGAAATTTTGAGTGCAAACCTCCTACCATCAGCAAGGGCATTGAAGATGAAACATGGCTGGGTCTTTCAGCATGACAATGATCCCAAGCACACCGCCAGGGCAAAGAAGGCTTACAGAAAACGTTTGACCTCTGTCATTGCCAACAAAGGATATATAACAAAGTATTGAGATGAACTTTTGATATTGACCAAATACTTATTTTCCACCATAATTTGCAAATAAATTCTGTAAAAATCAGACAATGTGATTTTCTGGATTTGTTTTCTCATTTTGTCTCTCATAGTTGAGGTCTACCTATGATGTCAATTACAGGCCGGCCTCATCTTTTTAAGTGGGAGAACTTGCACAATTGGTGGCTGACTAAATACAGTGCTGGCCAAAAGTATTGGCACCCCTGCAATTCTGTCAGATAATACTCAATTTGTTCCAGAAAATGATTGCAATCACAAATGCTTTGGTAATAATATCTTCATTTATTTTGCTTGCAATGAAAAAACACAAAAGAGAATGAAAAAAAAGTCAAATCATTGATCATTTTACACAAAACTCCAAAAATGGGCCAGACAAAAGTATTGGCACCCTCAGCCTAATACTTGGTAGCACAACCTTTAGACAAAATAACTGCGAACAACCACTTCCGGTAACCATCAATGAGTTTCTTACAATGCTCTGCTGGAATTTTAGACCATTCTTCTTTGGCAAATTTCTCCAGGTCCCTGAGATTTGAAGGGTGCCTTCTCCAAACTGCCATTTTGAGATCTCTCCACAGGTGTTCTATGGGATTCAGGTCTGGACTCATTGCTGGCCACTTTAGAAGTCTCCAGTGCTTTCTCTCAAACCATTTTCTAGTGCTTTTTGAAGTGTGTTTTGGGTCATTGTCCTGCTGGAAGACCCATGACCTCTGAGGGAGACCCAGCTTTCTCACACTGGGCCCTACATTATGCTGCAAAATTTGTTGGTAGTCTTCAGACTTCATAATGCCATGCACACGGTCAAGCAGTCCAGTGCCAGAGGCAGCAAAGCAACCCCAAAACATCAGGGAACCTCCGCCATGTTTGACTGTAGGGACCGTGTTCCTTTCTTTGAAGGCCTCTTTCTTTTTCCTGTAAACTCTATGTTGATGCCTTTTCCCAAAAAGCTCTACTTTTGTCTCATCTGACCAGAGAACATTCTTCCAAAAAGTTTTTGGCTTTCTCAGGTAAGTTTTGGCAAACTCCAGCCTGGCTTTTTTATGTCTCTGGGTCAGAAGTGGGGTCTTCCTGGGTATCCTACCATAGAGTCCCTTTTCATTCAGACGCCGACGGATAGTACGGGTTGACACTGTTGTACCCTCGGACTGCAGGGCAGCTAGAACTTGTTTGGATGTTAGTCGAGGTTCTTTAGCCACCATCCGCACAATCTTTCGTTGAAATCTCTCATCAATTTTTCTTTTCCGTCCACATCTAGGGAGGTTAGCCACAGTGCCATGGGCTTTAAACTTCTTGATGACACTGCGCACGGAAGACACAGGAACATTCAGGTCTTTGGAGATGGACTTGTAGCCTTGAGATTGCTCATGCTTCCTCACAATTTTGCTTCTCAAGTCCTCAGACAGTTCTTTGGTCTTCTTTCTTTTCTCCATGCTCAATGTGGTACACACAAGGACACAGGGCAGAGGTTGAGTCAACTTTAATCCATTTCAACTGGCTGCAAGTGTGATTTAGTTATTGCCACCACCTGTTATGTGCCACAGGTAAGTAACAGGTGCTGTTAATTACACAAATTAGAGAAGCATCACCTGATTTTTCAAAGGGTGCCAATACTTTTGTCCACCCCCTTTTTTATGTTTGGTGTGGAATTATATCTAATTTGGCTTTTTGACAATTCTTTTTGTGGTTTTCCATTGAAGACAAATTAAATGAAGATATTATTACCAAAGCATTTGTGATTGCAATCATTTTCTGGAAGAAATTGAGTATTATCTGACAGAATTGCAGGGGTGCCAATATTTTTAGCCAGCACTTTACTTTTTTTCCCCACTGAATATATATGCCTTATAACAGCAGAAAGAGTCATAAAATGTATTATAAAGATTCTTTTAATCACCTTTACTATTCATTAATGCTTAATGTTTGTTGAGACGACAGTGCCTTATCCATCTATGCTGCTACTAGCCTCTGCAAGTTTTGGGCAGTTAACCCATTGCAGTTACTATTCCCCAAGTGTCCTCATCTTTATATGGCATCTGGCAGTGGAAAACCTCTACACTTTGTGAACTTAGCTTGGATACACTCTACAAATTTTTAAGGGTGAAGCCACGTGGTGCAGCCAGAAACTGAGGTGCCATTCAAGTTGCCATTGTATTCCATTAATTTATTACAAACTGATTATCTACTGGGTGTATCTAGTTAATGGCCACGTAGTAATCCATAAAACTACATAGCCAATAAGGATTCAATTTGTGATAAACTAATGGAATACAATGGTGGCTGGCACTGCTGCCTTGTCCTAAAGGTAAAAAAAAGCAAAACAGTTCTCAAATTGAGGGCTCATTTAGGCTAGGTTCACATCTGCGTTCGGGTTTCCGTTTGAAGGTGGTCTGCTTGGGGACCCCCTGAACGGAAGCCTAATCCGCTTAAAAAAGAGGTTACCTGCAGAAACTATAGACTATATAACGGTGCCCACGTGGTTTCCGCCTGAAAAGGGTGAAAAATGCGGAGAGGGGAAGGGAATCCCCGTACGGAGAGCCAACGCTGGTGTGAACCCAGCCTCATTTGGCCATCCTATTGCTCCATACAACTTCTGAGTTGTCTAGAACTGAAATATGCCATACATGCAAGTATATAGGCTTTTCCTGTATCTCCATACACCTCTGTTTACAATGTTTTGTTGTCAGATTCCAAAAAAAATTCTAATTATATCTGAGCGTGTACAACAGGACCAACTGTAATAAGTTTATTTCTTTACTTCTTAGTATGGTATACTGATACATTTCATTGGACTTTTACACCAAGGGTTCTAACCACAAGTGAATCCCATGAATCAGTGCAATGTTGTTTTGTTGTCATTTATTACGCTGACAGTGACATCTGTAGATTTAGTAATGGTTCTTCCAAGACCAAGCCTTCCAATTAGAAATGACTTCTTCTTATAATAAAGGACTGTGTGTAGTCACTTGGCAGCCATCTTTAAAGCCCCCACAGCACCCGAACATCCAGAATGCCAACAGGTCCTTGAGTATTGGAATGCAGATCTCCATCATGTCTGGAGCAGCGATAAGGGAGAGATGGGCATAAAAAGAGGGGGGATGTCCAGCTGCAGTCTGGGGACCTGTAGAGAATGGTCCCTTTGTCCCTCTGTCTTCAAAGTTTGCATGAAAACCTATTCACATAGCCTGCAGCTGCAGTCATCCTCATAAGAAGAGAATAAGGGAGAGGGTCATGTTAATCTCACAAACAAGTTTAGGCTATTTATCTGTCTCCCAGCTGCGAAACTTTAGAAAAAGAAAACAACTCCAGATTTTACGTCTAGTTTTATGTCCATTTTTGCATCGGTTTATTACGCTAGCTTCATAGCTCCGCTAACACCAGCATATCTACAGCATGCCAAGCATTGAAACTTGGATTCTTGTCTTTAAGGGACTGTATAGAGTTTATAAGTCTAAAATAAAAATTGATCATATTTCATGTATATTGCTCATTCATAAAATTATATTTGCATGCTATATCCCGGACTTGCGGTACAGTAAAGAAATGGGGGGAACCTGCATAAAATCATAAAAGTGCATGCTAAGGTTATGTTCACATCTACTTAGGTGGTTCCATTAGGAGCTTCTATCGGAAATTCTATAAAAAATTCTGGACTGTCAAAATGATAGACATAATGGCAACCAAACAGACCCTGTAGCACATCGAACTTTTTTCTATTCTTCTATTCCTGTAGTAGAATGGAAAGACAGCTTGTATTGTATATTGTATTATATGATATTTACAAGCACCAGTTTCTAAGAACTTTGAGTCAAGATTCAGCTTCTCAGTATGACTGTCTGATGCAATTTTCCTCTTTCCTTTTTTTTCATACAGGTCTCAGACTTTTGGTTTTAGAAGCCATCCATCCACAGGTTCATCAGCTGGCCAGCAATGTAAAGAGCACTAGAAGTAGACTTTCTAAAACAATTTATGCAGTATGGCAATACAGTCATTGTCAAGGTAATTCATTGCTGACCAGGATATTTTGCTGTTATGAAGCAGGTCTATCTGCAGGTGTGTCAGCATGTGCCCAATTTAAAACTCAGTCTGTGGCTTTGGGGCACATTGGGCCCACTTTGTTACATTTATATAGATGCAATCACCATGAGTACTACAGTGATCTATATGGGGATGACAATCCTTAGTACTATCATTTAGCCTCATACAGCTTACATAAGGAGATGTGCACATCCCTAGTTTACATGAGATGTGCTATGAAATGATAGTCATGCCCTCATACTAGATTAGATCAATGATATAGCACCATAGTAGATGAGGCTGGAAGAAAACAAAGGTCCATCAAGTCCAACCTATGACCCTAGAGTGTTTATCCTGAGGAAGGCAAAAGAAATCCATGAGGCTAATGCCAATTGCCCCACGTTGGGGAAAGAAAAAAATTCATTCCCAACGCCAAATCTGGCAATCAGTATAAAACCCTTGATCACTAGTCATATAATATCCATAACCTGTAATATTTTTCCTTTCAAGAAAGACATCCAGGCTCCTCTTGAACTTGTACAATGAATACACCACCATCACCACATCCTGTGGCAGTGAATTCCAGTGAAGTCTCACTGCCCTAGAGTAAAGAATTCCCATCTATGATGCTGGTGAAATATTCTTTCCTCTAGGCGAACCAGATGTCCCCTTGTCACTATCACAGGCCTAGGAGTAAAAAGATCATTAGAAAGATCTGTGTACTTTCCCTTTGTGTATTTGTACATTGTGACAAACAAATTGATCACTGGCCATATTAAGACAGAGCAATGATCAGCAAAGAATGTTCATACTGTACAAACATTTGTTCAGTCAACTCATGTAAATGGGCCTTAAAGAGAACCTTTCACCACCTCCACTAACTCCAGTTAATAGATGACTTTCCACTGATTCCCACACATTTGGAATTTTTTTTCTGCAGCCCCCACCTTTCCTGAGTAATGAGTGCAGTTAGATTCAATGCCTGATATGCTAGAATATCTGTATGTCAAGTGGGTAGAGTCAGGCAGGAGCAGGCAAGGGGGACATGACTTGCTTGCTCCTGCCTGACACCACGCACTTGACATTAGAGAGTCTAATCAGCATATCAGGCACCAAAGTTAACTGTACTCGGGATTGATTGATCAGGATGGTGGAGGTTAGAGAAAAAAATTCTGTGCCAGAATCAGTCCTTGCAGCCAGTCAATCAGAGTCTATTGCAGGATGAAAAGAAGTTGAGTTGGAGAAGGTTTAACACTCATAAAAGTACCACAGAAATGGAAGTAATCTCAAATGTATCTAAATTAGGTTGTTTAGGTTGTTAGCTAGCAAATTTCTGTAAGCCTCTTTCAGAATTTCTGTAACAAAATCAGCAGCGTGCGAACGCACCGTTGTTGGACAAAGTTACCTATAAATCAGGCACGTTGAGCTTTACCAAGATTCTCTTGTTGTTATAGTGTGACCAATGTTACACAAAGTAGGCATTTATGTATGAATGCTATTTTGTGTTCCAGCTTTTTATAGTAAATCAATCATTGATCTCCAGATAGAGATTATGGGATTATAAAATATACTGTAATACATAGCACCTGTTTTTACAACATACCTTAACAGTACATGAGACACATGAGACCAGGTGGATTGTGTTATCCACAGGCCTTTATTTGTTAAGAGGTTACCCAAATAGTTGATCAAACATTGATCATATTTGTCCAAGATATGTGCTGAAGAGCAAAAGTACAGGTGATATAAAAAAATACTATATAACATCTTATCAGAGAGAAATGCATTTTCTGCTCTTATCAGGCTGTTTCCCTGCTTCCCTTCCTTACTACTAAACTGACTTTCACTCTGAAAATTCAGCTATATCCATCTTGAAACATACTGCAGGTCACATATCCATAGAAATCTATAGGGAAAAGAATAGGGTGACCAGAGGGAAAGAGAGATAGAAGCTGATACACAGGCTTAATCTGATGCTGGAGCTAAACAGGAGCTTTCTATGACAAGCAAAAAACTTTATTTACTTTACTTTATTTATACAAGCCAGTACTTCTCTGTGTGTGTCCTGCATGGTTCTGGGCCTGTTTATAGGTTAGAGGAAGAGACAGCTGGGGAACAGATTTTCCTCTATTCACTGTGCACAGCGAATGGTAGCTAGTCTGCACTCTCCATTTCAGAGTGAAATGCTAACTACAGAGATAGTATACAGAGTAGTACATACTGTACTACTGATTTATGTAGTTTGTTTAAAAGTTAGGGTGCACTTGAAATGTAAATTTCAACCATATGTCATGACAGCCTAGATGACTCTTCAGTGGTAATTTATGTATAGTGAGCTCTATGTTAACTTCACTTGTCTTTTATGCTGCAAGAGACATTTCAGACAGTGGCATCTTTAGAAACCTATTACCATTATACAGTACAGTATATAAAGCTAATTGAGATATACACTTATCAAAAGCAATGACAAAACTAGTGAAACAATACAAGAAAAATAATAACAACGCTGCAGATCCATCACTATCACCGATTCTCAGGTAGACATCATCATGGAGGCCAAGTGGTGAAGTCCAAAGACGTTACCAATTTAATAAACATGCAGCGGGGACATGGCATTTACAGGACCAAGGAATAATGTCTAACCATATAACGGGCACTTTTCAGATATTCAGTGGGGAAAAAAAGTTTTTAGTCAGCCACCAATTGTGCATGTTCTCCTACTTAAAAAGATGAGAGAGGCCTGTAATTGTCATCATAGGTAGACCTCAACTATGAGAGACAAAATGAGAAAACATATCTAGAAAAACACATTGATTTTTTAAGAATTTATTTGCAAATTATGGTGGAAAATAAGTATTTGGTCACCTACAAACAAGCAAGATTTCTGGCTCTCACAGATCTGTAACTTCTTGTTTAAGAGGCTCTTCTGTCCTCCACTCATTACCTGTAGTAATGGCACCTGTTTGACATTGTTATCAGTATAAAAGACATCTGTCCACAACCTCAAACAGTCACACTCCAAACTCCACTATGGTGAAGACCAAAGAGCTGTGGAAGGACACCAGAAACAAAATTGTAGACCTGCACCAGGCTGGGAAGACTGAATCTGCAATAGGCAAGCAGCTTGGTGTGAAGAAATCAACTGTAGGAGCAATAATTAGAAAATGGAAGACATACAAGACCACTGATAACCTCCCTCGATCAGGGGCTCCACGCAAGATCTCACCCCGTGAGGTCAAAATGATCACAAGAACGGTGAGTAAAAATCCCAGAACCACACGGGAGGACCTAGTGAATGACCTGCAGAAAGCTGGGACTAACGTAACAAAGGCTACCATTAGTAACACACTACGCCGCCAGGGACTCAGATCCTGCAGTGCCAGACGTATCCCCCTGCTTAAGCCAGCGGGCCCGTCTGAAGTTTGCTAGAGAGCATTTGGATGTTCCAGAAGAGTATTGGGAGAATGTCATATGGTCAGATGAAACCAAAGTAGAACTGTTTGGTAGAAACACAACTCGTCGTGTTTGGAGGAGAGTGAATGCTGAGTTGCATCCAAAGAACACCATACCTACTGTGAAGCATGGGGGTGGCAACATCATGCTTTGGGGCTGTTTCGCTGCAAAGGGACCAGGACGACTGATCTGTGTACATGAAAGAATGAATGGGGCCATGTATCGTGAGATTTTGAGTGCAAACCTCCTTCCATCAGCAAAGGACATTGAAGATGAAATGTGGCTGGGTCTTTCAGCATGACAATGATCCCAAGCACACTGCCAGGGCAACGAAGGAGTGGCTTCGTAAGGAGCATTTCAAGTTCCTGGAGTGGCCTAGCCAGTCTCCAGATCTCAACACCATAGAAAACCTTTGGAGGGAGTTGAAAGTCCGTTTTGCCCAGCAACAGCCCCAAAACATCACTGCTCTAGAGGAGATCTGCATGGAGGAATGGGCCAACATACCAGCAACAGTGTGTGCCAACCTTGTGAAGACTTACAGAAAACGTTTGACCTCTGTCATTGCCAACAAAGGATATATAACAAAGTATTGAGATGAACTTTTGTTATTGACCAAATACTTATTTTCCACTATAATTTGCAAATAAATTCTTAAAAAATCAGACAATGTGATTTTCTGGATTTGTTTCCTCATTTTGTTTCTCATAGTTGAGGTATACATATGATGTCAATTACAGGCCTCTCTCATCTTTTTAAGTGGGAGAACTTGCACAACTGGTGGCTGACTAAATACTTTTTTTTCCCCTCTGTATAAATACACAGGCTTGGCGTCTGGTAGAGATCAAGGATGCTCCATTTAGCTCTACTCAGCTAGACAGCAAAATCAGGGCTGCATGGAAAGATAGAGCAGTATATAATGTTAATGGTGAGTTGCACCATGGACACCAAATTTTCAGAAATTTTTGAGGACTGTCCCTCCCTTTATATACCACTTGATTATAGGGTAGAATAGAGTTAATCAATTTACTCCACATAGGGAGGGAGGGCGTTGAGCCATCCACCACAGTGCAATGGTTTTTCTGGCAAGAATCCATGATTCATGCAGGAAAATTCTGGTGTGGTGTAGCCATGTTTCCTCTTCAGAGGAAAACTTCAGAGAGGAGATTCATAACCTCTTTCCAGAAAGCCTGTACAAGAGGACGTTCCCATATCATATGTCAGAAATCTGAGTGATTTTGAGGGCACCTAAGACACCCCAGGTGAGATATATGTCCCATCTTATGCAAGTGGGAGGGAGTCAGATAATTTGATATAGTATATAAACTTGAAATAATATATTGTTAACAGATGTGGAAAGTTTTTGAGCTTTTTAACTAGACTAACTTCTGCCATGTGCAGTTCCAGACTATGCTGTTTTTCAGGAAGGGTGCCATTTTGGGATACTTCATTTTCCAATAGAATGTTGGTCATTCAGCAGTGGTGTAGCTATGGGTTCAGCATGGGGAGGGGGGAAACATGCCCAAGTGGGCCCCTAACTAAGGTATGTCGATGTTATCACTATATGATGGCCATATAGTGGTAAATGACAGCTCTACATAGGGCTGTCCAACCATTAAGGTGAATGCAGTGCAGGAAACATTTTGTGACTTACAGGTGATGTTTCTGATTGTAATCGTTCACATTTCTTGTGTCTCTCACTTGGACCATCATGACCACTTCTTCCACCTGTGACTTTGGCTCCTCACTCTACCAGGCACCCGACCCACCTTTTCCTCACCTACACAAAGGCCTCATCCTGCTGCTATCCCCAAATATAAACTATAAAATTCCCCTAGAAATGAATAATATCCCCGTATGTTTTTTTAATCTAATAATTAACGGTGCCATTAATAATGTACTTTAATAATGCCCCATGTACCCCTGTAAATCAATAATGTCCATGTGCCACCTAAAATTAATACTGCCCAATTTCCCTATTATTAATAATACCCTCTTATATCTCCTTGTGCTAGTTATACCCCTGATGCCCTCTTACATAAACATTTCACCCTAATGTCCCCCTTGTATTAATAAGGTGTTTTAATAACTTCTTTGTATTAAAGGGGTTATCTGAGGAATAAAAAAGCTTACTGCTGGATACCCTGAACTGGTTATGCTTTACTACTAATATACAGCATGGTCCCCGGAGCCCCTTTATTACATTTGCAGAGAGCAACTGGGGAGGCCAGAACTCTCATTCCTCTGTCTCCCAGGCTGATGCTTGACTATTGGTCATATAACCCCTTTAACACTGCCCTGTAATCATTCTGGCACAAGGGCACAATACAATGACACAGGGGCGGACATCACCGTTTCAAACCTTTCCTAATCCTTTTTTATGACATTCAGGTCGGATTCACGACAGACGGACTACAGGCGCAAGTGTGAACAAAGCATTACAAGTTAGCCAATGCAGTTGATTGTGTAACTTGCATTTGCTGCTTCCCCTTGGCTAGATACCCCAGCTTTCCTTCACACTTGAGTAAGAAACCTGCCTGGCTTCTCACTGTCATATTCGCACTTTACAGATATTGTCAACACTGTCCCAAGTAGGACTCACATTCTAAATTCAGTATGTATCAGTATGTCTTTGGGGCATGGGAGGAAACCCACGTGAACACAGAAAGAACATACAAACTCCATGCAGATGTTCTCCTTGGCTGGATTTGAACCCAGTACTTCAACCTAACAGTGCTAGTCACTGAGCCACCGTGATGTTAGGACTCCCTGCCACCCCACAGAATTACTTTCCCATACAAAAATATGATTACAGTACAGGTCAGTATTCCTGCAGGTCGCCCATGTGAAGCTGGTCTAAGGCTATGTTCACATCTATGATGAAGGTTACTTTAGGAGACTTTGTTGCAGATTCAGTTGGAAATTATGAGTAAAAGACTAGCTGAATGCTATAGTCAATGGGATCTGTTGAGGTCCATTATTGTCTAGGTAGCCCGATTCACTGGGAAAACCCATATACCTGCAGTATTGAAAGGTAATGCTGCTTGTATTGACAGGGAAGGGGCAGTCTCATTGTCAGCACATGGAGACTCAGGTAAGGAGTGGATGAGGTCACCGTGGGATTGTAAGTACTAAATGGAGGCTACAGGGCACTATTTATTTTGGCAGAATATGCCATTTTCTGGGCACTGTTTGGCACTATATAAATAGTTTGGTTTTATGTGGTCACTGTATAACACTATCTGGACAAAATACATCACTCTGGGCAATGTAACATACACTACGTATCTCATCAAGAGAATGTGCGGCAGTATATTAGCACAGCATATAAATATAGGCTAAGCTAAGTGTGAAAAACTGTTGCGGTGCTGGAAGAGTGGAGCATTTTGTTCTTTCCCACAAAAATATAACTGCTCATATTCAAGCCAATTATGATGGTGATTTGCAGGGCCGCTTTAACCATAGAGCATACGGTGCACCTGCATCAGGCTCTATGGTAGTAGGGGCCCCCTCAGACAGTCCTGCTGTTTCGGGCAACAGGTCCCAACTTCCTTAAGGTGCAGATAAAGTTTAATACAATGGTGAAGCATGGAGCTATCAGCTATCATTAAATTATGTGGGGGACCACTTGAGGGACCATTAAAGTGGTGATCCAACTTTCAAAAATTATCTGCAAATACATCCACAGCAGTACTAAATGCTCACTGTTCCCTTGTGCAGCCTTTGCTTGGCTTTATTTTACTTGTTGCTCCTTGTATCACTGTTATTTACATGCAGTGAACCTGTGAGCAAACTACATTACCCATGATTCATCTCTCTCTGTGTACCCCTCCCTTCTCCCCTGCAATGAAATCACATATAATAAATACTCCCACATCTGAGGTCACAGAGTGAGAGCAGGCTGATGAATCTTGGAAAATGTAGTTTATTTACAAATCCACTGCATGTAAATAACAGTGATACAAGGAATCTCAAGTAAAATAAAGCCAAACAAAGGGTGCACAAGGGAACAGTGAGTATTTACCACTGCTGTGGATGTATTTGCAGATATTTTTTGGAAGCTGGATAACCCCTTTAAGTATAGGATGACACATCTGGATACAATATTTTATAACTGCAAAGAGTTATACATTTGGCACCACAAATACAAATCTAGCACTGTGCTTGGGGTAGTGTCACCTCCTTTAAAATCACAGGTAATAAATCGCTCCCACATCTGAGGTCACATGCTGCTGTAATGTTTTGTTTGCACGTTCACAACAACCCCCCCCCATGAGCAGCAATAACACAGAGAGTGGGAGAAAGAAGATGAATCATGGGAAATGTAGTTTATCCACAAGTACAAGGAGCAGAAAGTAAAAATAAAGCCAAGAAAAGGGTGCACAAGGGAACGGTGAGTATTTAGCATTGCTGTGGATATATTTGCAGATAATATTTGGAAGCTGGATAACCTCTTTAAATTATGTGAGGGCCGCATGAGGAAATATTAAATATTGTGAGAAAAGGGCCCACTTATGAAACCTTTGCACTAGGCCCACCGCTATGTTAAAATGACCCTGATTTGGGTCCACCCATCTTTACCTTCATGACAACAATGCACCTGACAGAAATCAGAAGTTGACAAGTTTGTCATCAGAAGTCTCTTCAGTCTTTAGTCATATGAGTCCATAATATATTTTTTGGGAGAAAAATTGCAGTTCATGAAGGCCTATTTAATATTCTGTGTAGAATTTTAAATCAGAAGGTTCCCTGCTGCCTTAGCAACCAAACTGCTACTGTGATGTCACTGCGCGGGAGCTGTATGGATGAGGGGAATGAAAATTAAAGTAACCAGAACCTCTCAGGTGCTGTGGCCACATCTGATCATGGCAGCTGAGGGGTTAATTGCTTTCAATCAGTGATGTCTCTCCTGCCAGGCCTCTGTTATGTAAAACAGCAGAGACCTCATGGCAATGGCGCCCACTCATCTTCTGAGTGGGAGTAACATTTAAAGTGAACCTGTCAGGTGATTTTTCAACCATAAACTGGCCCCATCATGTACAGGTACAAGTAATTCCCTTTACATTGCTGCCCCACTGTAATAAGTGAAGTTATGGCATCTTGTTTCAATGTTACTGCTTCTGTGTGGGAGCACTGTGAATGGACCACTAAGGAGGCATTATACTGTGAAGGGACCACTAAGGAGGCATTATACTGTGAATGGACCACTAAGGAGGCATTATACTATGAATGGACCACTAAGGAGGCATTATACTGTGAAGGGACCACTAAGGAGGCATTGCACTATATGGGGTCACTAAGGGGGCAGTATACTGTATGGGGCCACTAATGGGCATTTTACTGTCTGGAGGCCAGCAGTGAGGCATTATATTTTGTAAGAGCCATTCATGGGCATTGTACTGTGGGGAAGCCACTAAGGGTTCACTATACTATTTGGGCTACACTAAGGGACATTAAACTGTGTGTTACACTAGAAAGGGCACTATTATTATGTGGAGGCATAAAGTGACCTAGGTGAGGCCAAATGGGACATAGGCAGGGTTCAGGAGCCCATAAATAAGTTTGCCCATTAATGAAATATGGAGGGTGTGTGCAGCAGCATCAGGAGCCTGGCAATTTACTGGACAAAATAGCAGAGCATGCAGCACAATTTTGTCTGGATTTTTTGACCTGTGAATAGAGTATGTTACCTGTATACAGGAGCGTGGCATGGAATTTCTCAATGTTGTGTGCACCACTGGCCCTTTTTCTCCCTGAAGACAGTTTCCAAAAGTTGGCAAGTATGGACTATATAGTCTAAAAATTTTATAGATTTTTCACAATGGCTTGTGCTGGCTGATAAATTTGGTGCAACTTTAGGGTAGATTCATACTAGTGCCGTGGGTCCATCAGAGGATCAGAGCAATGGACATTAAGTTAAAAGTTTGCATTACAAGCTTATTTTTTTATCTTTAAAAAAAGAAAAAAACAGAAAAAAAAAAAAAAAAAAAAAGAAAGCAGAGGGACCTATTTATCTAAGTTTTACAAAGCCAGAATGTTCTGTCATTAAACAAACATTGTTCTGTGTCGTACCTGTGATTTGTGTATTTGCTATGAAATAACAAAGCTTTGTAAACATCCTCTGGTGATTCCATAATTTTTGCCAGGGCTTGCCATGCTAAAGGCATGCAGTTACATACAGGAGGAGCATGTGTTCTTCAAACCATTTAAAGTAGTCCCACCAAATGTAAAGACTGATCATGGTACAAATCTGGTGTAACGGAAGGTTCACACTAGCGTTTGAGTCTCAGTACGAGACTCTGTCCCCCATTCCACTTAAAATAGGCAGAGAGAAAAGTCCTGCAAGGACCCCATTATAGTTTATGGGGTCCGTGGGTTTCCGTGTGTAACCGTTTTTTTAAGTGGATAGGGTTTCTGTTTTTTTGGGTCCCAAAGTGAAGCCGAAGGACAGAAACCTGAATGTTAGTGTGAACATAGTGTTAGATACTTTTCAAATTCTTCTGTGCCCTCCCCCTTGCCAGTCTTCATGGGTCTCCTTAACCACAGAGGTCATTGTTGCCCACTATGGTGATAATGTATTTTTGTGAGTTATTCAGCACTGAAGACCCACAGACACTGGTATTAGAAGACAAGAATATGAAAGTTGCAGCAGAATTTTTGTCTTTAAAAAAAAATCCTTTTGTCCAAAGGATATGCCTTTAAACTCTGCCTGCTGCTGTGGGCACTGGAGGTAAGCAGATCTTTCATTTCACTTCTATGAAAATTCTTGAATACAGTTGAGCTTCCACAGACGTGAACTGAAAGAGTCCCACTTGTATGGTCACATTTCCATTCTGAGTGGCCGCAGCATCAGGCAGGACAGGTTGTTTGCAGAATCCTCATTCTAGAGATAGGCACAAGAGTTGGAGCCAGTATTTACCAACTATCCTGTTGATATGCCATAACAAAAAATTTGTATTTTTCAGTCTTAGCAACATTTCTTTCCTTATTTCTAACATGGGCAGAAACAATTAACAATAGAAAAGTAATTTATATCAGTCAATTTATTTCCTCCAAGTTATTATAATTTGGAAACAAGTCCAGAAATAGAAGCAGATTATAACAGGGTGTCCTTGAGTTATTTTGGCAGGTGTCGAGTCACTTTCATTAATAGGAATATTAAATTTGCCACTGAATGTCCTGCCAACCAGCAGATAGTGATAGTTGTAGTCCTCTATTGGGTGATATTCCACAGGTGGTATTATAAAATAATGGTACAGATACAATGACCTTGTGGCCAGTCTTCTTTTTAGTTGTCTTTTTGTGCTTGTTTGTTCTGCACCAATCACTCTAGGAATAGTTTTTGGAAATCCTGCATGTTTCACCCTCTGCAGGCATTCCAGTGCTTCCACTTCTTAGGTGGGTAAGCTGCGATTATGTAGCACTTGTTTTGCCTCTACAGCTGGTAAGTATAACTAGTCCCCTCGCACACAATGAAGCATTGATAGGGTGCTGCGTGCCAGCACTCTGCCCCCCTCCTTCGCCCTCTCTCTGCTTTCTGCCAATCGTCCTTTGCTGTCAACAGGAGAAAGCAGACAAACCAGAGAGAAGACAATGGAATAATTTAGATCACTGGGTGGTGGGGAGAAATGTCAGTGTGGTGGCGCTGCAGCTGTATGACCCTACTTTGTGGCCTACAGAAAGGTCAGAAGTCAAAAATCATTAACGCGTTCATTGTCGGAGAGATATCTGTTGCAAAGGTTCATTGGTACTTGCATCAGATAACTGGATAATAATGACACATTTCACATTAATTGTATCCCTAAGTAAATCATCAGCTATGGATTTGATCATATGTACCTTATAAGTATATGACTTCCAGAGGGTGGATAGCTCCATTTAAAAATACAGGTATAGATTGAACTTCACTTTGGAATATATCTCTTCAGACCCCAAAGTATAATGATCAGAGTCCCAGGGAAGGGGATCAGACATAATAAACAGTATTACTGACCTTTCCTAGGCTCCGATGCGGCTCATGGTGCCGACATGACCGCTGAGGCTCAATCACAGGCCTCAACAATCTCTGACATCATTCATGACCAGAAGAGGCCGGAAGATGCGCACCAGATCCCAGGAAAGGTGAGTAATACTGTTTATTATGTTTGATCACCTCAATGTGAGCCTCCACTCATTATACTCTGGGATCTGAAGAGACCCCAGAGTATAATAGCAATTTCGATTCGAACCTGTGCAGTCCAAACTATATTGCTGGGCGAACCTCGCGAGGTTCGTTCAACAGATACTCCCAGGCAGGAAACTTGCCGAAATTTTCCTGGTGATATACAATGCTGCCCCTGACCATATGTGACTTGTAGGCCCACATTTCTGGCTCACGGGATGCTTGAGTTTTTTTGCTATAAATACTGTATCTATTTGCCTCCAAAATAATGGTGCATTCCTGTTTGATTGAAAGGAATAAAGAATCTAGAACCTGACCCAGATTTACTATTTTGGATGCGATTAAATTAATGGGTCCATGGAGGCATGGGCGGCACACGGATATCATCCATGTGCCATTCATACCGTTCAACCATGGGCCTGGTACGTGCACATGGTTGTGTGCATGAGGCCTAATGGTCCATAGTGGCCCTTACAGTAGTTGTGGCATATAAATAGAAAAAGTCAGACTTACCAATCCTCGTTCCACTGAAGTTCTTTCCTGCTTTCCTCTTCTTTGTCGCTGCTCGGTGAAGCAGGTCTGCAAGAAGCTGCAGACGTCACTAGAAGATGACTGAATGGTGAAGCAGGAAGCTGAAGGCTCACCATAATATTCAAATATATTGGTGTCCTGAGGACACTAATATAGTTGAAGGTGCTGTATGTATGTGACATCCCTGGGGTGGTTCCCACAAAGTCAGTGGCCCAAGGGTTGCTATGCTTCTGCTACCACATCTATCATGTGTCCCTAGACCCAGTGGTTTAAGTACATGATAGACAGATCATTATTTCTAATATTTAAGTATTCTATAGTGAACAGGTCTGTACACAGGATTGCAACATAGCAAATGCGGTACAACTAGCACTCAAAAAGTAAGCCAGGAATCTGTTGGTAAAATGTTTGAAGGGCCCATCATGTGCATCATGTGATGACCAACTTTTTAGAACAAAAGGAATTCATGATACTGTGTCACTAGCTGTCTATCTCATTTGTGCCTATTTGTGGTCATAAAGTGGTTATGTTGTGAATTGCTGCTTGTAGAGATTTACTAGCATGTTGCAATACTGTATTGAATTGATTTCATGATAAACTGGACCAAATTTGAGTTAAAGGGGTTATCCAACTTCCAAAAATGATCTGCAAATACATCCACATCAGTGCTAAATACTCACTGTTTCCTTGTGCACCCATTTCTTGTCTTTATTTTACTTACTGCTCCTTGTATCACTGTTATTTACATGCAGTGAACCTGTGAACAAACTACATTACCCATGATTTATCACTCTCTGTGTACCCCTGCCTTCTCCCCTGCAATGATATCGCAGATAATAAATACTCCCACATCTGAGGTCACATGATGCTGTGATGTTTCGTTCAAGTTCACCCCCCCTTCCCCTGTGAACAGCAAACACAGAGTGAGAGCAGGCAGATGAATCATGGGAAATGTAGTTTATTTACAGATTCACTGCATGAAAATAACAGTGATACAAGGGGCAGCAAGTAAAATAAAGCCAAGCAAACGGTGCACAAGGGAACAGTGAGTATTTAGCACTTCAGTGGATGTATTTGCAGATATTTTTGGAAGCTGGATAACCCCTTTAAGTATAGGATGAATATATCTGGATACAATATTTTATAACTGCAAAGAGTTATACATTTGGCACCACAAATACAAATCTAGCCCTGTGCTTGGGGTAGTGTCACCTCCTTTAGTATGGAGACATACTAGTTAAGATGCTAAATATATACGAGTGTATCAAAAATGATTGTTTCATGTAACAGGCATGATGTGAGCGTAAAATGCTGCACACAACTTATACAATATAGAGCAAGGACCAAAGGCAGAAATAAATCAGGATATAGGTCGAAGGCCATTTTAAATTGAGGATTTGGTTTCAAGCCTCTTTACTAGAAAATTTCTTAAATAGTTGTTCCCTAATAGGAATTATTGGTGTAGAGCCATTTCCTTAGCAGTGAGAATAGAGTTTCATTTTCGGGCAGCTTGAGTTTAACCAGTCTGCCATAAATAGTCACAGTAATCAAATATCTGTCTTGTAACGTGCCATGCACCTGTGTGTCCATCACACGACCATGGACTGCGTATTATCTCCTGGAAATAGACAAAGAATGACGGCAAGCCAAGATCTAGAAAACCGTGAGGAATTGATACAGAAAGCACAATGGAAAATTGTGTAACTTTTTATTAAACAATAACATTAATTTGCTAAAACTGGACAACCCTTTTGATACTGTTATATCTTTTTTTGCTTTGAAGATAAAGTTAAAGTGTAACTACAATTTGTTTTCTGCGCTATTGTATCGGGAATTTTATGGTGACCATTTTTGTAATATACTTTATTATCCTACCTAACTTCCTTTTGCCCACCAATACAACAAGATAGGGAATAAGTAGTAGACTGGTGGGGTCAGACTGTTGGGATCCCCACAGATCATGAGAATTTGTTCCCTTGTGCTCTCATTTAAATGTAGAGCTGGTTAAGCATGTGCACTTCCCTTCCATTCATCTTTATGGAAGTACCATAGAGATAAACAGTAGCAGAGCACATGTATGATCATGACGTCATTCTGACAGGGGTACAAGGAACCCCTGTTCTTGTCATCGGTAGGGGTCCAAGTATTTGAAATTTCACAGATCTATATCTTATCCCCTATCCTGTTGTATTGGTGGGTGAACCCCTCTAAAGGCCCTTTTACAAAGGTTGATGTTTGGGATGAGTCCAATGCATGGAGTAGGAACAATGGCTACTGAGAACATTCATACAATTCCATTTTGTTGGCCGCACATCCATTTCCACAAGATGATGACAGGCTCCTGACAAATGACAATTTACAAAAATAGACTTAGAAATATGTCCCTTTGAGTTTTACGTCACATTCTCTTTGTTTCTACCACCTATAAGGGTTAAAGCCATTGCCTTCCCATTGTTACCCTTGCTCTTCCATTTTGTACTTCTTTCCTACTCATGTGATCATTCACTTTTCATATCACCATTTCATAACGCTACTGTCCTTCCTCTTTTTCTTCTTTCCAAGGAGGTTATCCATTTAGTCTTCTTTTAGTCTCAGCCACCAACCAATCCAGTAAGTATAACTTGAAGATCCTGGGCCACAAATCAAAATCCTTAACACCGTAAATTATAAAATATAAAAATAAATAGAGATTTTTTTCAACAAAATGTACTTCTTTAGTGATACTATGTATACATCATCGGTACATAAAGTCAATGAAAGCAAATCAGTATTGTGTATGTCATCACAGATTACAAATGACTAAGCCCTGCTGACCTTAACTTACTGGTTTTTTCCAGCAAGGTCAAATATTTATTGCATGAAACAGTAAAAAATATTTATGGGATGTAATGGGAAAACCCTGCAATTCTGCCCTTGTTTTTTGTATTTCAGTTTTAGGGCATTAAAGGCGTTTCCCATCAACATATTTAGTTCTGTAGTCGATTAAAAGTTTTTGCAAATATAATAATCAAAAATTTTGCAGAATTTTAAAGATTTTCTCTCATTTAGTCGTTTTGATTGGTTGACAATGAATATGATCAGAAATGCAAGGACTTTCGATACTCTGAAACCCAGCCATGATTTCCTTATTGTGGACAGGTTATCTTCTCATACATGTAGTGTCCCTTCCTGATATCCCTAATACAATAAGACAATCATGGCTGGGTTTCTGACAAGTCCCAGACCATAGAAAGTTCCTGCATTCATAGTCATATCCATTGGCAAATGATCAAGACAACAAACTGTCACCCCTAGGGTTGGAGAAAATCTTTCAAAAAATGTAATTCTTTATATTTGCAGAAAAGTTTAACTTTTAATAGTCTACAAATCTAAATAGTGTTATGTTTGTGGGAATATCCCTTTAAAATGACCCGTTACCTGTATTTTGCAGGTCAGTATGATTACAGGGATACCAAATTTATAAAGTTTTTATGTTTTACTACTGATAACAAAACAACCTTATTTTTCTGTAAACATAACCATATGAGGGCTTGTTTTTTGTGTTAAGTTGTACTTTTCTATGGCACCACTTAATATCACATACATGTAGTAGGTCTGAAGAGACCCCAGTGTGTTTTGTGGGTTTTGAGCCCTAAAAGTTTCAGGTTCAATTGAAGCCCAAGGAGAGACCATTAGCATTACAGAAAACCATGTAATTGCCTTTTAGCCATATCTTTTATTAAACAAAACCCCCTCTTTCTAAATGTTGTTTTTATTAGTAGTCGTTCATTTTTGGAATTGCTGATAGAAGTTTATATAACTTATCACATAACTATAAATATTGAGAAATTTGTTTCAAAAAGTAGCAGAAATGTTCATAGTTTATTCTTGTCAATTAAAATTAAAAGTGACTATAATGGGGTCCATGTGGTTTCCGCTCGGTTTCAGCACGAAAAATGCGGAGAGAAAAGTGCTGCTTGTAGGACATTTCTCTCCGCATTTTTCATGTGAAGAGGGGAATGGAATGGCCCGAATTGCAGATGTGAACCAGGCCTTACTTTGCAGCAATTTTTTCACACCTGTCTAAAACTTTTGCAAAGTGTTGTACAATACGGTATAACACTATTAATAGCAAAGAGAAACTCCAGGAAAAAAATCTTTAACCCGGAGTGTGATCTATATACTGTGTCTACATAGATACAGTAGGGAAAAAAGTATTTAGTCAGCCACCAATTGTGCAAGTTCTCCTACTTAAAAAGATGAGAGAGACCTGTAATTGTCATCATAGGTAGACCTCAACTATGAGAGACAAAATGAGAAAACATATCTAGAAAATCACATTGTCTGATTTTTAAAGAATTTATTTGCAAATTATGGTGGAAAATAAGTATTTGGTCACCTACAAACAAGCAAGATTTCTGGCTCTCACAGACCTGTAACTTCTTCTTTAAGAGGCTCCTCTGTCCTCCACTCATTACCTGTAGTAATGGCACCTGTTTGACATTGTTATCAGTATAAAAGACACCTGTCCACAACCTCAAACAGTCACACTCCAAACTCCACTATGGTGAAGACCAAAGAGCTGTGGAAGGACACCAGAAACAAAATTGTAGACCTGCACCAGGCTGGGAAGACTGAATCTGCAATAGGCAAGCAGCTTGGTGTGAAGAAATCAACTGTGGGAGCAATAATTAGAAAATGGAAGACATATAAGACCACTGATAATCTCCCTCGATCAGGGGCTCCATGCAAGATCTCACCCCGTGGGGTCAAAATGATCACAAGAACAGTGAGCAAAAATCCCAGAACCACATGGGGGGACCGAGTGAATGACCTGCAGAAAGCTGGGACTAACGTAACAAAGGCTACCGTCAGTAACACACTACACCGCCAGGGACTCAGATCCTGCAGTGCCAGACGTGTCCCTCTGCTTAATCCAGTATTGTCCGGGCCCGTCTGAAGTTTGCTAGAGAGCATTTGGATGTTCCAGAAGAGTATTGGGAGAATGTCATATGGTCAGATGAAACCAAAGTAGAACTGTTTGGTAGAAAAACAACTCATCGTGTTTGGAGGAGAGTGAATGCTAAGTTGCATCCAAAGAACACCATACCTACTATGAAGCATGGGGGTAGCAACATCATGCTTTGGGGCAAAGAGACCAGGATGACTGATCCGTGTACATGAAAGAATGAATGGGGCCATGTATCATGAGATTTTGAGTACAAACCTCCTTCCAAAAGCAAGGGCATTGAAAATTAAACTTGGCTGGGTCTTTCATCATGACAATGATCCCAAGCACACCGCCAGATCTCAACCCCATAGAAAACCTTTGGAGGGAGTTGAAAGTCCGTGTTGCCCAGCTACAGCCCCAAAACATCACTGCTCTAGAGGAGATCTGCATGGAGGAATGGGCCAACATACCAGCAACAGTGTGTGCCAACCTTGTGAAGACTTACAGAAAACGTTTGACCTCTGTCATTGCCAACAAAGGATATATAACAAAGTACTAAGATGAACTTTTGTTATTGACCAAATACTTATTTTCCACCATAATTTGCAAATAAATTCTTTAAAAATCAGACAATGTGATTTTCTGGATTTGCTTTCTCATTTTGTCTCTCATAGTTGAGGTCTACCTATGATGACAATTACAGGCCGGCCTCATCTTTTTAAGTGGGAGAACTTGCACAATTGGTGGCTGACTAAATCCTTTTTTTCCCCACTGTATATAATTGTGCCGCTGATGATTGCATTCCTCCGTTATAAGGTCCATTTGAGTCCACTATTCGGTCATGTGAACCTTTGCTTCCAGTATCTGGTGTGACCCCATCTACAGGAATATCTGCCATCTAAATGTTTCCAGTAATTGTTGGTTAGCCCTGCACATAATAATAATACATTTTATTTATATAGCACCAACATATTCCGCAGCACTGTACAATTTGTAGGGTTCAAGTACAGACAAAAAAGATACATTACAAAGAAATAGTCAATTCACACACTGGGACTGAGGGCCCTGCTCGCAAGAGCTTACAATCTATGAGGTAGAGGGGGGTGACACAAGAGGTAGCAGGGGCGGCATCGGAGGTAGCATTGCTTATACAATGGTCAGACATTTTTGTAATAGATGTTACTGTCATTACACATATATAAAGCTGTATGAGCCGTCACCAGTCATGTCCTTTAGCGTGCAGATGGTGCCTGGACATATAAAGTTAGTCTGATATGGCATCATATCCTGTGAGGTAATGCGGGAGCGTGAACAGAGGAGGGTACGTTTTAGGGAATCTAACTACGGAAGGGTTTACATTAGGAGTTGTGATAGGCCTGTCTGAAAAGATATGTCTTTAGTTTGCGCTTGAAGCTGTGGAAATTGTGGGTTAATCTGATAGTCCGGGATAGAGCATTCCAGAGAAGTGGTGCAACTCGGGAGAAGTCTTGTATACGAGCGTGGGAGGTTTGGATAATAGAGGATGTTAGTCTTAGGTCATTGAGTGAACAGAGAGTACGGGTTGGGCAATAGACAGAGATGAGCTTAGAGGAATTTTATTCCACTCTTTGGTACAAAACAGCTTTAACTTTTCACTTGTGTGGAAATCTTAAGTTTATGCAGAAATATAGAACATTCTAGAAGCTTCACAAACTTCCAAGCACCAATGTATATGCAATATTCTTGAATAAGGCATCTCCAGCTATAGGTGGGCCACATAAGAGGATTCCCTGTCTCTCCACAAGTGTAGAGTGTGTTTTCATGGCGGCAAGACTTGTGACTACTGCAGTCAACCACTGGTCAGAGCGGTGACCTTAGTGGTGTCCACATATTAGTGCTACAGTCAGTGACTGGCTGCAGAAGCCGAGGGTTGTTATACTACATCAGTCAACTAAGACTGGCAGAGGTCACTAGAGTGGCAGGAGATTGGTAAGGTGGGCGTTGCTTCTTTTGTTATGTTATAAGCCACTGTATGTATCTAAATGTAGGTAAAAAATTTTCACTTGGCATGAAGGAGTTACAAGTTTCTAATATATTCATTATCTTCAATCTTGAATCTGGGGCTGGAGTACAGGTAGAAGAAAATTCCAGAAAATCTTGAAACTTTGCCATACTCTTGGTGCAACAGAAGAAAAATATCTTCTCACCTTGCTGAAGAAGGAAGATAATGGCATTTATTAGACTGTGTAACTTATGTTACACCGTGTGTCCTGCAGTGCAGGAGTCCAGGGGCCACTATAAGGTCAACAAATGAGAGTTTAGCCAAGAGAGAGAAAACTGTCCAGTAGTCACCAGCAAACATAGCATAGTGTAGATTTAGCATAGTATAGTATATTGGTACAGACATATAGTATGCGTTATATGATATATTTTTTAACACTTAGGCTATGTTCACATCTGCACCGGAGACTCCGCCGCAGAAACCTCCGAAAATCCTCAGAGAGAAAAGTTCTGCATGGAGGACTTTTCTCTCCACCGGTTTGAGTTTTGAAACAGCAGAGAGATGGGCGAGTCCCGGTGTTATTATTTTATGTGATGGAGTCCGCCGGTGCTCGCAGGTAACCGCTGTTTTAGCAGTCTGGCCCTCCGTTAATCTATATAATCACAGCCACCCATATCCATAGGCTACAATATGCCAAAAATATCTGAAAGATGCAGGTCCTATGTTCTTGGACCTACACCTATTTCCATAACAGGGTCCCCAAACACCCATCCTATTTACTGACCCCTTCCACTGCATCCAGGTAAAGAATGTATTGAGATGTATCCCTACGCATATGCACAGCTTTCTCCATTTACTTCTATGGGAGTCACAGAAACTGCTGAACACATTTACTCAGCTAACTTGAATAGAGGCGAATTATAGAGCTCACCATGGCACCTCTCTATTCATTAACTGCATGGATGTGGTGCACGTCCTGTGAATATGCCATAAATATTACCCCTTTAAGATTGTAGCCTGTCATGTTGAATCTAACATTTTTTATAATGAACAACAAATTCCAAAAGTCAGAGTCCAAAAAATGTCTGGGAAAATTTAATACCCCATTTTTAAGGCTACAGGGCTCCGTGTAACCACAGTGAGAGCCTTTGTCTCCAAATGGAGAAGACGGATCAGTCTCATTTCTCCCTGAGAAAGGTCAGCCTGCCAAAATAACTCCAAAGTCCATGTGACTGTGCAACCCTGATCTACAAAATATCTCAGAAAAACATCCAAAGAACTGCAGGCCTCTGTAGACTTGGTGAAATTCATTGGAGAGAAGCAAAAGAGACCATGGCTGCCTAGTATCAGTAGTCGATCAAACAAGCCATTTGTAGCAATAGTCTAGGAATACATGAGTGTAAAGAAGAAATCTTGGGACAGGGTCTCTTAGGATGGTCTTTAGGGTGAACTTAAAAAGACATTGAGAATGTATAGACGTTATCCCATAGACTGACGTGTTATTGCATTGTGGAGCAACACAATGAACTAAAACACAAAAACATGTCTACCTCTAGGACAATCTCTACGATTTAGTGTAAAAACAAATAGTGATGATAAAGCAGAATCTGAAGCAAGCACAAAAGTATATAAATGTGTCTGAATCATAGCCATTCAGCAAAGAAGAGTGTGAGAAAACCTTACCACCCGTAAGATAGATTAGTTAGAGAGTAGCGGAAGAGTGAAGAAATCAGGCGATACCTTTTAGAGGCTAACTGAGTATATTTATAAGTAAGCTTTCAGGAGTAGTAGCTCCCTTCATCAGACATGGTTTGATACAAGAACTGAAAATTCACAGATTTTTATACACATGGTTTTCAAAGCATTTTAGAGTCCTTAAAAAAATGCAATCTAAGTAGAGAAGTTATTTACAACAGGTCAAAAAAACAGTCTGGAAACTTGTGGGGCGTGACGGAGGGATCAGTAATTCTTGCTGTTATCTGTTTGCTATCAGGAGGTGATTTGTGTCCCTCACAGTTCATACATAGTGTGACTTGAAGCTGGCATGAATATTGAGTTCAGTTCATGGTTCATACATAGTGTGACATGAAGCTGGCATGAATATTAAGTCCAAATTGCAGAGTTTGAAATTTTTGCATAAATTTGTACTCCGATTCTTTCCTTTTCTCCTGCATCTTAAAATGTCCCATTAAAACCACAACCCGCAAATCTTCAATAGAGTGGTTTTCTCCAGAGAAATGTGCGGCCACTGGGAGATCGGTTCTGCTGTTATTAATATTGGATCTGTGTGAGTTCATTCGTTGACTGAGTCTCTGCCCTGTTTCCCCCACATAGAGGCCTGTGGTGGGACATTGCACACACATTTTGAGGTACACCACATTGGAAGACCTGCAGGAAAATGTCCCCCTAATTCTGTGCACCTGTTGTGACTGTGGGATATGAGTTCACTCATAACTAGCTCTCTGGGAGTGAGGATATACTCTGTGACCAGTGCTACATCCACCTTCGCATCCGAAACCCCAGTCACCCAAGATGGCCATTGATCAAACCATGATTGAGGCTTTACCCACAATAACGTGCAGCCATTTACCAACTCAACTGGATGGATCTTCTAATGTGCCACTGGCTGAACTTTGTGTCCTCATCCGTATAGATAACTCCTTTTGGTAATGAATCTGGGTATAAGATCTGCTACCACAAGTGAAAAAAAAAACAGCCCTGCCCTATGTAGAAAATGACTCCCTTTATTGAACTCTGTAATATCTAGCAGATAGAGTACTCGTCTGCCAACATCTTGATACATAGATGGAGTGCCTTTCACTGGAGCCAGAAACACTGTTTATCAGCTCACAAAGGAGTCTTTCTCAAGTCCACTGGCTCCAATAAAAGGCACCCCATCTATGTATCAAGATGCTGGCGGACAAGTAGTATTTTTTGTTTGACTACACCTGAAGAGGAAATTGGGATATCGCCGTGCAGCTTGAGGGACTGATCCCCAGAATTTGGTGCTGTCTGCTTTTTCTTTCTTTTTTTTGCTAGTAGATAGAGTATTTATTTATACAGAGAATGGGTCATGACGCTTCTCTGTGCAGGTACTGATCCATAGAAGGCAAACAGAAAAAATAAATGCATTGCTAGACATGGGTAAGTAAGATTTTGGAGAAGTTACAAGATGACCCTAACCCTGACAACAGCTAAAAAAATCACTTTATGGTCAGGGTTCCATGTTATGCAAAAGCTGCGCAAAAACTGTAGCGTTTTACAGTACCTGCAAAGTGGATGGGATTCTGGCTAATCCCATCCACACATTGTAGTAAAATATCTGCAGCGGCCATGCTGCAATTTCAAAAACCGTTGCGTTTTTGTAAATCGCAGCATGTCAATTGTACCTACGGAAACTGGCTGGCATTTTCCACATAGGTATAATAGGGACAGAAAGTCAGCAGAGGAAAACTCTGTGGACTTTCTGTGAAAAGTCCTGCGGAAAAAAACACGATGTGTTTCCAACGTGGTCTTTTCCGCAGTGCTTTTTGGCTGCGTCTCACTATGTGGGGCCTTAGCCTAAGACATAAAGCTCAATGTTACTACTGAGCTATGAAGATATTTCCAGAATGACACGTTCCACTTGCTAGAATATCCAGAAAATTCAATTATTTTACAGGACACTGAAGTTATTACTATATTTCCTGTTAACTAGAAAACAGTTTGACATTATGAGTGGCAAACAATGTATTAACAGCATTCTTTACATTTAGACATGGTTTTATTACCATAAGGACTTCTTCACACACAAAATTTTTTGAACATCTTTAAAGGCCTTGAATTTCAAGTGTTTTTCACAGTTTTTTATGTTATTTTTTACAAGCCTTTATGGTGGTGTTTTTTATTCTGTTATATTTGCATTATGTATTCTGGCAATTTTGAAGTCCTACAATAATAGAAAAGACACAATACCCAAATCATGAAGCCTTTTTAAAAAAACGCCATAAGCCCCAAAAACCTCCGCAAAAATTACACAAACAAAAGTGCTGTGGACTTTTCAACAATTTGTTATATGACATCTGGCAGCAATGATTTTGACCTTGAAAAGTTCTATAATTGCAACTCAAATTGCCACAAAACGCTACGTATGAACTCAGCCTAGTACTCTGTTCACATCATGCTTTTTATCTTTTGAAGTATACGCTAGTAAAAGTTTTTGTCATATATGCCAAATGTATCCACAGGGCTTGATTCAACTGATGGAAACCAAAATAATATCTGTTTGGACTGCTGGGTTGGTATACCTTCATTTTACACAATAATTCAAAAGTATGGAGCACATTATGCATTTCATTGTTACATAGTATGGGTGAAAAAAGAGTCCATTAAGTTAACCAATTATGTGCAGTAACATAAGCATCAATGTAATGTTTCTATAAGAAGGCATCTAAGCCTTTTTGAAGCTGTCAGCTCCTGGGGTAGACTATTCCACAGATTCATAGTCCTTATGTTGAAGTCTACAGAGATTAAACTTTCATTCTCCAGATGGAGAAAGCGCCCCCTTGTCTTTTAAGGGGATTTTATATGGAACAGATTCTCCTCATATTTTATTATAAGATGTCTGTTCTCAAGATTTAAAAAATCCAGTTATTTTACTCTCTCCATAACTGAGGTCCTCCATGCCCCTTATGAACTTTGTGGCTCTACTTTGTACCTTTTCCAACTCTAGGACATCCTTTCTATAAACTGGTGCCCAGAAATGAACATTCCAGATGGGGCCGCACCAAAGATTTATAAAGTGGTAGTATTACATCCCTGTCCCGCGTGTCCATATCCCTTTTAGTACATGGCAATATCCTGCTGGCCTTGACATTGTATGCTGTAATTTAATCTATGATCTACAAGTATATCCAGGTCCTTCTCCACCAGTGACTCTCCCAGCTTTACTCCCCCTGTCTGCAATGATAGAAATAGGGTGATTTCCAAGACTTTTTAATTGAAGATCTATTGGTCATATAGCCTGATTGCAGTGCAGTCCCATTCATGTGAATGGGCCAAGCTGTAATAACAAGAAGAGCCGCTGGAAAAATGTATGACACTATGCTTGGTAAGTACTGAAGAGTCCTGGGTTTTCCAGGCTAAACAATTGATGATTTAAACGTCTATGAGGGGCAGTGTCAAACACCTTTGCAGAGTCCAGGAACACTATATCCACAGCCACCCCTGTCCACTATATCCACAGCCTCCCCCTGTCCACTATATCCACAGCCTCCCCCTGTCCACTATATCCACAGCCACCCCTGTCCACTATATCCACAGCCTCCCCCTGTCCACTATATCCACAGCCTCCCCCTGTCCACTATATCCCCAGCCACCCCTGTCCACTATATCCACAGCCTCCCCCTGTCCACTATATCCACAGCCTCCCCCTGTCCACTATATCCACAGCCTCCCCTCTGTCCAGACTTCTACTCACCTCTTCATAAAAACAAATCAACTTCTGTCCTTAAACCATGCTGTCTGTCACTTATAATATTATGTACCATCACATACTCCTGTATACATGGTTATAAAAAGTGATTGATTTCAGTTATTTTTTTTCAAAGGGTGTGTAACCAAATATTAAGTTGAGGGTGCCAGTAATTTTGTCCGGCCCAATTTTGGAGTTTTACTTGAAATTAGATCATTTTTGGCTTTATTTTTCTCTGTTTTTTGAGTTGTTCCAGTACACACAAAGGAAATAAACATGTGTATGACAAAATATGTGTAATTACAATACTTTTCTGGGAGAAATATATTTTCTATAAATATTTCAGGGGTGCCATGACTGTATTTAGGCTTCTACTGTCAGGAGGATGGTGCCAGGGAGCAGCAGGTAAGGGGTGTGATTCTGACCTTTGACACTGTCCACCTTTGATTGGAGCACTAAGCCGTGCCCCTCCCCTTTGCCTGCTCCTGCCTGATACCACCCATTTAACAGTGGAGAGCTCAAGTAGCATATTAGGCAGCAAAAAAACTACATTTTTGGAAATGGTGAAGGCTAGAGAAAAAGTTCCAACTGTGCTGGAATCAGTGGAGCAGCGCCTTAAAAGATGCTAAGAACTGGAGCTGGTGTAGGTGATGAAAAGTCCTCTTTAAAAGCCCCTGAAATTGTTTCCCCATCAATAGCTGTCACACTCACTGGTCTGTAATTGCACGGGGAAGATCTGGAGCCCTTTTGGAAATAGGTGCCACATTTGTCTTGTGCCAGCCCTGTGGCATTGTACCAGTCACTAGAGAATCCCTAAAAATTATAATCAGGGTTACAACAATGAAAGAACTCTTGGAGTGTATTAGCAAAGTTTCCTATTGAATGCCTGTACAGTAGAATGCGCTACAGCCTTCTGTTGGTGGTATACATTGGGATGTGATAGGATGTAATATGAACAGTGAGTAATATGAACATTTTTGTAAAAATAAAAAGAAATCTAGTCATTTAAAAAAAAAAAAAAAAATTGTATATATTTTTGATCATCACTGAACAATTTGTTCTTTTTTTAGTGCCATCCTATAACATGTTCTTAATGATCCGTATGTGGCCGTCATGCCACTTTTAACCCACGACTCAGTCTGTCGATATAAACAAACCCTTTGGGGACACAGCTGTGTGACACTCTCTTACATTCCTCAAGTTTGCCTCCTCCTTTCTTCTTCCAATTTACAATCCACCATTCCCCCCCTTGCTCTGTAATAACCGAAATGGCTCAGCATCTTGCCCCCAGGCTCTGACGGGTCCGGAGTATTCCAGGGAGATCTGATCAGGATTGGTGACACAAGAGATGAGCCTGCTATGAATTCATTCTTGGTAGAATAGGTCCCTTGTTCTCTTGCTTCCTACAGAATTACTGGTCTAGAAATTATCTGTAACCCTTTCAGCCCTGGATGTTTTAAAATGTACCGCTGCAGACATCATAGATCCACATTATAATTTAGTTACCTGCACTTATTCAGCATTTCTATATTTCCTCTTGAAGAATAAAAGAAATCCGTTATATTATTGGTAATTTTTTTATGTTTTTGAATATGTTACAATTTAGTTTCTCTACCAACAAGTCAAGCCATTCATTCATCACTGCTGTTTTCTTTACTTTACCATACATATTTGCCGTCGACAGGGGGTTGTTATCCAATATTCTGCGCCAATAACTAATTCCACATGTGTAGCAGGTGCCAGTGTATGTAACCAGCTGCAGATGTGATGCTATTAATAACTGGTTCCAGCTGTGTGACAGGTGCTGGTTAACAACAAGTTGTACTGTTATGGTTGCACATATATATAATGCTCAGCAGGGCTAGGATGGTGACCACGCAAAGGCCAGATGTTGCCAATAAGATCCACGTGCAAGACAGATGTCAGATAACTAGCTGCATATGCCCCAAAATGGCATCTTATTAGAATATCTTAAGGAAATTCTAAACCACAACGATATTAAATGGTACAACCAAAAGAGGAAAATTAGTTTTACGAATTAGACTAGATGAATGGAGACTCAGAGAAGTGTAATGTGTGGTACGTGAGATGGCTCATTCGTCTCTTGAAATATTCTGTGCGTAAGGGTCAGTAACATCATAAAGATCAATACCCCTAATAACGTAAATGTGGCAACCCCACTGCAATTCTACAATGACATAGGAGCAGATTTATAAAGACTGGTGTTTTCAATGCCAGTCTTCATATCCCCCTGCACTGGCGAAGGGTTCACCTCATCTATGAGGAGGCACACACCTCCTCATAAATCAGGTGCACACTCTAAACTAAGCCTATGCAAGCTTGTAGCTAGCATAGGTTTTAGAGACCATTTACACAATCATAAATCTGGCAGGGCTAGTGGCCCTGCCCATGCATCACCCTTCACCATGCAGCAGTGAGGGCAGTTCAAAACATAAAAAAGGCAAAATTTTGCTCAATACCTGATTTGCACAAAATTTGCAACTTTCTTATGCCTTGTACACCAGAAAACTGGCATACAAGATATAATAAATCTCTCTCATAGAATTCACTTGTTGCAATTCCATACAATTGTAACACAGCATCTATAGAAGTCCATGGGGTCCTAGTGTACCTTCATGTGTCTCTAATTTCAAAGTGAGGCATATAAAGGATTTTTTTTTTCTGTTGGATTCCATATAAATTCAACTAAATATTGCCATATGCTCCATCAGATGTCATATTACTTAGGTAGTGTAAAACCGTTGTATTAGGCTGGGGCCACACGTTGTAGAAAAGCTGTGTTGTTTGTTGCAGATTTTGCTACGTTTTTGAAGCAAAGCCAAAAGCAGCTTTATAAGGAATGGAAAATATAAAGGAAGACCTTATTTTTCTCCCTTCTGATCAAGTCAGGCTAAAAATAATGCAGCAAAATTTGCAACAAAAAATGGAGCTTTACCATTACGTAAACAGTGACACATGTAATGCCCACAGCTCTGTAGTACAGGATCCTTATGGCTCTGCCATGTGTAACTCTGAATGTATTTTTTCATAAGTCACAGAACTCTACTTGCCTCTTCCATTTCTTAACTGTCCTCTTCCAGGTTGCAGCTGAAGCCTGCTATGGCTATGACAAGTGAGTGGCAGTATCATGAACCAGTATGAGTGGCCGCATGTACCTGATGTAGCCATAGGGCAGTATTGTGTCATGTGCCCAAGACTGGTTGGCAAGACGCCAGGTGGTTTTACCATGAACAGGTGCTTTTGCACATTGCTGTTTTAAGATGTGTGGCTTACACAGATGAAGCACATGTTTTCTCACCTGCAATGTGTACAAACACTATAAGAAATCTGCATATTTTGCCAGGCGCTCATGACAGCTCTACTTGTTTGCCATGTCTGCCAGCAAAGTATTTGCTGCAGCCTAGAAGAGGGAGGCAGCTCAGGTGAAACTTAGGGGCAAGCAGAGCTTCATGACTGTGGCAGGAAACTTATTTTACACATTAAGACATCACTTTTCAAGAGTTTACTTTTTTATCAATTCCAGAAAACAGAATAACAAGTTGAGGCGGAAGATTCTGGCTAATCCCACCCACAAATTGCAGAAAAAAATCTGGAGCAGAAAAGATATGTTTTTGTAAATCTCAGCATGTTAATTATTCCTGCGGAGATGCTGGTGTTTTCCATATAGGTATAATAGAGGCAGAAAGTCCACAGAGGCAAATGTAATGAAAAACGCTGTGCAATGCGTTTCCACAGTGTTTTTTTGCTGCGTTTCGCTACATGGGGCCTTAGCCTAAGACATTTTTAATGGTTATTGTTGCCTCTTAGAAATGTAGGCGACAACTACTATGGTCACCAATACAGTTCCTACATGTTTTTTGTTACTACACTTTCCCATAATTCTGAATGTGAAATCTCACTGGTCATGCAGGAATAAAGAAGAAGTAGCTATATCATAGTAAATTATATTTGCCATTCTGGAGTCCAGAAAGCAGGATGACAATATCCATGTCGCATTGGTCCTATCAGTTTCACTCAGGGCTTCAAGAATCAGATAACAAAAAGACTAAATATATTATTTGCAGACCTCTGCAGGATATTTCTTGTCAGGGGGAATGTTTTTTAACTTCATTGTAATTTTTGCATGGTGCAATACCAGGTGGGGTGTATATGAGAATCCCAAATGCTGCTAAATACACTAAAGTGTATACTTACAACTGACTGAATGAACAGAATATCCACCTGCCTATCTGTAGTATATAGTGTAGAGGATTGCTTCTACAAATGTATGACTAGAGCTCTAGAAATCTTCTGCCCCTGGCTGGATGGTGATTAAATAGAAGACGGGTAGCTCGAAAAATCAACATGTATATTGAAAGTAGTACACATGTAAGTCACCGTCCCAGCTCTTTGAAGCAGTCTAATTCCTGGGTAAATTTACATTGCGATTGTATTTATTAACATATTGCAGGGTTCTAAAAAAATGGCCAGATTTCTCTGGGCACAGATTCCTTTGGGCACAGCCAGATTACCCAACTGGAAGTCTCTGTCATAATTCCTGTACTATAACCTCACTGTAACCACTGGGTTAGAAGCGTAGGAATTGTGCTGGAGAGTTCCAGTCAAATTTCTGACTAAGTCCCAAGGGGATAGGAGGCGCTACAGAGTAGCAGGGATCCAAGCTTATGGACTTTCACTGATAACATATTCTGGCATGTCACAGTAACATAACAGAAGATTATTTAGATTAGAGTTTTTCTTTATATTATACCATATATAAAACTTTCAACCAAATGAAACCATATGTCAATGCACATAGGAAAATTGAGCCTCTTAGTGGATCCAGTATCTACAAAGCTTCATGGGGGTTGCTATACCCCTCTGCCAGATCATGGAAAAGCCAAACATTCTTGCTCAGGAAGTACTACAGCCGGGTATGGAGACATCATTTTCAAGAAATGTTTTATGGGAAAAAGTATGCAAATTAGTATTTTTATACCTAGAAATATTTGAATTGGTCATTTTTTTTTCATTTTTTTTTAACTGTAATTTTTATTAATTTTTCTGAATTGGTTATTTTAGGCCAACAGTTATTTCATGTATATGGGCAACTCACTTGTAGCATTGCAATGCTGAATTTGTGCTGATTTTATGTGATCTATTCTCATCGCCAACAACAGGGCTGCACCAGCAAGTATTTCCTAACACCTCTCTTGTATTCTGGATTCAATACTAGGGTTGAAAATAAAATGCAGGCATGAAATGCGCCACATCACACTGCAATGGCTGTGTGGGAACCTGGCCTAACCGCAGTCTGTCATTAATTAAGGCTAAATGAGCCCTTAGTTAACGCAACTGTGTGTAAGACTATCACTAAAGGAGCTCTATTCAGTAGGTCAAGGTATTCAGCACATGAGCAGTCCTCTTAATGGCTTATATATTATTCAATAGCCCATTCTTCATTTAATTACAGGCTGCAAATTTAACATAGAAGTAACAATTCAGAGTCAACCACCCCTTTAAATGTTTATGCGAGGAGAGCTTGTGTGCAGCCAGGAGAGGGTTAATAGCAGGTGCATAAGAGAGGGAGCTCTGAGCTGTCCCATCCAGAATGATACCTTTGATCATAGGCCGGATTTAATGGGACAAGATTACACACTGTCATCGCCAGGAAAGATACCATAGAGGAATTCAGAAGGAAGTGGCAGGTATATTTACCCTTTCTGCTCTAGTGGTCATTTACATGTACTAAGATTAAGAACTCGCAATCTAAAACAAAAAAAATTACTATGCAACTCAGAATCTGAGAATTGTACTGTCCTCTCAAAGATCAGTCCCGATGGTGCCTAATTACAGTCAATCTACTTATGGGAAAACTGGGTGGCAACCAGTATGGCTACCATTACACATCATTCCGTCCGGTAATGCTACATAAGTAAATTGTCCATACCGCAGCAAAGAAACTGAATAACAACCCTTGAGGGGGAAAGAAAGAAAGAAAGAAAGAAAGAAAGAAAGAGAGAGAGAAAGGAAAGAGAGAAAAAAGAAAGGAAAGAAAGAGAGGAGAGAAGGGGGAAGAAAGAAAGAAAGAAATAAAGAGAGAAAGAAAGAAAGAAAGAAAGAAAGAAAGAAAGAAAGAAAGAAAGATGAAGAAAGAAAGAAAGAAAGAAAGAAAGAAAGAAAGAAAGAAAGAAAGAAAGAGAAAGAAAAGAGAAACTAAAAGAAAAAAAAATATAACATTCTGAATAGAAATCTTAATAGCAGACCCTTTATAAGAAGTATTACATCAATTGTAAACCAGGTACGATTCATTTTCATAATAATTAGCATGTTTGACTTTCTATACAGAATATAGACATACACTGTATCCTTCAATATGTGATATGTTCAGGTATACGTTGTATTACTCAGTATACTTTTGGTACGGTCATAAAGATTATAGTTCAGCAAATGCAACAAATATACCATATGAATGTATCATATAATAGTTATTGAACACCAATAATATAAGTACAGATACAATGCACATGCATGCTTTAAAAAGATATAATCCTTGCATATCTGACCATAAAGCTCCTCCCATAATGGTGACATGCAGGGTCTCTCGAAACTAGGGCCCATCTCTAACTGCTTGAATAATGAGAACCAACCAGGTTCATGGGCAGAAAGAGAAGCTATTTTCAAGTTTCCCACCCCCGCTGCTGTTTTTTTTTTTTTCCTAAAAATGAATGAAGCGGTTTCTCCTGTCCCAGGTTTGAGAAGTCCAAAAATGAAAACTTACAAAGTTGAAAATGAAGAGAGTCCAAATTTTCAGATCCTCAATATGTTAGTACTCTTACTGTAAAGGCATACATCCAATACACCTGACACAAAATGAATAAATGAGGTTCCCCAAAATATCCAGGTATCAAATGGAGGGTCTGTGCCCCGATCTTCATTGTTCACGAGGAACATTCCACCACAGAATCCATTCACCCTCCATAAATATTCCATAGGTTGTAGAGGATATCCAAACCTAGTAAGATGCTCCTTTGCAAGACATATGACACGTACAGAGATGAAAGGACAGATCCCCCTCCTGATGCCGAGATGCCCTGTATATAGGGGCAATAGAAGGGAAAAGACCCTGCCCTGCAGGCAGATAGCTGTGTTTCCCCCAAGCCTGCATCCTCTCTCTGACAGCCCTCGGCAGAGCCCGAAAACTCTTTATAATAACCCGCTCTGTCCCCCTTTCATATCACATGATTTCGGTTCACCTGGAACGAACAAAGAGCGTATACACAAAGACAAGACGAAAATCAAGAAAAAAAAAGACCCATGAGCCAGGCCTAGAAAGATATTCAGTGTTTTCAATCCCAGGGAGGGAGGAGAGGAAGAGGAGGGGGGCCTGTGTATCCCTTATCAAACTTTCATTGCTCCTTTTTTTAAAACACAAGAGTTATTGTGAAGAGTTTTTTAATGTCCCCTTTTTACTGTATGTAAGATTTCATTGTGCAGGCTTTCGGCCTAGCCTGGCTACGCCAATAAGGCAGGACAATGGAAGGTCTATATGCGAGCGGCCTGCCCTCAGGACAAAAGCCTGCGTTGTCTCTGAAGGGGGGAGGGAAAAAGCTCAGGTAATAGAGGGTTGAGGATCGCTGCAGAGCTGCTGAACATGAAACTGAATATAAACTAAAAATTCATCTGAGCAGGTCTTCTACTTCTAAGGTGAAGCCCCTGTAAGCAGTCAGCACACTAGATATCACCCATGCTCACACCCGAAGTTGGCAACTGCTCAGATCCAAACCCATCCCTCATAGGAAACAAACCACATGGAAATGTCAGCTTCATGCAGAACTATACGAATTGCACTAAAAATTCTCTAGCCCCAGAATGTGCATTACTAAACTACCGCAAACTCTATTCTAGAAAAGTCTCAACATTAACTCCTAATATCAAATGTTCTGTAGACGCCTTCAATGAGACCTTCAGGGACTGGAACTAGTCCAACTTTTTATAACACTACATAGGTGACTGTCTTTCTTCCAAAGTCCTAACTCAAATGTAGTTGCACTCCCCGCCCCCCCGTACTCCTCAACCACCAGCCCCTGGGATAGTGCTTGTAGCACTAAAATAGTTAATGTATCCGTGTGACTTTATAACTTTGCTTCCATGGGAAGACAGTTGCCAGTTGCAGAGCTTTTCATTCCTAATAGAGGGGACCAACAATTGCACACTGTTCAAGCAGTTGCACAGATGAGGACAAGGGACCCTGGGGCTATGCATGACATCCTCTGTCTGCTTTCTCCTCCTACAGAACATACCTACACAGGCTCATCACACAACATCTGCAAGAACAATGTATGGAAGCCTGGCACTATCTGTCAAGTGAGAGCCATTGGTGAAGTAGTATGAGAAATATCAAGTCTTATAGGTAACCGTGAAGTGGTGGGGTGTTCATATGGGAAAGATGAGTGGGATGGAAGGACAGTAAGTAAGATACTAGACTGTAGTTTAATCTTAAGTGGGATCCAGACTTGCAGAGATCTCATGGATTCTAAGGATCTGCTTCTTCTTCCATAAAAAAAACACTATCATTGCCTGCACGTGGTGTCTGTCCCTTCCTCTGCATAAAGAAATACTTCCAGTACAAGATATTACCTGTTTGAGATATACTTATCTATAAAGAGGACAGAGATAGCATGGTGCAATTCTGTCCAGGCCTTTAAATTGAGGATGTAAGATTAAGATACAAAAATCTCAGATACTGTATCTGTTCCCCAAGTTAGAAAAAATTGGGGCTGCAAGGAAAATAGCTTCCATACCAGGGTAAAAAAATACATATTTTCAGTTTAGTCATGCAGAGTTACACTTTAAAGAACTGAAAAACTTGGACTATAAAGAAGAGGTTTCATTTACCAACCATATATTCCTGCAGAGTAGCATTCTCATAGCTAGAAATTTCTTTGCCGCAGAGTTAACTTGGTGCAGGCACATGTGTGTAGTGTACACAGGAGACCTGTTTATATTACGTATTTAGTGCTGTGCCAAAGCAGAGAATAAGATCCGTGGATTAATGAATCAGGTTTGGATTAGAAGTGAATGAATGAGGTGTTGTGAGAGCTGTTACTCAGGATTAGTTGTACAGGAGCACAGGGGACATGAAATGGTTGTGCTGTGTGCTAGATACAAATATACTTGGCTATCAGACTGTGCATGAGCGCACTTAGGTAGGGAGAGTACATAGCATAGGAAGCATTCATTCCAGTGGTTATATATAGCATGTAGGTGGGCGCAGTATAGTATTTGAGTATGTTTGTATAGAGTTCTGTGTGTGTTGGCTTAAGCAGAATCTTAAAATGTTTAATATTTTCCTCTAACATTTCTGGTTTTAGTAAAGGTAACGTGCGGTTTGCCAATTTAGAGTATATATGATGATAATACATTACTTAAGGAATGTTGGATTGAGAGCTCTAAGATTTAACCCATAAAAATGTTTCAAGGCCATTTAAAAGTGGAGAATCTCGTATTTTTTGTTTTCATTTTCTTGGCAGAAATAGGTACGTTTCGTCTTAGTCTCCACCCCTACATTGGCTGCAGCCAATTAGAAAGGCCAAGGACTGTTTGAGAAAAGCTTTGCCTTAAATGCATGGGGAGAAGTGTTCAGGGCAGCGAACAGAGCATCATTCAGATAGGAGAACAGAGCCTCTATTACTGACACAGCATCAAGCCAGCACACCTCCTACCACTAAGACTCAGTAGGTACGTTCTGCATTCCAACTCTTCCTGCTTTGCCTCTCACTTAGCCTTATATTCACTCTCGCTTTAAACTGCCATATACTACTATACATTAATTCCTAACTTTACTACTTGTTATATTCTACTTACATAGCAGTCCCATCTAATAATACTACATATATTGCATAAGTTTATTTTTAACCCTCACTCACGTTCCCCTTGTTATGTTTGCAAGAATGGATCTTTTTAATTTTGAAACAAATTAATTTCACTTGTTATGACCTAACGTTCAGTAATGATTTACATATTTCTATTGTTTTTTTATTCATATTTCCCTCTATTCTATATCCTATATTGTTATTTTAATACATTATCAATATTTTTCTATAAATACCATTTTAATTAATTTCTTACATCTTCAGTTTTCCAAGAATTTAATTAGTCTCTTTCTTGATTTGTTTCCCCTAATATAACACTTGCCTTTTTTTTTCTAAAGTTAATTTGCATTTTTATTTTATATTATTTTGTCTTTTATCAATCTCATCGATTACTTGAATTACTTTACTCGTATTCTCAAAACTACAAGACATTAAAGTAGAATATATTTGTTCTTTTTCCTTTCCCTTGGAAACATGGACAATATTCATCTTTTGGACTAAGAAACTGAAAGAAAACTCAATGTCTATATGAAATATTAATATATTTTGAAAACTTTAGTTTTTTGGGAATATATATTTTTAGCTGTAATATTATTTTTACACTTTTGACATGGCAGAAGCATACTATCATTTAAGGAAACTATGTATTGAATTATTTGTTTGTTGTGGGGGACACCATATTTAATAATCTATTTTTCATCGTAACTCATGAATATTTCCCGTTGTTGCTAGATAAATAAATAGTTTAATATTTCTTGTTTAGTTTGTTTAGTTATGGATTGTTTGGTTATGGTTTAGTTCCTTTTTTTTCTAAATTTCCATTTATTATCCTTATTCACTTTAAAAAAATTAATTTGCAAATAATTTAACCTTCCACTAAGATAGTAAAATTAGTATAAGAATGTGTATTTGTAACAGAATTCACTGTCAAAGTCAAGGAGTTACCTGCACTGATTTGCTGTTAGTAAAATACTCCGAATCATTAGGAGTAACCTGATATATAAATTTCTCATTTTCTTAACCTTCATATATACATGACCGTCTATCCTATATACTATAGTGCACAAGTTTCCGATTCATAGTTCATCAACTAAGCAACGGTGTCCTTATTTGGATATGATATAATAGGTATTGGACCTGCCTGTTTTAACTAGCAATGAAATCTTATGGCTAAAAGTAATCCTGCTGTGACTGTTTTTTCCAGAAGTCAGATTTTTATTAGCTGTATACCATAAAACCTATTGACATTCTGTCATATACTGTTCATTGCCATGCATACAATGTAACTAGAGGTTAAAAAATAATATGGATATAATATAAAAATTCTAATGATAAGTATGAAACATATATGTAACAGGGACAACTCAAGGTCAGATGACACTGTTCAAGTGGTCAATAACTCTATGACATGTTTCTGTATATATCTGTAAAAACCTTCAATATCTGGACACATATTATTGGTTAGTGATCAACTTTACAACTTTTTTTCTATAGTTATTGTCACTGATCACCATTTCGCTTTTACTCATAATATTCATTTTACATACCGTAGTAACATTTCTTTGGATACTTATCTAATATTGTTTTAACTCACCATTCTAATACCCAAATATGTGTATATACAAATCCCATATTTCCTATATCCTTTGTAATATAAATTCATTAAATCATGACACTTTTCATATATTTCTCTTCTGTAGCAGTATTATGCTGCCCTGGAAGTTGCTTGCTTTGTTACATATGGATAAGAACTATTGTATTATTTTAGATATCTATGTTTGCTTTGATGGGAAAATAAACTTCTGGATACATTTCTATATGTCATGGTCTTTTTGCAGTATTAGTTTTTTCTTGTATTTTATCAATTGTCATTTATTTAATCTGCAATAAAAATGACCAAGTATCAAAAGCAGTAGCAAAATAAGAGTATTTATTTCCCAGGAAATGGCTAAAACTTATTAGAACAATAGCTGATACATGTGCAATTTGTCGAGATTTCGTTAAACCCTTTTGCCCTGCTTAGAAAGATTTCAGGAAGGATTTGTATGCCTCTTGTTAAGTCAGCACGAATCTGTTTTCATGTGGTTACTAATTACATGTTGTACCAAGATTATAGCTAGCAGCATTCAGACAGTATATATAGGGACTAGGCATGGGCAACACTTATCTTACTTTTCTGTTGTCCACTGTGAAGTCACCAAAATACAAGCAGATTGATCTGTTCCTTTGGAAAAAATAACCTAATTTCCCAGGGTAAGTTATTACAAGTGACTATATAAAGTATGACCACCTAACAAGATTATCAGGGAGATCATTTACTTTACTTATGTATTTCAAAGCCAAGCTTAACTTAAATTCTACGAGCGTGTGTTACCTTGTAACTGTAGATGACCACAAAGGTCCCAAGCTTTACATAGGCTTAAGTATATATTGTGCTATGATATTTTGTAAACACTGTGGATGGAAACTTGGCGCGCATTTGACTTGTGTAACTTTTATGATGTTGTGGAAGTGCTCAAGGGAAAGATTTTTCCCCTTCAATACTTTTCTTTGGATGGTATTTTATATTTTTATTTGCTATCTTCAGGGCAAGTGTTGTAATAATATTATTATTAACTGTTCTAGTTCCCTGGTAAAAGACACATCATGAGTGACGATCAGAGCCTGTCAGAGGTTGAGATGAGCCCAGTTGGGTCTGAAGATCCTTCTCTAACACCTGAGCCTCTGGCATCTCATACCCATTCTGGTCCAGATGATGATGAAGATGGAAAGGTGAAGAAAGAGCATGATTCCGAGGATGAAAGGTTTCCTGTCTGTATTCGTGAAGCTGTCTCCCAAGTCTTGAGTGGCTATGACTGGACATTAGTTCCTATGCCAGTGAGGGTCAATGGTGGCAATAAGTCTAAACCTCATGTGAAGCGACCTATGAATGCTTTCATGGTATGGGCACAAGCTGCTCGCCGTAAATTGGCTGATCAGTATCCACACTTACACAATGCAGAGCTCAGCAAGACACTTGGCAAGCTTTGGAGGTAAGAATTCTACAGGCTTAAAGAGCACAATTTTTCAAAGAATTTAGAAAAATTCAATATCTCATTTGTTCTCTGTTTTATTATTTTATTATTACTAGTTTGCACTATTTGCTTTTATCTATAACACTGTGAACTTCATTTTGTGTATTCTTACTTATTCATGCCAGACTGTTGTTAAAGCAGACAGATCACCTCAATATATATATAATTATAATATAATATTGATTAATTTTTTTTTTTTTTGGGGGGGGGGGTCATAGAAGAAGGTTTTTGGTTCAAGTGATATCTTTAGAGTGCACTCCCAATCTATAGGGTTAGCCAATTAAAGATATAACTGTAACTTCAAAGTTTCTACTTTTATTGAGGGTAAAGAGGCAATCCAGTCTTTTTGTCAAAAAAAAAGGCCTGCAAACACTTAAGAAAATTTTACATTTTGTGGGGTTTCATTTCACAGATTGTTGAATGAAAACGATAAAAGACCTTTCATCGAAGAAGCTGAGAGACTTCGGATGCAGCACAAGAAGGACCATCCAGATTATAAATATCAGCCTCGTAGAAGAAAAAATGGAAAGCCCACCTCTGGAGAGGGAGATGGTTCCTCTGAAAATGAGGGGGGTGCTGCGTCCATACAAGCCCACTACAAAAATTCACATCTGGACCATAGACATGGTTCCCCCATGTCTGATGGGAACTCAGAACACTCCACAGGTAATATACATCAGTGCCATGGAAAAATCTAACATCAAAGTCCATAATGTGGACATTAGAATATAGATACAAAGTAATAAAACATCATTCTATCTCAATTTAGCAATGATTATATTCATAGTACAAAAGTAAATGTATTTTCCTCTATGCTCATCAGTATTTGTATCAGCATCAAAAATGGAGAAAACATGATAGTAAGGTCAATTTCTAACAACATGCATCTCTACTTTATTTTAGGACAAAGTCATGGTCCTCCCACCCCACCAACAACACCTAAAACAGAACTTCAAGGTGGAAAGTCTGAGGGAAAGAGAGATGGATCTCGTTCTCTTGCAGATGGAGGGAAACCACACATCGATTTTGGCAACGTTGATATTGGGGAAATAAGCCATGATGTTATGTCAAATATGGAGCCGTTTGATGTCAATGAATTTGACCAGTACCTTCCACCTAATGGTCATGCAGCGCACCCAAGTCATATTGCGAGTTACACTTCCAGCTATGGTCTCAGTGGAGCTTTAGCTGCTGGACCCTCTGCATGGGCCCTGGCAAAGCAACATGCTCCCAATGTGGCAGACTCAAAAGCTCAGGTGAAGACAGAAAACTCAAGCACCAGCCACTATACAGAGCAACCGTCCACATCACAGCTGACCTACACCTCATTGGGGCTGCCACACTACGGTTCAGCCTTCCCTTCCATCTCAAGGCCACAGTTCGACTACTCAGACCACCAACCAACAAGTTCTTATTACAGCCATTCTAGTCAGGCATCTGGGCTCTACTCAGCGTTCTCCTATATGGGCCCTCCACAACGTCCTCTTTATACTGCAATTTCTGATCCACCTAGTGTGGCTCCATCACATAGCCCAACACATTGGGAACAGCCTGTCTACACCACCCTGTCGAGACCATGAGAATTACTGAGAAACAGGCAAAGGAGGGACATCTCTCGGAGAGAACCATACTCCGATGGGGTGCTCCCGCAGCTCAAATCCCAGGTAGAATCCGGATTCCATGAGCACCAGGAAACTGTAACTGGTTTCTACGGGCCACTGAGAAAGACGGTGACCAGGGAAAAATGGGCCTATTCTCTTAAGTAAAAACAAAACTCCAGTGTACAAATGGTGGGCTAGAATAGCAGGGCAATGCAGGGATGGGGGAAGGGAATAAAGATTATACACTGATTATGAACTAGTGTCTCCCATATTAGAGGAGGAAGCTGCAACATCTGACTTTGTAGTGGCTTTGATTTTAGGCGCCAGATTGGCTGGCACTATTGACTATGCACAGCCAATGGCTGCAAACAAAAAGCAAATATCTGTCTGAAAGCAGCTTGACTTTCTCATCCAGTTGACCTGGGCTGCTAACCAGTTTGAAAGAAGGGATAGTCCATACATCACTAATAAACTTAACATCTTGGGAATAAACCGAATCTTAGTTTCTCCAAGTCACTTGTCCACAATATACTAAGACGAATATTAGTTTATGATGGAAAAGCTGATGCGGTTCTTGTAATCCCATCTGCATGGATGGTGAGTGAACAAAGCTGCATTGTGATATTCCTGAAGAACTAGAGCAAGTGAAGGCAGGAGATAAATCATTCTAAAGTAATCCACTCATTGTGCAGTGGTCAGCGCAATAAGGTGACAAATAACTCCAGTTGGAGTTAGTGTTGGGTGTCTCAAGATGGCCAACATTTGGCTTGCATATTCATCCACAGCACTGTGCAATGCTCAGAAAATGTCCTATACAATGTGGCATTTTTTATTACTTTGTCTACATGGTATTGCTAATGGTATGCATTCTGAATGAGCAGATCCATGTTTATTAAAAACATGGTAATTATATTTTTTCAGAATTGATAATACCTGGGCTGTCCACTTCCTACATAAATTCTTAGGGGTCATTCTGTCACCATGACCTAGAGGAAGTACAGAATATCAAGTCCGAACACAAAAAAATATTCAGCTTGATCAAATAATTGCCTTAAATAGATAAACTTGGACTTCACAGTTCCTCTACTGTAGAATGGATGTAACAGCTTTTTACTTGTCATAAGTAACAAGTCAAGTTACAGACCTGAAATATATTCCTGTCTTTAATCAGGAACCTTGTGTGGAAGTTTACATATTTTTATAATGTCTTAGAACGTCAGTGATAGCTGTGAACATGATCGTACAATATTCTTGTAGATGTCTAGCATTCCCACGTGTTAGCACTATACAAGCCCATTTGGCTACCTAATTCTAGCACCCCAGGTTAAAATAATCTATACAAGAAATAAAGTGAGTTCAGTAACATTGGGGAATAGTACAGAGGACAATCAACTCTGTGTTTCCCTCCACTCCATATTGATGGCGGCCATTTTCCTTTCCCTTAAAGAGAACCTTTCACCAGCTCCACCAGCTCCAAATCTTTGCATGTTCTAACAGATGCTATGCCACTCATTCTGGTGTATTTGGAATTTTTTTCCCATCCCCCCACCGTTTCTGAGCAATCAGTGTTATTAGTTTCAGCACCCAATTAAGCTATCTACTGTCAGTGGGGTGGTCCTGGGTTGGAGAAGATAGACTTGGACCTCCCACCTGACAGTAGATAGCTTAATTGGGTGCTGAAACTAACAGCAATGATTAGTCAGGAACAGTGGGGGGCTAAAAAAAAAATTCTAACTGTGTCAGAGTCAGTTCTATTAAAGAATGCAAAGAGTAGAAATTGGTGGAGGTAGTAAAAGACCCTTCTTGAAGACACTATTTACTGACATTTCTCCTAACAGGATACTATGAAGTATGTTCATCAGGATGAAAAAATGGAAACAGTAAAGGCAATATGTAAATATAAAAATATATATCTAAATATATATATTTTTGTTTTTGACAGGTGTGGCGAGACAGGTGCTTTTATACCAAATAATGTCTCGGTAGACTTTGGTTTAATCATTTTTGTTTCAATTTTGGGTTTTTGAAATGAAGAGGGACAGAAATCCATGAGCCCATTTGGGGTTAAGTTATTTGATGCTTTGTCCTATGCCCAGATTAACCCTAGTGTATAACAACATTTTGTCCCTTCCTCCATCGGTCTTTATTCAGCTTAAGGTTCTGTTTTCAATGTTTGTCGGTTCTTTTTCATTACGTGTAATTGTACCTATCTTATTTATGTAAATATCATACTATCTTACCCAGTTCTTCTGACATGTCATTCTTTTTAATTGTGCATAAGCTTATACAAGATAAATATATAAAAATAAAAAGTTAAGTTTTCTGGAATATTCAATGTAATATTTTACATACATTTGATTTGCTTTCTATTTTTTTGTCTTATCATAGGAACCTGAAGCGACTTGACGTCAGGCACGGAACTTCCTCCTCTCTCAGTGCCTTTGACAACAAAAATGAGATTGAGGACCTAATGGTGTCTTCAAAATTGTATAATAAGGGCTGGAAATATGTTTAGAGCCAGAACATAGTGTCAGTAGAGGGGACGTAGAAAAGGATAAAACCTGATAGGAACATTGTAGAGATTCTAAAATGGCAGGAACTATGGCGTAGATACATTATGAGATACCAGCTTAGCACTACACAACATTGTAATGACCATATCTAATGATGTGTGTCTTTTCCACTTTATATAAATGTACCATGTAGCGGGTCAGATTCTTAAGAGAGGACTTAAACATTCCAACCCATGGTATAAGTGCCTTGGTTTCATGCAAGCATTCTTTCTCCTAAAATGTTTTATACTGAATGTTATATTTACAGTTCTCCCATGCCTTAAAGTGTCCCTCTGGCTATATTCTCTTGCCCGATCTGACACTGCGGTGGTTCAATTGCTGAACACTTCATCTGATGCTTAAAAATGTTTTCCTGGCTTATAAGACTGAGCCTTTGGATAGGTCCTCATTCAAAGATCAGCAGAGAAGCAGAGGTTTGACATCTGGGACCTCCCACTTGACACTCCATGAGAGCTGCTTATACCACACCAGGTCAAGTGATGTCATGTTCATCAGTCACATGGCCTGTTTGCAGCTCAGTTTCACTCACGTGAACAGGGCTGAGTTGCAATACCAAGTACAGCCAATATACATTTTCAAGGAAGAGGCCACAGTGCTCATCTGAATGCTGTGGTCGTTGAAAAAAGCTGATCCATGGGGATCCTGGATGTCAGACCCCTGCCGATCTTCAACTTATGACCTATCAAATGGATAGGTCATCAATGTTATAAGTCTAGAAGACCCCTTTAAGATGATAGTTAAACTTCCATGACATCATACTATTATTATTACATTTATATTAAGCACCTAATAGTCATTTTTCAGGACATTGAAGTAAGTGATCAGGGTACATAATCCTATTGTCATGCCACTTGATTTTAGCGTATATGACACCCAAAGTTAATGGGTTCACATAGGATAGGTTCATTCACATGTCACAACTATGCTCTGTCTGTTTTTAATGAACACACACAGCCCCATTGAAGTCAATGGATCTATTCACATAGCCATTTTTTTATAACAATTCTTGTGAGAGCAAGTCCTAGTCCCAACCATTTTTTATGGATTATTCATAGACTCAAGACAATTGGGATCTGTGATAAAAGGGAAACCACAAAGATGCAAATCAGCTGTGAAAAAAACAGACAAAGCATCCATGTTGAATGGCCAAGCACTGGCCATGCTCATGTGAATATAACCTAAGAGTAAAAATTCATCATAATACATTGTTATCATATATAGGTGCAATAGGAATGCACTATAGTCACTTAGTATAGGTGGCCACTATGTCCCTTGGTAGAAGTATTTATTAAAAACTAATAAAACAGCTTTAACATCAAATATTTTATTTAGCCAGGTTATTACCAACAATGAGCTCCAGTTGTAGTCAGGTGTATGAATGGAAGAGTGTATGATGGAAGCGCTGCATGTGTATGTATGTGGGTCATATAACCTGGCAGCTATAGTGGGCCACTCAGCAATAACATAATAACAAGCATCCTTCTACACTTTTCCTAGTAAAATTCAAGGAACTTAAATGTAAAATACATAGAAGAAGTGTCTCGGGGAACAGCAGAATAAAACTCTTCAATACTTTAATATACAACCAGCAATTCCAGATAAACTGAGAATTGTAACGGGTTAAATATGGCGTCTTCTGTGCTCCCTCCCATTTCGGCCCCTCCCCAGGACCAATCCAACAGTCTCCGGTTCCTCATGATCGTATCATTCAGCCTGGAAAACAAAGGCTCTATTTAATGGAGCTCTTGAGAATCTGACCCCGGAAAAGCCAGAACTGCTCCTGCAGATTTACACACAAAGCCGCGTCTGCACGGATGAAATTTCACATCCCCAATGTGATTAAGGGATTCTGCTGCTGGACGCTGGCCTGATTAGCTCATTAACCCTATTTGGCCAAATTTAACCTCACAGTTACCAACAACATGACTGGACGTCCCTTATTTCACCAGTAAACAAGTCTTTGAAGTGTCTTCTGACTAATTTCATTAAAAACTCATGTTCCCATATAGGATAAGTTACTATATCTCAATATGGAACTGTAAGCGCTGCAATCCCCGGGAACTTTTGTACAAAATTTTATACCACAAGCAAAACCACTACTGCTATCTCTACTGTCCTAGTCACCTAGTCAATACTCATTTTGAGCATGAAAATTTTGCAGACCATATTTGTGTGGCAATAATTACAGCGCAAGTCAGAAAGACCTATATATGTCATCCAATCCTATTTCTATGATAACAGATCTATAAAATGATGAAACATATAGCGCCACTTGTCATAATGTCGCAACCGTCACATACATGATTATCTATCCGGTTCTATCCTCCTGCATGTAAATAGACCCTATAAGTAGACCATATGTACTGCCCCATAAGTAGACCCTATACTGTATGGCGCCTGCCCTGTTACTGTATGGAGAATATTAGGCAATAACTGCATTTAACTATAAAAAATCAATGTAAACATGTATAGGTCTCTATACAAGCAGCACACACGTATGCCTGAAGCAGAGGCATAACTTGAAGCTCCTGGGCCCTTTGCAAAATCTGTATCAGGGCCCCTAACTACCTTCTACCATCTAGAATAGAGAAATATTTCATATGGCAGAGAGAACTTTGGGGCCTCCCTAGGGGTCCAGGACCCAGTAGCGACTGCTACCACAGCACCCCTTATAGCTACACCCATGGCCTGAAGTGACAAAACATAGCCAGCTAGTTGCTTTGCAAAACAGCAGTTCATGACAAGGCCAGTCACACAGTACTGTATGTAAAATGGTATTAAGTCCACTCAGTCCTGAATTTACTTTTGTCTGCTACCATAAGGACAAATTGGGCACAACCAAGTTCTACTTTGCATGCCCCTGGGCTAGCACAGCAATGCACTGAATGTGATGGGACTGTGATTTACAAAGTTATGTCATTTCAGTGTGCAGGATCTACAACAGCAGAAGAATAAAGTTCCATCAGAACCTGAGCCCAGTTACTGTAGAATTGTGGCAGTGATATAATAAACTTGCCAAATAAAATCCATTAATAATGTGCTAAACATTGTCGTCAGCAATAACCACCATATAGAACAATAACTATGACACATACATAATACCTTCAGTCTTCATCCACAACTACAGCTTTTCTTGACTTGTGGCTATTCACATGACCCCGCTGTCCTGTGTACAAAGTTCAAAGATAGGGCCAGAAAAACTTTTTTGAATTTTTACAAGTACTACAAGGATTATGATGTAAATTGAAAAGACCACTATATAACCTCATGTAAAGATGTATCCCGTGGACCTAAGGCTGAAGACACATGAGTTTTATTTTTCTTGATGCAGATTTTACTGTATTTTTTGGATCCAAAGCCAGAAGTGAATTCAACAGGAAGGGAAGCTTAACCCATCCTCACTCCGTGCCATACTATTACGTCTATTACGTCTAGTTAACACTCAGCACTGTATAGTATGGCGCTCTAATGCCACACAGAGTGCTGTGTCTGCGGCATTACTTCTGGGTCTCGGCTAATACGCAACCGAGACCCGGGACTAGTCCCTGGAGTCATAAAACACTCAAACTCCAGTGGCTTAAGTCTTCAGATGCCGTGATCAAGAGCGATCATAGCATCTGGGTGATTTAGGGGCAATATCGCGCCCACCGCTTGGATTCCCTCTGATAAGATTGCGGGGTCCAAAGGGTCCATGGCAGCCAGGAGGCCGAGCAATATCAGAGTGAACACCGTAGGAACAAAATGCAAAAAGTAATGACAGAGTTACAAAAACGTTAATAAAAGCTAATCAAAATATTAGATGTACCCCAAAACTAAATAAGCCCTTACATAGCTATGTTGACAGTAAAATAAAAAAGTTATGCATTTTGGAAGGTGGAAAAGGAAAATATGAACAAAAATTGCTGAGCATTACCATGCAAACTACCCTGCATTTTTAAAGGGTTAAATCTTCCTTTAAATTCCCAATTCCTTCTAAATTCCTGACTTTGGCTCAAAAAATAGCGGCGTAATCTGCACCAAAAAAAGTGACAACAGCTTCTGGAAGTAAAAATTGGACACAGTTTGCTATTCCAGATTTACTTAAAAAAACATTGACAGTCACAATGTCACAATAATGACAATCACTAGTAAAACCATTGGTTTTCCTTAGGAAAATACATAATAATATAATAATAATTCCTCAACACTAAACCTTATGGATGACATTTGTGCAATTTTGTCATAATTTGTGTCTGATGGTCATTTTCTTTTCTGTAGGACAACAAAGGCAGTTTACAGTGGACAGCTTTAATAAATGAGCCCCAATAATGCTTTAAAGGGGTTGTCCAGACTTTTGCTATCTATGATCTTCCTTTGCAGCTACCAGAACTATACAGTGAACTGTGCAGAGTCCATTGTGTACTAGCGATGTTGGGCTACTGCAGCTCAGCTGTCATTGAGTTGAATAGGAGCTGAGTTGCAGCATGGCCACTAAACAGTGTACAGAGCCACCTGCCTCCATCCACTGTGTAGTTCCTGTACCAGTAGCTGCTGCAGTCTGATATTGATGATCTAACTTAAAGCTAGTTTATCAACATCAAAAGATTGTAACCAGATGTTCAAAGACCTACAGAAATTTTTGATAAGCTGGAACTCACTAAGCAACATACAGAATAAGAATTGTTAATGGTCACCATTACTAGCCATTACCATACATGTATAGATACTGGAATCACTGATAGCAGTATATGATAGCCTGGGCAGCTTTTATCTCCTGATGTTACTACCATCTGTCTTACACCTCCCTGTCCCCAGCTACTATAGAGACAGTAGGCAATGTGTGGCGCCATTTATTGAACATAGTGTGGTTTGGATACTGGATTGATGTATTTATTTGGCACTGAATAGAGTTGAGTGTCACATTGCATTAAGAAATTGGGTCAATTCACAATATTATACATGTTTTTATATAGTAAAGTGCTTTTGTTGGTCAGGTATAGAGCATATTATTAGAACTGTGACTTCAACACAGATAAAAAGTGTTTATGATATTTGCAGCCTATAGATATAACTCATCATGTGTGCATTGTAAGATTTTCCCTTGAATCTTCTGCAAAACTGTGACCCAGTCTATCTGAATATTGAAGGCATATTACGGTATAAGAGAACACTAATAATGACAAGAGTCTTCAGAGTTACAAGTGGAGTGTACTGTACAACCCAACAAAACCCCATCTCTGTATCCCGCTGTGATAACACAAGGGTCAGGATGTACTTCACTGTCAGATGATAGAATTTCGCACATCATATGACTTTGTTTGCCTCTGCTGTCAGATGATTTGGGTATTTATGTCAGATGACTGTGGCTGATCATGTCAGATGATTATGTGCCTGTACATTACACGGTAACAATAGGATATGGAGCAGATGTGTGTGTGTATATATTTGTACTGTATACCTGTATGTATATGTGTGTATATATGTGTATATGTGTGTGTGTATCTATTTGTACATATGTGTGTATATGTGTGTGTCTGTGTGTGTATTTGTATATATGTGTGTGTGTGTATTGGTGTGTTTATGTGTATGTGTATATATGTATATGTGTGTGTATATATGTGTGTGTATTTGTATATATGTGTGTGTGTTTATATATATACAGTATATGTACTGTATGTGTGTATATACATATGTGTGTTTATATATATATATACAGTATATATATATATATTATATATATATATATATATATATATGTGTGTGTATATGTGTGCGTGTATATGTGTGTATATTTGTATATGTGTGTGTGTGTATGTGTATGTGTGTGTGTGTGTTTGCGTGCGTGTATATGTGTGTATATTTGTATATGTGTGTGTGTGTGTTTCCATCACAAGCAGATGAGTCCTGCACACTGTACAACGCTGACAAGTTTAAGGAGTCCTGCAAAGTCACCCACTTTATCCCTTCACTTCGTGGTTAACATTTAAAAAAAGTAATTTTATTGTTTCCAGCATATGGTGAAAACTACTTCTCATTAAGCCACCTAATAAATCCATGTAAGCATATACACATACATAACATCTATCTATCTATCTATCTATCTATCTATCTATCTATCTATCTAAAAGACCATTCATATCAAGTATAGAATGTAAGTACATAAAGACAAAAACCAAAAAGGAGCAGTGCTAATATCCATGGAGGACCGCCTGCTATGGCTCAATGTACCCATCATATGACCGCATGGCCATAATAAGCAAATTGTATCCACGCTCCAGATAAGAGAGTCAGATGATTATATATACTTAACCCTTGCTTGAAGAAACTGCGGAGTGAAACAGATACTGCTTTCCATCCTCCCATATCATCACACCATGTCACTTTTATTTCAGCAAAAAAATTCATTCAGAAAGTCACAGTAAAAATGTAAATTCTACATTATTATTATTTATTTATTTATAGATCACCATTAATTCCATGGTGCTGTACATTACTATATAAATTCCATGGTGCTGTACATTACTATATTAATTCCATGGTGCTGTACATTATTATATTACTTCCATGGTGCTATACATTTGAGGGTTTACATACAATACACAAAACAAATACAATACTAAAGCTATAATTACACAACAATGAGTAATGTTTTTTTAATGGATGTCACACATCAGCATTAAATTCAATTCAAGTGATTGGGGGCTAGTTACATGGCCATTATTTTGATGGTCCATTGTAACGAACCATCAAAATATAGGTCATGTTCTATTTTTGTCCGTTTTCATGGACCCCTCCTTACATTCACATGTATGAGGGATCTATGAAAATGGGTGCCCCTCCGGTGCAAGATGGCCATGAAAAATTGACACTTTTCATGGTCGTTTTACAACTTGGTCATGTGAATGTTGCCTAAAAGCGACCGACTGGTACAGTGTGATTAAGGGCCCTGCCCACAAAGGCTTACAATCTATAAGGGAAGGGGATAGAGACAGTAGGAGAGGGTAGAAGCTGTTCAGATGGTGGTGTGATGGCAGTAGTGTTATTGGAGATTGGAGGTTGTAGGCCTTCCTGAATATATGAGTCTTCAAGGTCTTCTTGAAGCTTGTGATTGTGGGGGAGTCTTATGTGTCTTGGTAATGGGTTCCAGAGTATGGGGGATTCACGTGAGACGTCTTGGAGACGGTTGTGTGAAGAGCAGATAAGAGCAGAGCGGAGTAGGAGGTCTTGGGAGGATCAGAGGTTACATGTGGGTAGGTAGCAGGAGAACAGGTCAGAGATGTATAGAGGGGATAGGTTATGGATGGCTTTGAATGTCAGTGTTAACATTTTAAACTCTATTCACTGGGCGATGGGTAGCCAGTGAAGGGATTGGCAAATAGGAGTGGCTGATGAAAACTGGAGGAAAGGTGCACCACAAATGCTAGGGTTTATTAGTAAGACTTGTACTATGGAGCATTGATTGGGGTATGACAGTTGGAACCCCACAGATTAGACAACAGCATTCAGGTGAGCCCTCACTGCATACCAAGTATAGCGTTGTACATTAGGTAGGGGCTGTGCTTGGCATTGCAGCACATCATTGGCATGTAAAGCAGAAGTGATAATCCAAGCACCACTGGCCCTTCGTGCATCTGATCTGTGGGAGTCTCTGGTATCTGAACCTAACTGATCAAATGTTGATGACCTATCCTAAGTATAGTACATCCATATTTAACTTCCAGAAAACCCCTTTAGGCTGAGGCCCCACGTTGCGGAAACGCAGCTTTTTTTGTTGCAGATTTTGTTGCGGTTTTTAGAGTCAAAGCCAAGAGTGGCTACAAGAGGAATAGGAAATATATTGGAAGCTCCTATACTTCTCCCTTTAGCCAAATCCACTCCTGGCTTTGGCTCAAAAAACTGCAACAAAAAAAGCTGCGTTTCCGCAACGTGGGGCCTCAGCCTAAAGTAGATATTTATAGCACACCGTACTGTACATCACAAATTGCAGTGCTTTGGCATGTGTTTTTTTGCTATGCTGCTTGCAGAGGTGAAGCAAATGGTTTTTAATGTACTTCACCTGTAACAGACACGCAGCCAAAAATTGCATTAAAAATTGCTGCAATTCGCTGTAAAATGATGTGTGGTTTTGCTACACAGAACACTGCAGTTATGTGTGAAACAATCCTAATAGCATCCTCAAGGTAACTACCTACTGTAATAAGTCATTAAAAGTTACGTCCAGGATTCCAGGATTATAAAAACATGCCTGCCTTATTGCAAAAACAGTGCCACATCTGTCTACAGGTTGAGTGTGGAATTACAGCTCAGCTCAATTATGGTGAATGGGTTTAAGCAGTAACACCACAAACAACCTGATGACTGGTGTGGCAGTGTTTGGAAGAAGGCATCCATTTTCTAGTTTTTCTACTCCTGGACATTCCCTTTACATGTTGTTAGGGTGCACATTAGGGTTGATAGTGGTGCAGCGCACACCTACCAGTTTACAGATATGATGGAGAAATATCTAGTTTTATTAACCGTCTTGTATTGCATGTAAAGGGTGGAAAACTAAAGATCAGGTATGGTTCAATGTCCTAAACACTCGATTTTACTACGCCCCTCAATAAAATATGTCTGGTTTCCAAGTGGCAAGTTTTTCTCTTCCGATGACCTGCAAGCTACAACTTGGAGCCTGGCATTTCAGTCTTTAGCTATGCTGACAATCCGTGAATGTAGATCAGGAATCAGAGCTAACCTGTCTCCCAGGTGTGACAGGAACGCAGGAGCAACAGACCACGGATCTGAGCGAAACAAAGAGTGGGATTCATCCAGCTTTCTGATACTCCTGAGAAATGTGTCCCCACCTAGGCCATTTCCATAGTAACAGGTGCAGAGGTAGAGGCACACAATGAGCCCTTTGTTTGGAGGAGGACTAGGCAGGTTTTAGAACTAATCATTTTTTTTTAACATGGTCTTCAGGGAGCCAAAATGATTCTCGATTGCCAAATATGCGTTTTCTGCATATATACATCCATACAAAATGCCTAGGTACTTTGACCAATATTTACACAATGTTTGAGTATTATTATTTTATAGATGCAACAGGGTTCATTTGGGGTACATTCACATCTGCGTTGATTAATCCGTTTTTCTATTCCTTACAATAAAGATGGATCTGCCTAATGATAGACAATAATAGACCCCGAGGAGCCCCATTGACTCTTATGGGAACATTGTCTTGTGTTACAGTAAACAGCCACCAATCAAATCATGGCTTTAAAGAGAAATACAGTAGCTGGAATTGGATTGGTTGTTATGTACATTTACATGTTTCATTAAAGCTAGTGACACATGGGACATTCTATAGAGGACACCAAAAAAAAAAAAAAAACACCAGAAATCGTCTGGTTTTCACAGCAGTTTTCAGCCACAATACTTGGGTGGCTCACTCAGTTTCCAACTTTGCAAAGGTTGAAAACTGCGGCCAAGCTCGCAGCAATAACTGACCTGACACTTTGGGCTGCAGGTTGTTTCCTGCAGTGCGTGGATTGGTTTTGTTTAAATTCCACCCACGACATTGCTATGCTGCAAATGTGCCCATGTGCCCCTAGCCTAAAAGGGTTTTCCATGGTTGACATTTATGACATATAAACAAGATGTCTTATAGATATGGGTCCCACTTTTAGGACCCCCCACACACCTTGCTCAAGACAGTGACCCCACTATAATTGGAGAAAATAGCCAAGTAGGCACGCTAAGCTGTTTTCTGAAGTCCTGTAGAAATGCATGCGTGGCCACATCTCACTGAAGTCACAGAGCAGTGGTTCCCAAACTCTTTCTTGAGATAGGTACAGGTCCTAGAGGCGGAACCCTGTGGATATGCCACAAATGTCTGAGATGGGAAAAGCTCTTTAGGGCTAAGACCACATGTAGTAGGACTGCTGCACATATCATCTAGTGGCGGACCTACCCCTGTTAAAAATCAGCTGGATTTTCCCTACAGCTTTTACCCCTGAGGCTGGGCTGGTTTTGAAACTTTGCATTGCAAAGGTTAAAAAACTTGTGGTATGAATAAATAAAGAATGTGGTTAAAAAAAGAAAAAGACTGAAGCCCCAGCAAGAAATTGACCTGCTGTGGGTTCAAAACCGCAAGTGACCAATCGGGAAGGGACACAGGACGTCCCAATTACTTTCCTTAGGTCGCTGAATGGCCTCAGCGGTCACATGAAGTGAGGACTTCTGCCCAAAGAAGCCCCCGGGGCCGCTGGCCCAGACCATGGTGGGAAACACCAGACCAACGGAAGAGGTGAGTATGTTTTTTTTTTTTTTTTTTTTTCAACTTCTCTGGTCTCCTTGCCAAAAACAGTCTATCTGCAGCAACACTTTAACTTTAACCACCAATGATTCAGCCAGTAGCTAACCAGCTGTGACTATGCCATGTGTGGCCCCAGTGTAAATGGGCATTCTATAAAGGTTCTTCGCTGTGTTACAACTGACCATGGCATGTAAGGGGGTTTAGCACCCAGACTTGAAGTTAAAGGGGTTATCCAGTTTCTAAGATTGATGGCCTATCCTTAGGATCTCTGGTACCAAGTCATTGAAGTCTATAGAGCCTTTTGTCATTTCACAAAGAGGCACACAGGGGCAGCAGTAGTTAAACAGCTGAGATGGTGCTGTCCGTGACTCTCAGTTTGCATTTTCCCCATAGCACAGTTCCCTCACTGTATTATATGTTTTTTTGTCAGCATCTGGTTTTCAGAATGCTGCATTTAACCCAGATATAGGATATCCCCTGAAGACTCCCAGGACAAAATATGTATCGGAATAGGGTGGTATAGGATTGTTTATAGGGCAAGTTTGCGGACTACCCTTGTCAGGGTGGGACTTATATTTGGGGGTAAGGATCTAACAGAGTCAGCACAAAGACCATAGGTTTTAGTTACATGCTTTTTTTTTTTCTTCTACTTGATTTTTAGTGGCTACATAGATTGTGAACATTGCTGTCTGCATGGGTGGCATAGTGCTTTTGGCTACCAGACTTTTTCCTGACTGGTCCAACTAATAGGAGGTGTAAACTTAGACTAGACGGTCTAAGAATACACCAGAGTTATCAAACAGCATCAGACACACTGATAAATATGGTGCAGTTTAGGAGTGTCTATTTAGTTGGAGTTTGCACAGTCTAGCTTTTAGGGTAGCAGCAGACGACCGTGTTTCACCCATGAAACTTGGTCCGTGTGTTAGCCAGATTTACTACCTTGAACTTCGTGGTGGGAGCGGGACTCCTAGTTATCTAAGATGCTAGAAGTCCCTGCCTCCCAGTCACATACTGTCCCGTACTGTAATTGATATGGGACGGTCGTGTGCTACTACCCTTAGGCTGAGGCCCCACATTGCGGAAACGCAGATTTTTTTGTTGCTGATTTTGCTGCAGTTTTTTGAGCCAAAGCCGGGAATGGATTGAGCAGAAGGTAGAAGTATAAGAACTTCCCATATATATCCCATTACTTTTGTATCCAGTCTAGGCTTTGGCTCAAAAAACTGTAGCAAAATCTGCAACAATAAAAAAGGCTGCGTTTTCGCAACGTGGTGCCTTATACAGTATCTGGGCCAATGTGGGATTTCAGCCTTGTTGGTTAATTGGATATTTTTCTTTTCCAGACTTATTTTGTGTTTCAACAGTGAAGCAAAACAAATCCCACAATCCAAGATGTAAAGGCTATACAGAGCCTGCATAAAAAGGCAGGGTGAAGGTGAGAAAGGGCGGAGAGAGAAGGGGCAAATGGATGAAGTGAAAAACTAGAACATAGATCAAGTTGTCTCAGCAGTAAAAAGTCTGCCTGTAAGGTCATAGGAAAGTTTCTCTTCACATTGAGGTTTCAATTTGCAAAAACAAATACACAAGTTACAACAAAGAATTGGTGCCATTAAAGTGTCGCTACAAGGTGTATGTCATGTTGAGGAGGTGAAAGTAAGTCGTAACATAGTAGAGGAGGTTGAATGAAGCCTCAGGTGGGTATCATCTCACAATGTTCCAGTCCATCAGACCACTGGGCTTCATATTCGGGCTGACCGCCTTATAGAATGCTCACTATTCTTACGAACCTTTGAATCTCTAATTTTAAGTATTGTTCTTGGGAAGGTCCTATTGGCAGTCAACACTATATGTAAGATTTATATATATATACATATATATATATATATACATACACACACACACACACACACACGTGGACAAAATAGTCGGTACTCCTAGTTTAATGAAAGAAAAAAAACCACAACGGTCACAGAAAAAAACTTGAATCTGACAAAAATAATATATAAAAATTCTATGAAAATGAACAAATCAAAGTCAGACATTGCTTTTCAACCATGCTTCAACAGAATTTAAAAAAAAAATAAAGCTCATGAAACAGGCCTGGACAGAAATGATGGTTCCCCTGAAAATAATGTGACCAAAGGGACATGTTAAATCAAGGTGTGTCCACTAATTAGCATCACAGGTGTCTACAATCTTGTAATCAGTCACTGGGCCTGTATATAGGGCTACAGATACTCACTGTGCTGTTTGGTGACATGGTGAGTACCACACTCAACATGGACCAGAGGAAGCGAAGGAAAGAGTCGTCTCAGGAGCTTAGAAAGAACATTATAGACAAGCATGTTAAAGGTAAAGGTTATAAGACCATCTCCAAGCAGCTTAATGTTCCTGTGACTACAGTTTCACATATTATTCAGAAATTTAAGATCCATGGGACTGTAGCCAACCTCCCTGGACGTGGCTGCAGGAGGAAAATTGATGACAAATCAAAGAGAAGGGTAATACGAATGGTAACAAAAGAGCCAAGAGATTAAAGGTGAACTTCAAGCTCAAGGAACATCAGTATCAGATCGCACCATCCGTCGTTGTTTGAGCCAAAGTGGACTTCATGGGAGACTACCAAGATGGACACCATTGTTGAAAACAAATCATAAAAAAGCCAGACTGGAATTTGCCAAACTACATGTTCACAAGGCACAAAGCTTCTAGGAGAAATGTCCTATGGACAGATGAGACACGAGATTTTTGGCAAGCCACATCAGCTCTATGTTCACAGACGGAAAAATGAAGCATATCTTGAAAAGAACACTGTCCCTACTGTGAAACATGGAGGAGGCTCTGTTATGTTCTGGGGATGCTTTACTGACTATTCTGAAGTGGCCTTCTATGAGCCCTGACCTAAATCCTATTGAGCATCTTTGGAAGGAGCTGTAACATGCCGTCTGGAAAAGGCACCCTTCAAACCCGAGACAACTGGAGCAGTTTGCTCATGAGGAGTGGGCCAAAATACCTGTTGAGAGGTGCAGAAGTCTCATTGACATTTACAGGAATCGTTTGATTGCAGGGATTGCCTCAAAAGGTTGTGCAACAAAATATTAAGTTAAGGGAACCATCATTTCTGTCCAGGCCTGTTTCATGAGTTTTCTTTTTTAAAAAATTCTGTTGAAGCATGGTTGAAAAGCAAGGTTTGACTTTCATTTGTTCATTTTCATAGAATTTTTATATATATTATTACTTTTGTCAGATTCAAGTTATATCTGTGACCATTGGGGGTTTTTCTTTCATTAAACGAGGGGTACCAACAATTTTGTCCACGTGTTTGTATATAATTTTCATTTTTTCTTTTTCAATATTTCCTAGGGAAGTTTAGCGAGTCAGCACTCAGCAGGGTGGCTCATGGGGGTTAGAAAGGTAGAGAGATGGTGTTTGGAATCTATCAGGCACCCCACTCTTTTCCAGTGTGATTGGGTAGAACCTCCATATGGCTAGCGTGCCAATCTTACCACGGATAGGTTTCTGAAGCAAAGAGAAATACTCGTTTCTAAACAGTACTTGTGATTTTCTCTTTGCATCATGTACCCTTTCTTAATCACTCCAGTAAATGCTCTTTATGTACCTCTTCCCCCAATATAGATAACAGTATTGCATGATTTAGTTATTCCTTACTATCGGAAAAATGTATCTTCAGTTTACATTCATGTGACCGCATGGCCCCTAAGAAACACTCGTCTGTTTTATTGGGTGCAGAGTAACCATTCTCAGGGACCAGGATTCCTGTATGATGAAATGGTGTGGAATATTTCACACAGGATTTCCACGGAGGATTAAAAACTCCTAGCCCAGTTATTGGAGATGATTAGACAGGCTCATGTCACAAAGTTATAGCAATGAGGCCTCCCTGGCTGTTAGAGCTTTTAGATTTAAGAGAATAAGGTAATGATGGGAGAAAATAAATATTTCAGCCGGAGTCCTTTATAGTGATAGTATACTTCAACTGAAGTACAACTTTGCTAATTATTATTATTTTTTTTTTTAATCCAATTTCACTAGCGTAAATGGACTCCAAACAGTAGCATGGTCCCTGCTGAGTACAGCTCATAACTCTAAATAAGCAGAGTCCTGCACTGTCTTCCAGGCTTCTGACTCCAGTATGGCTGATCTGTGCAGTAGTTCAGAAGCGGAAACCAGAGTTCTTCACATGACCAACCACAACCCAATGTAAACCCACTAGTCAAGGCAAAATAGAACTTTTTATTTTTAACTGCTTCTATGAAATATTCTATATCTATAGGATAAATTGCTGATCAATGGGTTTCCGACCATTGAAACCCTACCTATCCTGAAAACAGGGTTGTTTCACCCCATTTGTGAATGCAGTTAGACCCCTTGTGAACAATGATGCACCCCTGCTCCTATTGAAATGAATGGGAGCATGGGAGTACCACCAGAGGTTTGGCTGCCTGTATTCATTTACAGTATGGGTAAAACACTTCCCGTTTCCAGGATTGACATCTCAATAATCAGACTTACACTGATCAGCAGTTTATCCTGTATCTTATGGACAGAGGATAAATATTTTTTTATAGCTTAACTCCTATAATAATTTAGCATTTTAGGGAGACAAGTGATAATGACACAAACACCGAATCATACATTGTTGCCCACCATATTATCCTGAGGACCTCAAACACTAGACAGATGGAAACAGCTTTGACACAGCAGGTCATAAAAAGCGACATGACAAGAGTGTTGTGCTTTTCTATTTTTTATTAAATACAACTCATTTACATGTTTTATAAAATACTTATATACAACAGTTGGAGGGGCGATGATAAAATAGAAGTTCAATGGGGCTTTGAAGATGTCTAGATGTCTTAGTCAGTGATGATGAGCTCGTCCACCCCCCAGTCTTCATAACTCCCATCAGGAAGATAGCGTCTGATGATTATAGGAATCTTCCTGGCTCTGTGGCAACAGAAACAATACATGGAAAGGATGGTTAAATGGTCACTAAACTTTTTAACAAACCTTGCACAAGTCAGTAATACACAATTTTTGTAACATATCTTAAAGAAATAGACTCTTCTCTCCACTTATCAGGCTCTTTTCCTGACCGTCACCCCCTCCCTCCACTGCTAAATTGATATTCAGGCTAAGACCACATGTAGCAAAGTGCAGTGAAAAAAAAAAAAAAAAAAACCCAACAAAAAAACACTGAAAACGCATAGCTTATTTTGCATTTTTTCACTGAGTTTTTGCTACGTCTTTCTCTGCTTTTTTTCCTCCCCCTATTAAATCTATAGGGAAAACACTTATGATTCCACAGCTAAAATTAACATGCTGCGTTTTTTACCTTCATCCTATACTGTGACTGTAGTGGCAGGAAAAAAAAAAAATCTAAGTGGCCACATCGCTGGTTTTTCAGTTTCACCTTTCATTTTTTTTTTTTTTTTTTTTTTAAAAAGCAATCAAAGTGTCAGATTATCACCAAAATGGTATAAATAAAAAATAGGACTTGCCTTGCAAAAACAAAACAAAAAACCAACCACCCAAAAGCTTACACAGCTACGTACACAGAAATATATATATAAAAAAGTTATATGAATATGGTGACTTTTTAAAATTTTAAATATTTTGGCTTTTTTACAGGGCCGTGGAGTTGAAGTTGGGGCCAATTCTGGGTTGAGTTTCACAGAACTACGTCGTTAGGGGTCCCTCTCCTAGCATACTGATCAGGCCAGTAAATCTGGCCAACACATGGACAGAATTCTACGGCTGAAACTCAGTGGTGTGAATGCGCCCTTAAAGTGCAACTAAACTTGAGCTGCTCACTTGAACCATACTTCCTCATGCAGCATTCACCCCTACTTCAAAGCCTATGCTGTGTAATGACAACGCTTCATCTTGCAACTACCAGTTTGTAAAGCACTATGCAGTGTGCTGCACAGAATAAACTAGCAGTCACACTACTACATCTACACGCCTGCTCACCAATGCAGAAAGTCAATGACAACCGGTGAAAAGGAAACATCAGCACAACGCAAAAGGAGAATTAGTGAAGTGTCAGATCAGCATGTGTCATGGCATTTTATTGTTATTATGAAATGGAAAGTGAGATGTCAGAAAACAAGCCCTTGGTGATGGTCTCTACCTTTATGTATGGTTCCACTAAGTCTTTTGGCTTTAACAACATGTCCTAGTCTCAAGTGAATCCTCTATTTACAGCTGAAGTATAATAATGCATGTACAGGGGACAAGACAGTGTCCTTGACAGGGGGTGCACAGTTTGCCAAAATTATCAAACTAGTACCTTATGTTTAATACTTTTGCAGGGGGTATGAAAGTCTTGTGATGTTGATGAGAATGGAGTATTGGTACACTGGAATAGATAAAAAGGCCGCTACACAACATGGGGCACCACAGGTAGCAATGTGACCAGTACCCATGAGTATCAGTATTTTGCACATATATTGATGCCTTTACATAACATTGTGGTTTGTCTGTATCATGCAGGGTAAGTGTTTTGTACCAGCAAGTATGACAACTTTAAGAAATATTAGGATCAAAGACGACAAGTGTTGCCAACACCAATTTCACAGCACACACACACTTTTAATATATAAAATAAAATCTTAACACATACTTGAGCTCCTTCATAGCAATAAGAAGGGGGTCCGTTTCTCCTTCCAGCTCCACCATAACAGGTGCGCACATTCTAAAAAGAAAAGGAAAATAGTTGACATATTGCATATTGTGTCCAAGACATGAACTTATACTCTGTGGTTATTTTTAAAGGATGTGTTGTGGGAGAAAGTGGTGTCAGTAGTTGTGGGGTGTAGTTAAGGATACTGGACTGCCTTCCAGATCAGGTATGCATGACCATTTTTCAGTAGTATTTGGCAGATTTAATGCCCTTTTCAGTGATTCACTTTTGATTTTAGCATAGTGACTTGCAAAACAATGATGACCCTCAGCACAGGTTGTAAGATGGCATCTTTGTGATGCCGGGAGGTGGGGGATGTCCATATTTGTGTGGTATACGCTCAGACTTCATTTTGTGACAATTTACTAAGAGGCATATTCAGCCATATACATTTGGTGCATTTCACTTCATATTAAGGCAGGGTATAAAATGCCAGTCTTAATACATTCTACCCAGTGATTTCCAATGACAAACATTTATCACCAATCCACAGAGTGAACGGAGTCTCAAAGGCCCCGATAGGGAAGAGATGGATCAAGTGACAACTGAGTATGCCCATACAAGTCTATAGAAGAAAGAGTAGAGCTTAGGTAGTATTCATACAGGGCCTTTATGTGGTCTCTGTTGTTGGACATTGACATTTTACACAGCCTTCATCAATGTTACTATAAATTAATGGAAGAGAATTGATTATTTGCCCACATTCACACTTCAGTCATGCTTTCCATTGTTCTGCTCCTTCATAGGATGAGAACCACAGATAGAAGGGCTGACAGGATGATGGATGCAGATGGAGCATCCTCCATTTGCGTCCATGTCCATACATAGTATACAGAAGTTTATGTGTTCAGTTGTACCATACTTACGCTATCTGCAGTGCTCTAGTCCCGAGGACCCGGGCCCGTTCATATTTGGTCATGTAATTTGTGGTAATGCGCTTCTGATTTGCTTGCTGCCCTTCACCAGCAGGTAAAATGGCTACATTCTCCTGATCTTCCTCTTCTGCATTGTCCAAGTCATCAAGACCCTCATCCTCTTCAACGTCATCAAAATCATCTCCATCAAAACTTAAGAAAAAAAAAACAACATTTCATATTTCACATTCCTTTCACCATAAAGTTACACAATATATTCCCTTACATCAATGACTCATATCAGATTTACTCTGATCCCCAGTGATACAATTATTACACACAGAACTACAAAAAGCTTGGACACAACTTACAAGTGTAAAACTATTATCAGGCATCCATTTTGACACCGCTGGCATTTTAGTTACAAGATGAAAGCAATTCCAGAATGTCCTCCCTCCCATGTGCCCCCATAGCGCCCTCAGGCATGGTAACTACAAAATGATTCAGTACTCTCCTCCACATAGCACAGAACAGTGAGGGTCTGATAATCTTTGTCACATCACCCCCTAGTGGCAGCGTTTGAAGTTGCAGATAGTAAAAAGGGACTTATTTTTGTCCTGCCCCACAGAGACAATATTTTGTACAATCAATATTAAAGGCCAAACACGCGTCTGGGTCCTGGTACAGCGATTTAGCTCCTAGAAGATGCTAATATAGATCTGATTTGTTCTAGGTTCACTACACATTTCTACAGCAAATGGAAAGCCTGGCTCTACTGCCCTCTACTGGCAGTCCGATTTTCAAAAAGATACACACAAGGAAAAGGACCCGAAAAGAGTAAGAAAACAGATCAAGTGGTCTAACCTTACTATGCATTTACAGAAAGTGAAGCTAATATACACAGTCACATGTTCTAAGACAAGAAAAGACTTTAACCAGGTCAGGTCCAGGGTGATTTGCGACTTCAGGATCAGACTCAATAAGGCTGGAGATCGTTTTATTGGCTACATTTTAGGCAGATTTTGAAGAAGTTTTTTTTTTAACCAAATGCAGGAGTGGATTCTGCAGGAAAGAGCACGACAAGTTCTTATTTTCCCATTCCTTGTTAGCCCACTACTGGCTTTGGCTCAAAAAAAACTGCAGGAAAATCTGCAGAAAAAGCAGCAAAAATAAACCATGTGTGTCTGCAGTACTTCCTATATATTTCCCATTCCTTTTGCTTCCACTCTTGGCTTTGGCTCAAAAAACCGCAGCAAAATCTGCAACAAAAGAAGTTGCGTTTCCGCAATGTGGTGCCTTAGCCTTAAATAGTTTTTTTTTTTCTGCAAGATTGTCTAAAAGTTTAGTTCTACTTTAGACTAGGTTTGATTTTATGGCAGTATTTGTGTCATTAATAAATGTTGTAATATACTTTATTAACGAAATTTGGCTCCTTTCCATGAAATCCTGCACCGATATCCTTCTTTATTCTTCTCTGGTTTAAACTGCACACTCCTCACTGGGCTATAGGTGGACAGGTTCTTGCATACTGCTGAGAAGCTGAGGGTAACTTCAAATAGTAACACCATGGACATTGTAAATTGAAGAACAGGGATTCTGTTGTCCTACGAAAGATGAGATTCTCAGCTTTCATATGACACCAAGAACAAAGTTCTATTATCTTTGAAGGTATCACCAGTCATGTTTGACATGTTTACACCCAGGTGCTCCCAATCCCGACTGGTGAGATCTTTGGAAATAATGCAAAAGCATGAATAAAATATAATAGAACATTCTTAATGTCACTAATACTGCCAGAAGGTGAAAAGTTGTTCAGAAGTTTAGCTATGCTTTAAAAGCAATAACTTATTTGTTGGGTTATAAATGTGAATTTTTGCTGCATTGGTGTGTGAAAAGTCAGGTTTACCTCTCTATACACATACATATATACACTGTCCTTATATAACTATACAAAGGTGACTGTCTTAAAGGACCAAGTTTAGGTCCCAGAAAGACAATATAAGGCTCGCTCCATGCAACATGTGCTAGTTGTGTTTTTAACAGCTAGCACACTGATACTATATTGCAGTATATTGTGAAATTCATTCATTTCTACTACATGCTGTCATGGCAACTGATCGCCGCCCACCAATGATGTTACGGCGGCTATTTAAGTCCTCGGTCGTAATTGACTAAAGGGTTAACAGCTACAATCGGTGCAGACACCAATCGTGACTGTTAGCATTGGGTACCTGATGTATGATACAGTCAGTATCCACCGGGTATGGAGAGGGCTCAGCTGCAGAGCCCTCTCCATACTTCCTTACAGACACCATAACTTTGCTAAACGGTTAAGGAAATGAATGGGTTTGTGCAGTTTTGTCGCAGACCGCTACATGCACGTGTAGCCTAACACAGTCACTCTGTGATCCACATGTCAGGGCTGGCGGAAATTTAACACAGATCCCCCCTTTCCTTTTCAGGACTACAAACTAAATTGATTCTGGTGCCGAAAAAGGTTAAATGGGCTGGAATATGAGTTTTCTTCAATTCTGGATTTCAATATCTTAGGGCAGCACTCAATCAATCCCCAAAGCAAGCAACTATCCAAGTTGATAGGTCATCAGTATGAAAAACCACTACTACACCTGGAGCAGATACATGGATTCTGTCTGGACTTGTGGTATAAGATCAACGGTGTATTACAGTAGCAGCAATGCAGATTAGACCTACCAAACCTCAGACACTTCAGAAAGTGTGGTAACGAATGCCACCTTGGATTTCACAGTTAGCAATGCATAAAGTAACACACGTGGATATGAAAGGCACCCAAGGGACCATATTGACTATACAGGAGGGCATGGAGTTCCCGTTATTTTGTCACACAACAGAGCAGCATGCTCACACCTGTATTCAGCCCAAGAAGCACAGTCCACATGTGGGCAACATTTCCCAAAAAGACTATGGATGTTTGAATGAAACTCAGTGGATTGTAGATCATACCCAAGCAGCCGGTCAGCTACAGTGCTGAAAGGATGCAAACTCAGTTTGGTATAGCAGCGCTCTGACCAGATTCACTATAAGATGCTGTGCACACAATCATGTGTGTGTTCAGCTGTATTTTTCATAGCTAGCACACTGACCCATTCATCTCTATGGGCCTATACACATTGCTGTATATCATCAGTCCCATGGCTGTGACCCCGACAGAAAATACAGGGCAGATCATATTCCTGTCTTTTACAGCCCGAGCTCACTAGATGAAGTGAATGGGTCCACACAGGAACAGGCACTACTCAGATGATATACATGTGCAGTTTCACCACAGACCAGGCACTAGCGCACGCAGTCCTACTCAGGCCACCAGTAATACCAAGCACATGGTCAGGTGTGAACAGAGCCATAGTGCACGTGACCACTGCTCTACTCACTATGGTGGTGACAGCACTGTCCATGGTCACCATACACACTATTGCCCCACACCACAGCTCAGGACCCCTGCTCTCGAGAATACTTGTCCTGTAATTGTAGAACTGTTGAACAAATACAACCCTATTCACACATGTAAGCGATGAGGGTTTCACAGACAGTGCTGGGATGGTGACAGAGCCTCCATTGCTGCAGTCTCCCTCACACAATATACTCACTTGTCCTCGTTGTCAGACATGGCTCCGCCGCTGCTCCTCTACAGCCGGTAACGCGGTATATCAGGCACTCTCTGCTCTGTAGCACAAGCTACACACGCCTGCCTTACAGACCGGAAATACACAACCCGCTAAGCCCGCCCACAAGAAGAAGGAAGCGGAAATACGCTTGATGCTACGTCATGTATTGGCCGGATGTAAGTACAATGACCACGCCTTCTACTCGCAAGAAGACACGCCTTCTTCAAAGCTATACTGAACTAACTCCTCCCTCTGCTAATCCCGCCCCTATCCCTGTTTCTATGGGAACAGTAAACATCCCTGGTGCACACAGCGCGTTTCTTAGCGGCTACGGTAAGATGTAATTGGAAGCAAAATGTCCATGTCGTAGTAGTGTGAACTGCCGGCTGTCCATGTTTTGTAATGCCATAGTGTGATTATTACGCGCAGACTGTTCTGTTATACTGGAATCTCATTCTCATAGTCACGGAGGGGGGTTTATTAACCAGTTTTCTGGTGTAGACAGGGTGTAATTGTGGCGCATCGTTAGTGCACGGCCCTTTCCTGCTCCAAAGATGTGCCACATCATCTTCTGAGCACCTGAATGTGGGCAGAAAAAAGGTGGGCTGGGGTGTATTAAAGGGGTTGTCCAGGAAGCCAGGGAAGGTAAAAAAAACCCCCAAAAAGCAACCCATACTCACCTGTCCCCGATGTTCCAGTGTCTCCCACAGCGGTCCGCTCCTGCTGCTTGTTTTGAAAGAAGTCCTCGCGTGCACGTGACCACCAAGACCAATCAGCGGCCTATGGAAAGGACACGGGGCGTCACACGTGATGTATGCGAGTGACGTGCTGGTTCCTTCCCTTAGGCAGATGATTGGTCTCAGTGGTCACTTGCGCATGGCCACCGTACCGCAGTGGGAGACACCTGAGCACTAGGGACAGGTGAGTACGGGTGTTTTTTTTTTTTTTTTCACTTTTTCCCGGCCTCCTTGCACAAAAGCGGTTATCCTGGACAACCCCTTTAAGTGTGGGAAGACTTTGCCGTAAGATCCTGGGTTTCTGTGTTTATCGATGAAACACCTCCTTATATAGAAAAAAAAAATTGTGCCCTTTTTATCGTAGCATGAAGCAGTGGCCCAAATTTACTATTGTGGTTAAAATTAGGCACTGGCGCAAATGTAGTAAAACTTGACGCATCTTGGCGTGTGTAGCTTGAGCAAAAGTAGTTAGGTGGCAAGTGGGTGTGGCTTCTCAGAAGAAAAAGGGGGTGTCTTAAGTGCGCTAAATTTGTGTCATAAAATTCTGGCTCAAAGTCTTGAGACATGCCAGATTTATCATCCAGCATCAGTCACTAAATCTGGTGTATTTCACACTGACACTCTGTACAAGCAGCTCCTGCTCTTGCGGACTCGAGTAGTCTTTGTATTACACAAATGGCCATTCATCTGAATAGCCACCATGTAACACTACAGTTCTCTGCCACGGCTACGGCAGGATTAATGCTTGGCCAGCTGTGGCTTGCCCTGGCAAAATTAACTATTGGATATGAGAGGAGCGGGACCTGGGCCAAACATCTTACAGCCCCAGTGGCTACATTTTGACAGGAGTTGTCTCTAATAAGATTCACCACTAATGGGATCTGCAGGCAGACTAAATTGTATCATGCTGTAATCTGTAGGCACTGATTCCCTTGTGGGAGGATGTCAATATGGCGCTCATGTGGCTGGCATGACTTTTTCCCGCTGTGGCCGATGTGTTATCTCTCAGACACACCATCTGTCCAGGTCACTAGGGGTTTCACTGGCCCAGAAGTGACACACATGGGACACCTGGTTGCACACTGTGGGTTCCTCTCTACTGTAGATCTTACCATACAGCAGATCTAGAAGAGTAACTCTCACAGTGGGATGTAGAAGTGAAACTTGTACAGGCCTCCAGGCTGCAGATACTAATGAAGCACTTCCACTGTCACAGGGCATGCACCACCCATCACTATAGATCTCAGGCTCCCACTCACTAGATAGTTCAAAGAACCAACTGATGTCTTAAGCATAGGTGTCCCTCTTGTAGATGCCAGCAGATCGTGTGGCTCTCCCAGTTCTCCTGGCATTGATAGTTGTTGACTCCACCAAGCATCCTTTCAGGAGCGAGAGGACCTCCTGCTCAGGCAAGCCACCTCTCTATCTTGTCCCCTACAATGCATGGGAACAGTCCTTAAATACTGAGCCATCTCCTGTACTGGGTAGCCAGGGTAATGTCTGACATCAACAGGTTGCCCCACAAGAGAGCAGCAGTGCCACTCATAGCTGCAACTTAGTTGTGCCTATAGGGAATCATCATGAGACCCAGTGTGTTAGGCCAAGTTGTGGGGCACTGGCATGGCTGACTCTGCACTCTTTCTACACTTACAGGGGTTTAACCCTTCCAGGTGTAACAGATCACTTACTGTTCAAAGTGAGTGTTTGCACCACCTTATGTCATAATTCTAAAGTTATGTGATGGGATTTGGAGCTTACTGCCAGAAACACTCCTATGGGCCATGATTTTTTTGTAAATTATTACTAAGTGATGACACGACACAAATAATTTTTTGGCCAATTTTAAGCATTTGTATTAAGGCCAATTCACCTATCAGTATATTTTTATAGTGTGGGAGGAAACCGGAGTACCCGGAGAAAACCCACGCGAACACGGGGAGAACATACAAACTCCTTGCAGACGATGTTATTGGTCAGATTTGTATCCAGGACCCCAGTACTGCAAGGCTACAGTGCTAGCCACTGAGCCACCGTGCTGCCCCAAAATTGGTCAGAAGACGCTGTTCTGGTGGAAAAGAGAGCTGTCACTTTCCACAGGTCTTCTCGATGACTTCTTCTATGTGCTGCTATCATGGCTGGGTCTTTATTCTGACTGACCAGGGATCTTCATGGTTTCTGATGGAAGTTTTCAGGTGGGGTTTAGGAGAACCATTTTGTTGGAGCAATGGCCGCACACAAATCTCTCAGTGTTAAGAGAAGCTTTCCAACGTCCAACTCTAGAGTGATAGAAAAAGCTTACATTAAAGACAAAATCTAAAAGCACAAACAAGACCAAAATAAATTCTAGAGCCCCTTAATTCATTACTGTGGGAACCAGTCTGTAGATGTGAAGGAAGCCGTGCTGGTCACTAACACATTGCACATGCTCAAATATCACAGAAAAAGTCTAAAATACAAGAACATCATCCCTCCAGCCTCACACTCTACCTGTAGTCCATGTCTTTGACACAAAACTGGGCTTATATAACAGATGGCATCTTACCTGTGTTGGCACCCTGAGCATTCATAGACCACCGTGTAGTTGATTTCATAGTCATGGTATTGGGTAATCGGCGGGAGCTCAGGGTGAGTCAGGGCGGCCGTCTCACAGAAGAACTTCCAGCGCCACCCATGGCCAGCATTGCGATCTCCATCGATGACCCAGCAGGCAGCATGACACATCTCATGTATCAGTGTGTCTCGAAGTCGGTCTGAAGACAATGAGAGAGACTTACACTCAGTATTAAAGACACCTGGAAGATTTCACAGCAGCAGTTGTACATGATGAATGACATACCTGCAGAATCACAGACTTTCTCAGATAAATGAATGACGGCGCATTGATGACCGTTCTCCTCGCGGTACCTGGTGACACCCGAGGTTTTTTTTCAGCCTTTTATTCCAGCTGACTTCCATGTCTGCAGGGAGCTACAGAAGAGGTAATAATATAGAAATGACAAAGATAACCATTATGTCTATGATAAATAGAGAGATAAATTCCAACTCAGTGGCCGCCACATGCAAATAAAGAGCCACCTATATCCGGCCACCAATGATGACAGGATTTTACAGATGAATACCTCTGTATACCTGTATAGTCGTCTGATCATTGGCTGTCACAAGCAGGCGGGATCTCCTTTGCATGCGGCAGCCACTACATGGGAATGCAGCCTTAATCTACTAATCCTAATCCCAATCCTTAACTGCAGTCCTCTAAATCTAACTCATCATCTACATGGCTGTTTATTATAACTGTATACCTCATTCTCAAAGACGGTATCATTATAGAAGTCATAGAGAGATCTTGCCAGCTCCTCTTTATTTTCATGGAAGTTGGTGACGTATTTAGAATATGAGGAAGACAGATCCTTTAGGATACAGTAATTGATGGGACGCTCCTGTTTCCTGTTACTGTAACAAAACATAAAAGAATCTCACACACCAATAATGGCTAAAGTCTAAAAACACAAACTGGAAACACACACCTAACAGCTTAGCTGAGAATATACCACTAAATAATACTGCCCCCTAGTGTCCAGGTAACAGGAACCAGATAACATGGTAAATATAAAAATACTCTACCTCTCCTCCTGGACAATGCTCAGGGTTGGAGAATTGGGATCTAAAAAATACAAGAAATAACATTATAAATGTCAGTAATTTAGTTTTACTAAACAACCAAAAAATGCAATTTATTATTATTTTTTTTGCTGGAAAGATATTAATGATCACTACAGAAGCTGTATTGGATACCTTTGTCTATGGGTGACTGGTAAGGACCGGAGTCACCCTCCTCATCTTCAAGGCTCCTTGGAGACCTTGGAATGGGTGGATGAGACTGGAATAAAGAGAAATAAGAAACAACATGAAGCAAAAGTAACAGTATAAAAGTGTAAGAAAATACTGCACAGACCCACTCAGTGCCATAGATAAGACTGTAGAGAAGTCACTGCTTACCTGATATATTTTCTCATCACTTCCATTGTCCTCTGTGTAGGACTCAATAATTTGGCGGCTTTTTTTAGTGACCGGTAACTATGAAAGGAAATATTAATAAATGTCATCATTTTACCTTTAATTTCAATTTTAATTTAATATTATGTAATATTATATCACAGACAACATTTACAGAAACTACAACTCACCTGGTCATCATTGCCGCTGTCGTCTGTATCAGACTCGATAAAGCAAAATTTGCGCTTGTTTGTAGACATTTTGTCAACAGAACAGAATAGCAAAACTGTCTCTCCACTAACTCTATCACCCTCAGTAGATGTGTCCGGAGATGGAACTTTTATCTTCTGTCCTTACTATGACATCGTGGATTGTGTATCATCACTGATACTGTGACCTCATTGTTGCTGTGATACACACACATACAGGTATATACTGTATATGCATACAAACACATATATATATATATATATATATATATATATATATAATTGTATATACTAGGGATAGTCGATTATGACCTAAATCAAAATAGCTATTAATCGGGCATTTTATCTCCATGACTAAACCACGCCCTTTTACAGTATGATTATGTGTTGGGTAAACACGAGGCCTGGGGTTTTCGTTCGGAATGAAACAGAACTGCTATTATTTTACTGTGGGGTCCCTCAAGACCCTGGAGTATAATTAGCAGAGACCCAGGAGAGATGGTCAACCATAAAAATCAGTGTTACTCCCCTGTCCTGGGCCCCAGTGTGACTCCCTGCTGTCTTTGGGTCTTATGAGTGGGTGATGTAGTGTTGTGATGTTTGTGTCTATACGTCACGACACCACATGTCCAGCTGAGGCCCAATCACAGGCATCAGCTGTCCCAGGAAAGGTGAGTAACACTGTTTTTTATGTTTAATCCCCTTCCCTGGGCCTCCGATCATTATACTCTGGGGTCTGAAGACCCCACAGTATAATAGTAGTTTGGAGTTGGAACCTCGGAATTAACCAACCACATTTACCATGGCCTGTGACCCAAGTAAGGTATAATAGATTTATGGTATTCTAGCAAAATATTTACCATAGGGGTGATCTGGCATTTTTGTTCATAAAGACCTGTTAGTGATTTAGTGTCTCAAATTGCCCTGACAGGTTCCCTTTAAAACAAGGTCTGTCACCAGAACTCATCCCAGCCCTGCAGATAGATAGGTTCCTCTAGTAAATCAGTGCTCTGATCCCAAGATATTGCCATTTGTCAATACACAAATAAGCTCTTTGGAGCAATGAGGGTGTTGTTACACCAAACAGGTATGCTGCAGTGCCCTCGTTCCTCCATGCATATTGACAAAAATATATTTCAGCAATGGAGGCTCCAATTCACAAGGGGAAAACACCATTTGATTTAGGTAGCACTAACCTACCTGTCTGTGGGGCTGGGTTGATATTCTGGGTCAGGGGTCTCAAACTCAATTTACCCGGGTGCTGCAGGAGGTAGAGTCTGGGTGAGGCTGGGCCGCATGAGGTTTTCCACAAGAAAAGCTCTTACAAAAACAATCAAATGTTATCAAATGTCTTTATTTTTTCATCTTATTTTGTGTTAAAAAAATAAATAAATTAACAAATTCATAAGAAAAAAATAAATCAATCAGTAATAAATAAATAAAATGAAAATGATAATAATAATAATACAGCAGATATAGAAGACTGAAGAAACCACATATAGTTGCTGACTAGAGAAATATAATTATTAGATTCAAATGTCTGTATTAACAGTTCTTTAACATTTAACTTTCTGAACATGAATGTAACATTGAACTTAAACTGTTTTGAACATGGCTTCTTCTGCCTACTTCTTGCTGCTAGAGATCTGGCAGCGCTTACTCTCGCATAGCCGAGCCACATTTGGCTTAAGGGAGGAAGCAGTTGAGACCCTCAGTAGGGCTTGAAGATACTCATCAGTAAGTCTGGACCTGTACTTGGACTTATTGAAGTTCAAGGTAGAGAAGAGCTTTTCGCACAAGTATGTGCTCCCAAAAAGACACATGGTCCGCTTGAACATTCGGGAAAGCTCAGGGAAGCTGGGGGGCAATTCTCTCAAAAATTTCCCAAGTTTGTCTGCTTTTCCACTCACCTCCCTGAACTTGGCTTTGAGTTCAGAGTTGCACTGCAGGTCAATGAGCTCCATTTGAAGCACAGGAGGGGCATCTTGCACATCAAAGGAGAAGGGGTCCGCAAAAATTTGAATTGTGACTCTGTGCGTCTTGAAGTCTGCAAATCTGTGATCAAATTCCTCCTGTAGCTTCAAAATGACATCCACATACTCCTCACCACTGAATGGTGTGCCTGCATCCATGAGTGCCTTGCATGCTGGGAAATGGCAAAGGTTTGTCTGAGAAAGCTGGGCTTTCCATAACATAAGTTTTGTAGAGAATGCCCCTGTCAAGTTGCCCCTGGCCTTGTAACTTCTTGTTCAGTACATTAAGCTCATGTGTGATATCAACAAAAAAAGCTAAGTCCATGAGCCATTTTGGATCACTTAGCACAGGAACAGCAACCCCATCTTTCTCCATGAAGGCTTTCACTTCCGCTCTCAACTCAAAAAATCTCTTCAATATGTTTCCCCTGCTGAGCCAACGTACCTCGGTGAAGTAGAGCACATCCCCATATTCTGACTCCATTTCCTCTAAAAAAGCACAAAACCTTCTGTGCTTTAAGCCCCTGGATCTGATTTGGTTGATACATTTCACAACAAAAGACATCACATTGTCAAACTTCAGGCATTTTCTGCAAAGGGCCTGCTGATAGATAATGCAGTGCAGAGCAATGGCCTCCTCCGCACCTTCCTCTTCCAGTTTTTTTTTTTAACAAGTGCCACCAGTCCAATTTTCCTCCCTGTCATTGATGGCGCTCCATCAGTTGTTATTCCAACAAACCTCCTCCAAGGCAAACCGGCATTCTCAATGGCATCACACAGCTGGTGAAATATCTCCTGAGCGGTGGTCTGACCATGCATTGCAATCACTGTGAGCAACTCCTCTATGACTTCAAAATTGTCATCAACACCACGGACATAGATTGCGAGCTGGGCAGTGTCAGTGATGTCTGTGGTCTCATCAAGAGCGATTGAGTATACACTGAAACATTTTGCTTTCTGACACAGTTGATCATAAATGTCACTTGACAGGTCAGAAATGCGCTCTGCTATGGTGTTGGCAGAAAGGCTGATGTTGCTAAACTGACCTTTCTTTTCTGGACAGACAATACTTGCAGCCTGTAATATGCACTTTTTTACAAATTCACCTTCTTTGAATGGCTTTCCTGCTTTAGCAATCATCTCACTAACCACGCAGCTAGCTTCGACTGCTGCATCATTCTCTTTGGTTGCTTTCTTAAAGAAATCTTGTTGCCTCAGTAGATATGTTTTAAGATTAGCAACCTGGTTTGCTCTCTCATCTCCCTGGTATTTTGCATACTCCTCAGTATGTCTAGTTGTGTAATGACGTTTCAAATTGTATTCTTTGTGCACCGCAACTTTCTCTGTGCAAATAAGACACGTCGGGATGCCCCTGTGCTCAACAAAAAAATATTGCACTTCCCACTTTTCCTGAAATTGTCTGTGCTCATCACCAACCTTTCTCTTCACTGCAGGCTTTGAAAAAGACATGTTTGGGGCTGTGTAATATATAATTCCACTTGGTGTCACTGTTTCAGTGTTTAGCCGATGCGTCTTTTCCACTTTTTTTTCTGTCCCGCTGAGTAGCAATTTCCGCGGCCGCCTCCGCTTCTGAGCCCGGGGTAATGGCGCAAGTTCGCAATAAGCCCAACTGATGTCCCGCCTCCGAGAGCAATATACTCCACCGTGATTGGTAGGTTCATTCAGCTCCGCACACAACACTGAAAAGTGCCATTTGTATCAAACTCGGGCCGCACTAACATTAAACTTTGATATTGAGGTGGGGGCCGCAAACTATTGTCCCAAGGGCCGCAGTTGGCCCGCGGGCCGCGAGTTTGAGACCCCTGTTCTGGGTTCTGGTTGACAGACTTGCTTTAAATCTCCCTAAAATTAATTAATGATCACTAAGTCCTCAATATTTATTTATGTATTTTGCTTACTTATATAGCACCATCATATTTCGCAGCACACACTAATATTAAAAACTGAGGCAACATTCATTTTTTTCATAGCCATTTTGCCTCCGTGGGACGTCTGGTTTCACAGATCTGTCATAGAGTTAAGTCGGTTGATGAATTTGTGAATACGGACAAAATTAGAACATGTTAAACATGTTTACCCCCCCCTTCCAGACCAGACATATTTTCGGGTTTTTTTGTATGTGTGGTTTTGAGGGCTGTAACATTTTTATCATATGCGTTATTCAACTAATTTCTGCGTCTTTTTTCGGTGACACATAGGGATTTATATTTATGTTATTTTTATTTTTGCATGTGTTTTAATTTTTTTTTTATATCCGGGAAAATCTAAACAAAAGAGGAGGGAAAATGTGTCAGTTTTTCACTTTTCATTTTTTTTGTATTTAATAACACAAAGTGCTGCTAAAAAACGTTTAAAAATAGTTTTTACTTTCCATTACGGTAATTTTTATTTTGTATGTTAGTGGCATATTATTATTATTATTTTTTTAATTATTTTATTTACTTTTTTTTTTTTTTTACATTCTGTCCACATAAGGTCATAATAGACCTTTGGGGACATCTGATGTCTGATTTTTTTGTTTTTGTTTTTTGTTGGTGAGTCTAATTTCCCCTGTAACTGAGGCTGGTACATTTAGCCACAGTTGCAGGAGGAATACAGCCTACAGATGCTGATCCTGGCAGATCACGTGACCACTGGGTCAGAGGGCAGCCGCAAGATGGGGGCGCCCATAGCGGTGTATACAGTGCTCATTCAGTGCTGTATACACAGCGATCGGGATGGCAGGGATGGTAATAAACCTTCCCTGCCTTCTCTCTGGGAGCTTCGGCTGAAGTTACAGCCTCCCAGTTTCAGCAGCTGCACGTACCAGTACGTCTTTGCAGAAATAGACAACCACCTTCCAGACGTATATAGTCTATGGGCGGTACAGAAGTGGTTGAAGAGAACTAAAAATTCACATCACCCTAGATCTCATATAAAAGTAAATAAATAAAGTAAAATATAAACATATTAGGCATCCCCGTATACAAAAATGCCCATTATATGAAAACGCCTATACATCTGTCCTCACAAAAAAAGATGCCTTATGCATCCCTGTATACCAAAATATATAAAACTTATGGGTGCCAGAAAATGGTGACTCCAAGAAATTTTATTTTGCAAAGTTTTGTTTTTTTTTCCAAAGATTAAAACATAAAAGAAAACTATATAAATTTGGTATCGCCGTCATCATAACGACCCACAGAATATAGGTGACATGTAATTTTGGCTGCATAGTGAACACCGTAAAAACAAAGCCCGTAAGATTGTCACGCAAATGCAGTTTTTCTCTAATTCCACCCTATTCTGAATTTTTTTTCCAGCTTCCTAGTACATTGTATGGAATATTGAAATGTACCCATATAAAGTACAATTTGTCCTGCAAATATTAAGCCCTCATATGGCTCTGTGAACAAAAAATAAAAAAGTTATGGCTTTTGGAAGGCGGTCAAAAACAAAAATCAGTGGGAAGGGGTTAAAGGATTATTAATATCGTAAAATAATTAGATACATAGTTTGTTACATATTTACTTTCATAGGAAATCACTGATGTGCATGATGCCTGAAGGAGTTGTAGGCCCTATACATATGCACTATTAGGGCTTATGAACATCACAGAGGAGGTGTTACATCGGAGACCCCTCTCTTTGATCCAGAATGGAGAGCCACTATGCACAAGCAGATCTTTTTCTGCTGAACTCAAACTGTTTTTTTTTTCCTGTCCTCAAATGGCCAGTTATATAACCAGCATTTTTGGCATAAAAATTAGGCACAAAGTAAACCAACCTGGTATAAAGTTACCCCAAAGTGTCTAAAGATATGTCAGATGTATCATTCAGCTTGAGCCACTCTGATAAATATGAAGCATTGACAAATATACTATAAATCATGGCAGAAAACTTGCGAGTTATTCCTGAAATCTATGCCAGTCCAAAGCCATAAATAGTAATAAAATAAAAAAAGTAGCCCCGTCCATTTAATCCCTCTCCAGCCACTCCAGCGCCGTTGCTCAATCCTCTGCAGCAGGTATTGTTTACTTGGCTGCAATGACAAAGTTCCTGTATTCCCTATGTAACCACTGGCAATGGGAGTATATGTTACGTGACCGCTGGAGTGACGGGGGCGGTATTTTTCATTTTATAACATTTACTGCTGCTATATTTTTTGTTTTTACTCTCTGACTATCCCTGTAATGTTGATACCATTTTCTTCTTGTATGTCGGCAGTGAATCGCTGCTTCATTGGTAAATTACGGTGATTGTGTAAATTATGTGTTTTGTAATAAATTGCAGATGCATTCTTTGGGTAAGTTCACATGGCAGATTTTTTGGCAAGAGACGTAATATAAAATCCATCATGGAAATCTTCCTCTTGTCAGTGGAAAGATGTCCTACTCCCATTCACTTCCATGGGAGGTTCGGGCGAAATCCACCTGAAGATCACACAGGACACTTCTTTTTTTCAGCTAGGCGGAAAAAGAAGCGTGTGCCTCGCATCGAAGCGAATTTTTTTCCAATGGATTCCACCATGTGAATTTTGTTGTGTGAACTTACTCTTAGGGTGATGGCACAGTCAGCTGACATCCCACCCACCCAATGGCCAGTGGGCACGCAATCGCTGCAGATAAAATGAGGTATTATTCATATCATCTTATATTCATTTGCTACAGTGGGTGAGTAAGGTTTGTGATGGCTGCACAGACAGCTGGTAAGTGTGCCAGCACCCTCAGAGAAGTGTATACACAGTAACTGCTTCCTTCTGAACACTGTCATAGTTGTGCAAATAACTACGTCTAGTCTAGACTGTACCTTTAATAAATCCACACTTTTCCTTGGCAAGGGTATACTCTACAGATGGCTTTTAGTCAGCGCACAACCAACGCTGCCAACTTGGAGAGAAGGCATCACGCATCCACTGACTAAACATTCAGATTAACTACTTGTGGGCTTGAGCGCTAACAGGCAGAAAATGATTTCTTCTGCTGGCATACTGTATAAATAATGTACCAGTCTTTTCCCCAGGATGGTTTGCACCAGATACAGATTAAACACTGTGCTGATAAATCTGTTTGGAGAAAACATTACCTCATTGGACTTGATGTTGTTCTTCGACGCTTCTATAAGTTAGGAAAGTGTAAATAATCTTTAGTATGTAAGGATGTAACATTGTAGTGTGACACTACAGTATTAAGGGGTCGCACACATTGTGATGCTTGGCCCGGTTCACATCTGCACATGAGTTTCCGTTCGGGGGAGTCCACTTGGGGACCCCCCGAACGGAAACCTAATCCGCATAAAAAAGCGGTTACCTTAGGAAACCCCATAGACTATAATGGGGTGCATGTGGTTTCCGCTCGGTTTCCGCACAAAACATGTGGAGAGAAACATGCTGCTTGCAGGACTTTTCTCTCCGCATTTTTCATGCAGAGAGGGAAACGGAATGGCCCGAACGCAGATGTGAACCGGGCCTCAGTGCAGCCCTACATACATGCATATTGGGTAACTTCAGATAATGGAGAATGTTCTAGTTCTGTCAGTTCTGGAAGTGTTAATGAAGTGCCCCATTGGTGGTAAGTGCGCCAGGATTATTAGGAAGCTCCGGTCTCTTAGTAATCCAGGTGCACCCCTGTGTACGAGAATGGAAGTCTATGCAAGTGAGAAGCGGACGTACATTTCCTGTATAATCCAACCAGTTCCTCAGATTTGTTGGGTTGTGACGTCCATCCTGTTTTAGTCTATGCCAACTTTTCTAAAAAGCGGTGAGAAGGAGAGAAGTAGAACATCTTTGGAGCAAAAAAGACCCGTATGCCAAAGATGTGGCAAACTTTTCCCACCTATGGCTGGGGCCCCACATTGTAAAAACACAGTGTTTTGGCCACGGTGGAAATGCCGTGGCAAAAAATGCTGCATTTTACAATACCTGTAAAGTGGATAGGATTCTGGCTAATCCCATCCACACATTGCAGAAAAAAATCTGCAGCGGAAATGATGTGATTTCAAAAATGCTCGTGTTTTTGTAAATCGAAGCATGTCAGTTATACCTACGGAAATGCTGGCGTTTTCCATATAGGTTTAATAGAGGAAGAAAGTCCACTCTGTTTTCTGTGAAAAACGATGCGGGGGAAAAAGGCGATGTGTTTCCACTAAGTCTTTTCCGCAGCGTTATTTGGAAGCGATTCGCTGCGTGGTTCCTTAGCCTATGTCAGTTTTCTGGCAGTAAATCCAAGTGTGCGTGGTGTATCTTCAAAATTGCCTCATAAAACCAGGCCTTACAACCCGCTTGCGACAACTGTTTAATATAATCTATACACAAGTAAAGCCAGATGAATAAAATCATGTATCTTTTCCATAGACTTCTCTGGGTATATCTTTAGATCTTTCCCTGACCTGCGCCCCCTTCCTTTGCAGCACCTCTTTTCCTCCATTACTCTAAACTCTTCTTATCTCAAGTCTCACAATGTGCTTATCTGAGGTGTTTTTGTGGACTGTTCTTTGTGTCCTCTGCCATATATTGTATTGGACTAGCACGCTGTATGTATTCAGTGACTTTCAGTGATATTTAAGATATGTAAGCGCCAGCTTCTAGAGAAGAAATTGCTTGGTCCTTATTGTGTCTGGAGTCCATTTGCATTTGACTTCATACTATCATATGGAAAATGCAGTCCAATCTGCAGGCACCATGTTATAGAGCAAGAGAAGGAGACAAGATTAATTTATAGGTTTGTGGAAATGAATCAGTCAGGGTATGACACCAGGACCCCGCACAGATCTTCTGTTCTAGGAGCCTGCTGGTGCCATTAGCTGCTAGAGGACAGCAGCGCATGCATCACCATCCCTATTAAAGAAATAAGAGCAGCGCTGCAATTCACCAGAACCACCACTATGCAGTGGATGGGGCTGCTGAGTCTCAGCCTATTCCTGCACCTGGAGGCTGCTAGAACAGATGATCTGTGCAGAGTCGGGGTGTCAGACCCTGACAGATCACATACTAATAACCCATCCTGTGTATAGGTCATCAGTATGAAAATTCAATTTGTGGCCGGAAAACCCCTTTAAGCTGTGTTTTCCCCTTCATCCTTCTGAGCTACATTTAAGGTTACTTTATTCTGCTCCTGTGTAAGAGACAGCCAATGTTGTCCTAAGCTTCATTTGTCTGTATAAACTATTAATGTTGAATGTATTTCTGTGATTCTGTTCCTTTAAGACAGCAGCCATTGTAATTGTGACATGATGCTGGAGTGAGACCCCCCCCCTTTTATGTCAGCCTGCCTGTTCTGCAGACAGAGTGTGAGCAGAGAAGCAGGAAGTGACGAGACAGAGAGCAGCAGCCATCTTGGCAAGTGTTGTATTGAACTGGTGTGGAGATTTTTCTGTACAGCTAAGCTGTATCTTGGTCCAGAGACAAACAGAGTGTAAAGAGACAACAGGACTAGTGAGTCCACGTGAAAGGAACTGTGCTCAGTGGCTGATCAGTGAGACTGACATTGTGACTGTGTATATGGATACCACAGATAGAGACTCGCAGTGCTGTTGATGTACTGGACGGCACCTGCTAAATCCCGGCTTACATCCCAGCTCAGTGTATGGATTCGGCAGGACTGTCAGTGTGCTGAGTGGAATCTGCTGTTGGATTACATTGCATTCAGTTGGTTTCCCTGTCTGTTAAAGAGGACTTCATTTCTCCCAAGATCCTGATAACCGTGAGGAGAGGACGCTTCACTATAAAAGAAAGGACCGACTTTGGGCCCCACCGCGCGCTTCTACGGACTGTAAGCGGTCCACCTGGACCACTGGGGAAAAGGGGGTGCACCCAAATGTGAAGTCAGGGTCAGTTAGGGATAGTTTTGAGTATATTGTTCATTCAGTGTCCATACTGCAGAAGTGGACAGAGTAAAAGTAGAAACCATTGCAGAATTTGCCTTGAAATTGTTCATGCTATATTGTATATTTTGCTTGTCTTTAGCCCTGTCATTTTACCTTTAACTAACCTTTATTAATTTATAGTAAATATATATTTTTTTCTTGAACTACCGCGTGTGCGTTCATTTCTGGTTGCGGAGTCCAAACCACCTGCCTTGCTCTCGGTTCACACCTGACTCTCCATGACCTGTGACTATAAACGTCTCTTAGCTTTTGATACTCTGCCTATTAATCTTTATGACATGTCTGTCCATTGTCTACTCAGGCACACCAGTGCATGTGGCAGTACCACAGAAAAGGCAGCAGCAGGCGGGGGGCTACATTTTCTGGCATGTGGCACCCCTGCACTAGAGAAGCTTAAAGGGGAATTCCCATGAACATAACCATATATATATATATATTTGTAGATAATTAAAAGTTAAACATTTTGCAAATATAAGTAGTTAAAAATTCTGCAGAGTTTTAAAGATTTTCTCTAACTATCTTAGTGGTGACATCTGTTGTCTTGATCGGTTGCCAATGGATACGACCACGAGTGCAGAAACTTTCTATGGTCTGGGACTTGTCAGGAACCCAGCAATGATTTTCTTTTTGTAACTGGGTTATCAGGCAGGAACACTACATGTATCAGAAGATATTCCGGCCACAATAAGGAAATCATGGCTGATTTTCTGAGCTTAGAAAGATCCTGCATTCATGGTCGTATCCACTGGCAACCGATCACGACAACAACATGCGACCACAAGGTATTTAGAGAAAATCTTTAAAACTGTACAAAATATTTAATTACTTATATTTGCAAAAATATTTTACTTTTAATTATCTACAAATTTAAAAATGGTTATGTTCGTGGGAATACCCCTTTAATATACCATAGTTGGACAACAAATGTTTCAAGGGATCTTCTTGCCTGAGCAATTCTTCACTGAGCATAAAACTCCCCTGGTGCCTGACACACTGGCACGGCTCAGTATAAACCATTGGCAGAGGTATTGTTTAACCAAGAGCCGGATGGAATTTGCGCCTCACTTTATAAAGTGAATATTGTGAACTGCATTTAAAAAAAATTCCATCTTTTGATGACTTTTTGTGCCTTACAAATAAATGTAAGATAAATGACGAAGCCCATGCTCACCTTCTAAATCCCCTGTTGCTCCGGTGGTCCCTGCTGGTCTCTCTTCAACTTGCTCAGTCAATGATAGCATTGCTGCTGATAGTGAGTGGGCTTTATTTATTTATTTATTTTTTTTCGGTGGTACGCAAGGTAGACTGGTGGATAACTGGTGCTGCATGGGATTTAACAGGTGAGTTTGGACTTTTTTTTACTTGAATTATCCCATTTACAGCTGCCAGATGTTTTACTTACAAAACTACCCAGAAAATCCCCATGAAATGGATGTATTTAGTCTTTATTTTATCATATTGCTCTAACCTACCATTACGACTTTCAGAAGTCCCAGTATGTCTCAGAAGGATGGAAATGTACAAGTTCCGATGGGCAATGGTTTTTGGAGCAGTTCTAAGCCACCACACTATAGCAAAGAGACTCAGGATCTACTAAAAGGTAATGTTGTGGTCACTATGTGGTGCTTCTTGTTAAAATTAGTAGTATGAGATGGGTTAAAATGGTCCCCGTTGTCTGCACCCCAGACTGATGGACAGATGTATCCCTATCCCTCCTCATTGCTCTCTCTCTTGGAATTATAACTATTAGAGTACACCAAAATAATTTCCATGTTCTTGGAGCCAGAGATGACATCTTCTTCTTGACATGGCATGTTCTCCTACTGAAAGTTGTCTGTAAACGATGTCCCTGTGGCCACAAAGGAGTACACATGGTCAGCAGCAGCATGCACGCCTGGCTGGGGCATTTAAGGAGTGCTCAGTAGGGAGTAGGGGCCCCCATATTATTACACAAACAGGCTGTCTCTTCACACAAGATACATCCATGGGCTCATATGGTTAACAAGTTGTGACCTCACCATCTACATGGTGCACCAACATGGATTGCTCAGATCAGAAGCCATTTTTCTAGTCTTTGATTAAAGTGTTGTTGTCCTGGCAGAAGTTAGACCCAGGGTGGTCTTCTGCTGCTACAACCCATTCACCTGAAAGGATAAAATACTGATGACCCACCCTAAGAGAAGGTTATCAATATCAGATCTGTGGGGGTCTGACACCTGGCACCCCAATCCATCAATAGTTTAACATAGGATGACAATGTGCTCTCATGTTGCAGATCATGTGCAGTTAGACCAGGGTACACGATGACTTGTGGCCATGTGACATCTCAGTTGTGGAGTTACCAGTCATAACTGATAGTAAATATGGTCGCACTGAAATTCAGCAGGTTTGGATTTATTCCAAGTGTTGTGCCGCAGTTGTGCAACCATAATCGCTATCATTAGATGTGATATAGCAGCTCGATGTTGCCATGTTATGTTGTTCCTTGTAGCCTCAATTGTACATTTGTTGTTTTATTATAGTCTTGAGGAAAATGAAACTGACGTCTTGAGTATTGCTTGGCACATTTGGTTCCAAAGTCTTCTGGAATTGATAAGTAAACCAATATGTCTCTCTTTTCCCCAGTGATGATGCAAGAATCCAAGCTGACAAACTTCCAACAGCGTCAGATCCGAGAACAACTGAAAAGTGCATCCTTTATACCCATTATTATATTATATATAATATGTGCTTCACAATAGAGGGAATAACACAGGATGGGGTGACACTAGCGACGTCATTAATGGTTAATTCTGTTACCCTTTTCATTGCCCAGAAGCAAAACTTTGAGCCAAAGTTAGGAGTGGCCTGAAAAAGAGTAGAAAATACAAAGCAAGCTCTTATACTTCTCCCTTCTGTTAAATCCCCTCCTGACTTCGGCTCAAAAAAACCACAGCAAAATCTACAACAAAAAACGCTGTGTTTCTGCAACGTGGGGCCTTAGCCTTATAGGGCACCTTTCGTGTCCTTCACAGTACAAAACTATAGAAGTATACCGTCAGGGGGACGTTCTTCACAGCCGAGCGATGATGCTGAGCTGTAAGGCCCCCCTGACAGTACAATTATATCAGTAGCCAAAACTAATGGCAGATATCTCTGGAGCCAGGGAGGATACCAGCAAAACTGTGAGTAGCCTGCACCATCAGCTTTGTTGTAATGGTATATAGCTATTTTACTATGACAAGTCTGCTTTTTGGGCCAGCAGATGCCCCAAGAAAGATGGTAACCCCCCTCACTGAACTAAAGCCAACACTGCTACAACTGATGGCGTTTTTGGGGAATTTAGTTGCATTATTATGTGGGCTCTTATGTCGTATAACTTGCATGTTGTATATTATTTACCACTATATAGTGAGCACTGTATGGCGATATTGTCTTGACTACATTGTGGTATTATGTGGGCTAAAAATAAACAGTCTAAAAACAGCAAGTGCAGGTGTGGCATCATTTGCTTGTTGTCCAGGGCCCCATTGTCTATGAAAACTGGTTTAGTAAAGTTGTACAGTATAGTAAATGATCTGCATGTGAACAATAATGTTTTATTACTAAAGGTGGTGGCACACTCCCGATCCAGTGTCACCCCAGTTCCAGCAATACCCAAAGTAAACCTCTGGTGTCTGCATCGCAGCCAAAAACCTCCATTCTAAGTACAAGACCAAGCTTACGTCCTGCAGAGAGTTGCCGAGCTGGTGATGCGTACACGAGGGAAAAGTTTCAACCTCGAGCAACAAGTGAGTAGAGTATGAATATAGTATGCTGATACCGTCACTTATTAGTATGTGACATGCTCAGCATTTCATGACATGTGATATAGTCAGGACCATGACCGGTATAGTCAGCACTGAAGTCATGGAGAAGTTCGTGTTCAACCAGTGATCACTTTGCTTCCCCTTATTCTCTTTACGTGGCAAAAGTTACATACATAAAAGCTGAATATATTCTGACCAAAATCTATATGATTATTCCTAATATCTGATCTGTCGCACAGCACATTTTTGTTGCTATTTAATGTTTTTCTTAAACTCTGCAGGAGACCTTAACAAGGAGAAAAGCCGACTGCAAAACCTTATGGCTACAGGGAAAGAGGTGCCAGATGTACCACAAGTACCAGCACCACAGATGGGGGAAGAGGACAAGGAGGAGAGGGACAGGTTTGATGAGTGTAAGTTCTTGGCAAAAGGATTGTTAAAGGGGTTGTATAGTCTCAAATAAGAGATGTAATGTATATAAGGATTGTGTACCTCTTGGGAACTGCACCATCAGAGGGGGATCATTTGCATACTGATATGTAGTCTGTACAGAGAAGATGGAGAGATCTAACCATGAGTCATGCCCACTTTCTTTGATATCTTGAGACCGTTTACATTAATGTACAGATGTAGCAGAGTTAACCCCAACTTCTGCAATTGGTAAACTGCTGCAGTGCGATATCTTATCACAAAAGACAACAAAAACCAATGGAAAAATATTTTTTTTAATGATTTTTCATTGGTTTTTGTTCTTCTGTGAGGAGATATCGCACTGCAGCAGTTTAACCAATTGCTGAAGTTCGGGTGACCTCTGCTACATCTGTATTTACACCAGAACATACCTTGTTGTTGGTATATTTTAGCAAGTGAAAGCAGTACATGTACTCTGTTGTGTGTGCCCATTTTATTTTATCAAGTACAACAACTTGACAGGGAACTTGTCATTTAAACATGGTGGCTGATGCGCAGGCAGCTTATTATTGCAGGAGCAGCTGAGCAGATTGATACATAGATGTGTGGGAAACAATTTAGTCTAAGGCTCTATTCAGATCACGTTTTTTACGGGTGCAAAAAATGGGCACAAATACATGTAAACAGAATGCCATCTGTTTACATAGACATCAATGTTATTAGTGTAACTCCCATTTCATTTACTTTAAAAAAAAAAAAAAAAAATTGCTATTGTGTCAGGGGGTGGTGAACATCATTGTAATATACTTTATTCATCTATCAAACTTCCTTTTAATAGAAAACTGTAAAGTTTCCATTAGCAATTCTGTAACTAAGCAATGCCAGGGATCGATGTCTATGTAAATGGATGGCCATCCGTTTTTTTGCATCCGTTAAACGGATGTAAAAAAAAAAACCGTGATCTGAATAGAGCTTAGCTTGTATTCCAATAATGTAAACCTAAACTTTACGCTTGGTAGTTCAGTCGGCGGTCCTACTTATTGACTGAAAGCCTTCCCTATCAAAGTGTGCATACAGAGATAGCTGTCAAACACTGAGAAGAATGGCCCACATGACTACTACACCTAAAAAGCAGTAATTAAAATGAATAAAATCCGAGTTATACTGACACTTTTCCCACAGATCTATAGATCATTCTGCTCATCTTCTCCTGTTCATTGTGGCAGGATCCCTTTAAGGCTCCTGACTGAGTTGTTCTGTTATAATCTGATGACTGTTTTTCAGTGGTTGCAGAAATCCAAGAGCGATGGGACTTCCTAGAAGAGATGGAAGCACTGGGTTGGGGAAAGCAATACTCCAATATTATTAATACAGAGATTTCACAGGTAGCAGATTCTTTACTAATATGACACATTTATATGTTTTGTTTCTTGCTTTATGTCGCTATCTTTATCTTGGTTTTCTATTTCAGTTTTATCTTGTTGTTTGTTTCATTTGCAGAAACTGAGAGAGATGGAAATAATTGATAAGCGGAGAAGCTCAGAATTACGGGAAGCACTTCAGAGGTCAGAACATGGGACGCCAGCCGCAACTACCTCTCTTCATACATGTTCATGAAATACTTTACTGCCAGAGAAAGACTTGGGCTGTGGTCTTATGTATCTAATACAGTATGTAAACACCTACCGAACTCTGAATTAAAGCGGAACTCCAAATGTGCTGTGGTTAACTCCCATATACATACTGTACCTGTTTATCACACTCAAGGAAGGGGTCAAGGAAGCTGATATAAGAATCATTTGGTGGGTCCTGACACTGTACAGGTTCTCTAGTTGTCCCTGTGACATGGAGTAACACTGACCAGTAGTGAGACAAACTAACAAAATGTCTGCCTCAAAGGATTAATGCACTGTGCAATAGCTATTCTTTTATACTTATTACCACTACGTTTCCTCTGTGTCACAGACACATCAAAGCTTCTTGGATTCTTGTGAGTGTGAGGTATTGAGGGAAACTACTATCACATCTGAGATTTTAGGATTTCATTGCTGGGAGACTAAATTGCAAGATACATGCCAGGTAACATGATGATAGATCATTCTGGACTTGCTTTGGATCTCGTAAAGCACCTATATCAAGAGCATTGTTGGGTGTGCTGAGTTGTGTCCTTGTGATTTGTCAGGCATTACATTATCTATAATAGTAATTAAAAAAAGAATAGGAAAAGAAAATTCCAAGACATTGTGCAACAGAATCACATGCACGATACTCACGTGGTGTCCAACAGCACAAGCCTCTGTGTAGAGCTTCTCTAGATGCAAACAATGTGTGTGCACAAGACTGTATGGACCAGATCATTAGGACCATTTAGTATGAATTAGGACTATAGGGCATCTTTGGGCAGTGCTACATTAAGGTCGCAAATGTCACACTGCCAATCGCAACTCGTGACAGACAATGTGGTCGTGTAGAAATACAGCAGGATTGCAATTCTGACAACTGACGGCACACAAAACATTCATCATTAGTAGTAGTGCAGCATAAAAATTTTATGTTGCACAACTATAAGTCACTATAGTGTAGCCCTATCTTTACTGTTAGAGATAGATCATGGGGAAAACTGTCCAGTGTATGCACAGCCCTAACCGCACAATGCCATTTGTATGTCATTATAATATATATATTAAAATATAAACTTTTACTTTGTGTTGTGATTTTAATGCATTAATAATTGTCTTTATATTAAGTTATGTCTTTATAGTAACACAAGTGAAAATAGAGAACCTGCGACCATGAAAATGGCGTCCAATCTATCAGTATGAAGTTAAAGGGTGGGGGGAGCTGAGCAGATTGATATATATAGTTTTGTGGGTAAAGATTCAGAATTCCTATCAAATTAAATATGTAACAAAGTATGTATCTAATTCTACAATATCAATAATTGGATCATTTTTTTGGAGTTGGCAACTTTTTTCTGACTCCATCCAAAATTGGCCCCACAGCCCTGAGTATAACTTCACCTCTCTAGCTGAATTCCCTGCTCTTTCTATGAGAATACTTACAGATATGGCTGTCAATCACAGAGTAGGACCGCCCACTGGACTCATGAGCATAGAAGAGCAGTTACAATTTATAATGAGTCTTTCCCCAAAAACCTATGCAGTGGCATGCAAAACACCCCTGGTTAAAATGACTGTTACTGTGAACAGTTAAGCAAGTTGAAGATAAAATGATAACATTAAAGATAACACATTCCTAATGTATTTTTTTTGGGAAAAAATATATTTTACATTTTCAAAATAACAAAAAATGAAAATGGCCAGATGCAAAAGTTTGGGCACCCTGCATGGTTAGTACCTAGTAGCACCCCCTTTGGCAAGTATCACAACTTGTAAACACTTTTTGTAGCCAGCCAAGACTCTTTCAGTTCTTGTTTGATGGATTTTCATCAATTCTTCCCTGGAAAAGTCTTCCAGTTCTGTGAGATTCATGGCTCGTCTTGCATGCACTGCTCTTTTGAGGTCTAGCCACAGATTTTCAATGATGTACAGATCAGGGAACTGTGCGGGCCATGGTAAAACCTTCAGCTTGCACCTTTTTTAGGTAGTCTGTGGTGGATTTTGACGTGTATTTAGGATCATTATCCATTTGTAGAAGCCATCCTCTTTTCAATTTCAGCTTTTTTGCAGATGGTGTTATGTTTGCTTCAAGAATTTGCTGAAATTTCACTGAATCCATTCTTCCCTCTACCCATGAAATATTCCCCGTGTCATTGGCTGCAACACAACCCCAAAGCATGATTGATCCACCCCCATGCTTAATGATAGGAGAGATGTTCTTTTCCTAAAATTTTGTGCCCTTTTTTTTCCAAACATACCTTTTATCATTGTGGCCAAAGACTTCTATTTTAACCTCATCGGTCCACAGGACTTGTTTCCAAAATGCTTCAGTCTTGCTTAGATGTTCTTTTGCACACTTCTGATGCTGAATTTTATGGTGAGGATGCAGGAGAGGTTTTCTTCTGATGACTCTTCTGTGAAGGCCATATTTGTGCAGGTATTGCTGAACAATGTACCACAACTCTAGAGTCTGCTAAATCTTCCTGAAGGTCTTTTGCAGTCAAGTGGGGGTTCTGATTTGTCACTCTAACAATCCTACGAGCAGCTATCTCTAAAATTTTTCTTGATCTTCCAGCCCTTATCTTGACCTCCACTGTTCCTGGTAACTGCCATTTCTTAATTATATTGAGAACTGAGGAAAGGGCAACTTGAAAACGCTTTGCCATCTTCTTATAGCTTTCTCCTGCTTTGTGGGCCTCCAGCATTTTCATTTTCAGAGTGCTAGGCAGATGCTTAGAAGAACCCATGGCTGCTGTTTTTTGGCACAAGGTTAGAGGAGGCTGGGGATTTATAAAGCTGTAAAATTTGCATCACTTGGCCTTTCCTAACGACGATAGTGAACAAGCCATAACCCTAACTGGCTAATGAAGGTCTGAGACCTTGGTCAAAGTTATCTGAGCACACAAATCTACAAGGGTTCCCAAAATTTTGCAAGGTACTCCTTTCCCTTTTTCACTCTAAAATTGTATTCAAACATAATAATAGACTGATATTGCTTAAAATTATAGACAAGTGTGTTTAATCTTTAACTTTATGCCTTATAAAGATCATTTCATCTTCAACTTGCTTAACTGTTCACAATAACAGTCATTTTGACCAGGGGTGTCCAAACTTTTGCATGCCACTGTATATCAATCTGCTCTGTTTCTTCTGCTCTATAACATGCTGCTATCAGATCGGACTGCAGTTTCAATGTGACATGTCCCCTTTAAAAAATGCTTAGTGGGTAAAAAATGTAGTGCCATAGGCACTAGTTCCATCTATTACACAAATCACAACAATCTTTGACTGCTGTTTTCCCCCATTCTGCCACAGGAAAGAAGTGATAGTCTGAAAGTCATGACAACAATCGCCATGACTAGCATATCAACTTACTTCTGAATTTTATTATTTTATCTAACGTGATTGTGTCATGTTAAGATTTGGCTTACTTGGGGCTCCTTTACCATCATGACCTTCATTCTTGTGTCTCTCTATCAGGGAGGAGAGCGGTTGATGTCCATATATTATCTTATGCTATTATAATGTATGCAGACAGTCTTTACAGCGCTATCAGAAAGGAAAAATCTTCACCACCTCAGACTTAGCAGATGAAGCATTCTGACTCAGTAGGGAGGTGTGCCAATGTCCGTAAAGCCTGGACAGGCACAAACACGTTCTGTCTCGGCCTACACAGTAACAGGAGTTACTGTAGTCACTGACTACACAGCGCTCCTCTTTATTCAGATACACAAGGCTCTTCTCCAAACAGTGCAATAATTTAATCCTTATAAAAATAAACACAAACAGGCAGCTACAAAGCGAGCACAGTGTAACAGAGGTAAGTGCCAAGCGATACAGTGTTACCACAAGCTGGTGATGGCAGGGCTGAACGTTCACATCAAGCGTCCTTGGCACTTACAGCCTGATTCACAGAGAAAAGAAGATGTGTAATATACATTTATGGGGTGTTCACCTGTAGGAATTTAATGCTGAATTTGAGGCAGAATCTGCCTCAAATTCCGCCTGGAATCTGCCTCCCATTCACTTCAATGGGAGGCAGTAGCTGATTTTTTGTTTAGCTAGCAGAAAAAAAGTGTCCTGTCCATTCTTCAGGACGCCTGAGAACTCCCATTAAAATGAATGGGAGGCGTATAATACACCTTTTCCATCAGAGCAGCATTGGATGTGGAATTTGTCAAAATCCGCTCGTGGAAATTAAATTCAGCATCAAAATCCGATTCAAATTAAGCAATAAAATCTGTGCCGGTTTTTGTCAAGTAGAAAAAAATCTGCTTCAAATTCCTGAAGCAGAAATGTTCTGCTTGACAAATTCAGCATCAAATTCCTACGTGTGAACACCCCCTTAGAATACCAATGGCACTGGTGAAGACAATGTGTGGTGTTCAAGATCTGACAAGACATTTGTCACATACCAAATATATTTGGCACTGAATAATGAAGTGTGGATCAACGTACCAGTCACCATGAAGAACAGTTACTAAACATGTGCAATATCTTATAAAGTTTTCAAATATACTTGCTGAGAAACACAGTAAATCATTCAACATTGTAAATGTTTCATTGGTCTGGGATTTGAAAAAAAAAAAAAAAAAAATTTGCTTTGTTACAGAAACACTGCCACCCTTGTCGATGGGCTATCCCTGGTATTGCAACTCAATTCAAATAAATGGGAATGAACTGCAATGCCAGACACAACCTGCGGACAAAGAGTGGTGCTGTTCCTGGCAAAATGCAAACTTTTTTTTTCCTAAACTAAACCCTTTTAATGGGATCTGTGGAATGAAATATACTCTTGTGGCTAAATAGCTGTGCTCACAGAGCAAATGTTAATGTTTAGCCATAGCTGTGCTTTCACAGTGAGGAACCGTAGTTCAGCCACATTGCAGTACACACAGCTTTTCATTATTCATTTGGCTCCATAACCTATCATTAGATTGGCCTCAACTTTTTCCATAGGCAGCTTGTGCTAGACAGTGATCAGCATAACTTGTTCTGCTACAGCTCTAGTTAAGAACATGGTTAAAAACCACATAGTAGAAGGAAAAAAAATGAAGTAAAATGACATGGCACAAACCAGGAAAGTCACAGCGTGAAGGAGACTGCGTCCCAACACAGATGACACAATGCGGAGAGGTTACACTGCAGCTGGTTTGGGGTGATCTCCCGAAGTTGGGGAAATGTGATCGCCCGCAGCCTGTTATATGTAACTTATACTTATCTTTTACTGAAGCAATCTGGATAAAGGCAGCGGAAATCTACATGTCTGGCCGCATTTACTTATGGCCAACCACATGTATGGCTTCTCCTCAGCTAAAAAAAGCTCTCATAAGGCAATCGGCTTGATAACTTAGCAGCAAATACTAGATGGTGGCGGAAATATACCCAAGATGGCATTTCTCTAGTGTCAAAATGTTCCTTTGAGCTACATTCACATCAGTTTGTTGATCCCCTTGTGAACAAGGACTTACTTCTGAATCTCAAAGACTGAATCCATAGGAAGCCTGAGAACCTAAGCATTGGGGGTGTGGGAACAAGTCAGGTCATAAAACACATTTATCATGGGTAACTTATATTAGTCAGTAAAAGTGCGGTGATAATTTTGGTTACCATGGTAACAGAGGATGCAATGACTGTCCACTATTTATCATAGAGGAATGTGGTAGTCTGCAATCTGCAACACTGTCTCTGATGTCACCCTGGAAGGGAGCCAGTGGGCAGTCGTATGATGTCATTTTCATGTATATACATGCGAGTGCCTTGAATATAATATTTAAAGTGGATATCTATATACTTCAAGGTGACCACAGACAGACAAACGCACAATATGTGCATCTACGGAAACAAGTGATGGTAATGCGGTCTGATGACATATCAGGATTTTCTGGACATGGTAGTTATAAAGGTTGTCTGCTTTTGACAACCCCTTGTAATATGCCCTATTAGGACAGCAATAGAGGTCAGAACCCTGCTCATACCCCACCTATATGTCCCAGGGCACAGAGCTCCTGCAAACAATGCTTCTGCCTTTGGAGGAACCTGCATGTCCATGTATTATTCAGGTGGGCCAATGACTTCAATGGGGCAAGCTATGAAGACTAGTATGGCACGAACAAAGTTCTAATAGCGAAAAAAAAATCAAGGATCGTTACTAGAACTGGGACACATACACGCACCGGCCATCAACTTCTGCTGACCTTATCATTGGAATGATTTACCTCCATAGTTATTTAGTTATTCTGATAGAAACATAAAGATGTGGGACAAATCTCAGTATATACAGTATATACTGTTGTATATAAGCTGTGCCAACTCATTTTACCTCAAGCTGGAAACAGAATCATACAGTTAGTGAAGAAGCGGTTTCTGGCCATTGCTGCACATACGACTACTTGTATGTCACTTCTTACAACTCCCATGCAGCGTACAAGCCTCATCTGCCAAGTAATGACTCAGTGTAGTTACATCTGCCTGGACTTCCAAATCTTGTATTAAGAAACTGCTTTTCTGTGCATTGTGAGACAGTCAGCACAGTCTTGGCTGGAAGGGGAGGCGCAAGATAGAGAGAATGTCCTGCTTTTCATCTCCACTTCCATCCTGATCTACCTCTTGGCCCCATCCTCCGGCTGCCGAGCTTTGTCCTTTGGGCTCTTTGTCTTTGCATCTTGTTTTGGTGACAGGAGTTTGAGGACTTTCATTGGTTTGAATTTCCCTTTCTTCTTCTTATGAGAATCTGTGTGAAAATCTGAGAAATTAAGCAAAAAAGTTAAAATATCCTTTCACATACTTTCTAAATGTCACCATGGTCCTGGAAGTAGAGCTTCTATTGTACATTATGATATTTCGTCACTTGCAGAGAGCTTTCTCCAATCCTCTATCACACCTCACGTGGAGACAGAGAACCTCATAAACTGTAGCAGACGGTCAGCTTATTGCATCACGACGCCAACCCAGAGAAGGACAGGACACTGAGTCCTGGTACGTCATTACTTACAGCAGAATCTCCACAGCCGAGACCATGTTAAAAGGGCACTCAGGGAAAGTTATTTTAATTTGTCATCAGACAACCCCTTTAAGGTGAAGCTGCGATAGGTCTGGCCCTCTAAGTGAAAGCCATCTTTTCATAAAAATACATTCTGTAAGTATAAGAATATGCGAGAATTGCTAAATCTGTATGGAACAGTATGTAACATAATAAAATGTTGCATGGGCTGCAAAGCTTCATGTCATGAGTGGATTGCAGGGATTTCTAGGTGTTTTTATGTCCACTTACAATCTCCACTAGTCCATTACAGATCATCTTCACCCTCCAGAAGGAAACCTAAAGCTTATGTAATATCCTGTGTTCTTCTCCATTAATATACACAGATGCTACCTCTTGGAAACAGACAATTGCACTTCCATTAAGCCACTTACCTTTCTTCTGGAGCATTGCCTCTATTAACTTGTCCTCCTCTTCCTCCCTGCAGAAAAATCACACAATTTCAGTGAATCATCCCGTGTTCCAGCATGTAGGTTCTCTCTACCACTGCCATGATATACCAGCAGAGATGAGCCAATATGTATAAATGTCCAATCTCCATGTGAAACAGATTTTCTATCCAGATTGGATGAGACTTTAACAAATCCCATCCACATGCGGTGAAAAATCTGTGCGACTACTGACCTGCAGAACAGATTCTAAATCCACAGCAAGTCTATTCTGTCTGCAGGTTTATACTGCAGATTTTACTTTCAACATAGCTGGATGAAATGACATGTGAATACGCAAAAATATCTGCATGTAATATATCTAGGACAGATATTTTTTGGTATGTGTGGCCATTCCCGCAGATTCTTATAGATTTGCTCATCTTGAACTAATAGGTGTGAGACACTTCCATGCGCAGATTTAATGACCAGTTTCTGTGATCCAAGCATTTAGATCGTAAAATGATTTTACATCGGTCTATAATTACAAAGGAGATCCAGATTGCTTATGATATTAAGCAGGTAATGACTTGTAATGATCTAACCAGTTGTGATCCGTGCAAGGCATTTAAAAAGTAAAGTGGTGTGTGTAATACATCCAGTGCCCTATATAACCAAACCAGGAGGGAAAAAAGGGGAAGGCGAGCTCAAGCATATATCACAGGGCATGCAAGGAGATGCACAAAGTTACAACAGCTGGGTGGTGCCTGTGTCGCACTGTATCATGGAGGTGGCCTTTCCTACGGTAGACTCTTACATCCCAAGTTTCACTGGACTCTATGTTTCCAGTGGAATATAGCACGATTTATGATTGTTTTAGATGTAGAAAAACTGTATGAAATTCCAGGTATTATAAAGGGTGTTGTACTACAGCCCTGTACAGCTCGGAGAGTATACACAGCTGTAAGGTGCCAAAGTGCAGGTTATCATTAAAACCCCTTCTTGCCTTGTTCAGCAGCATGGTATATAATGCAATTTTACTTAGTCAGTATTATAAATGTACAGTCTTTTCTTTTCATTGCTCCACTTTTTTAAGATCCACTTTGTTTTCATAAAAATATTGTACTGTGTGAATCTGGCTTTGAAAATACACTTATATGTTGCTGGTTTTGACCCAGTAATAGTTTTGCCATAAAATAGAAAGTGGGAACACATTCTGCTTATGCCATTTTTTTTTGGGCATAAAATTGTCAAAGATCTGCGATTTGCGACTATTTATTGCCACCATTGACCAAAATAGTTGCAAGTGGCTTTTTTGCTACAGCCTTGACAATTTTACAAAAATGAGTGGGGTCGGGGCCATCATCCGCACCACATTCATCATCATTTAGGCCACAAAAGTGCAATAAAGGACATCAAATTCAACGCTAGCATGGAACCAACATAGATATGCACCTAGGCATGAGGATGGGCCTACTTCTTGAAGAGGTGCAGCCACACCATGCCCTCAGCCTGAGGGTTTTGTGTACCCCCAAAGTCCATCTGTACAGCAGAAATATTTCTACAGTATACTAGGATTCATACCTTTGCCGGTCTTCATCCAGGCACTTGACAATAGCGTTCCTCTGCTCAATGAGAGTCACCAGCTCCTGCATCAGTACCCGTTCTCTTTCTTTATCTTCATCCAACCAGTCTTTCTCTGTAGAGAGTAACCAGGGTTTTAGTAGTCACCAAGCAAGAAGACCACAGCATGTCACTGTACTCAGAGTTAAAGTTAAACAACAGTAATGCAGTTCAATAGAAGCTTAAAATGCTAAATATACACATTAAAAAATACACTACTTTATAAACCATGTACGTATGTAAAGGAACTCCAATACAGTGAATACATTTATGTTAGTGACATAGATGCACTTCATAGATCTGATATCAGCTCATGTAAAGGACCTTAAGGTTCTATTTCCATTGGTGCCATTTGCTTTAATTTGAGATTTCATCATTTGTGCCATCAGAAATACCTGAACCTGCTATCATGGCCAGTGACATTAGTGTGAACAGAGCCAAACAGAACAGGAAAATTCACATAATCACAGACTGTAGGAAATGAACTTTGTAGAGTTTTAGTGACTAACCTGGTTTATTGAGAAGGCAACGAAGCTCATATTCGACATCAGCCTGACGCTGCTCAAGACTCTGCTGCTTCATGCTAAAAAAGAACAAAACAAAAATATCCTTAAATATGCCGATATCTTTCTGTTACCATCAACTGACAGCCTACACATACTGACTATAAACAGGAATCCATAGAGAATGGTGTCTCAAGAACAGCCTAATAAACACCCTGTAATATAGTCTATGATGATACTGTTTGAAACCTGTTCTCGCTTTCATAAGGTAATAGAGCACAGGCTATATACACATTGTGGAGGATATGCCACCAGATTTCACACTACAAATATGCTTACATTTCTAAATAGAGCTTTTAGATCTGAAAATCCACGTCAGGATGGTTATCTAGCCCAGATATTAAAGTATTATTTTATTATTATTAGTTCAGCAAGAGAATGCGAGGGCTCGTGTCCAGTGTATTCACAAATTAAATCTCAATCCATTTTTGTGCCAGTTTAATTTCTGCCTGCCTAATCTAAAGAGGACTTTTCACCACCTCCAACAAGTCCAGCTCTACATCATTAATAGTCACAGCTTCACTGATTCTAACACAGTTGGAATTTTTTCTCTAGCCCCCACAGTTCCCAAGCAATCAGTACTGTTAGTTTTGGTTCCTGATGTGCTATTTAGTCTCTGTACTGACAGGAGGGCGGTGTCAGGCAGGAGGGGTATGATTCTGAGCTCTGACACTGGTTGCCTCTGATTGGAGCTCTGAGTCACGCCCCCTGCCTGACACCGCCCTTCTGACATTACAGAGCCTAAAGCGCACATCAGACTCAAAAACTAACTGTGCTTGTTACTCAGGAACGGTGGAGGCTAGAGAGAAAATTATAACTGCGCTGGAATCAGTGGAGTTGCACCTAACAGATGCCAACAACTGGAATTGGTAGAGGTGGCGAAAGCTCTTGTCGGTGTCGCTCCAACCCTGATACTGCTGGAGTCTCACACTACTCGGTACAAGCTACACTAAAAGGAGCTTGTCAGTCAGGCTAGGTGGGCAAGGATTAATTAATTGGGTCACCGCACCAATGAGGTTAGTACAGCTCAGGCTGAGAAATATCAGCCTAGGGGGGCCAACCATATCAGGGTTAGCCTTACATAGTATACAGTATGTTTACAGAAAAAACATGGTAGTCAAAATAGGATCCAACAGGATCCTACCTCTGGTCAGCAAGGAGACCCGAAAATGACCTTTCCGCAAGGAGCACCCTTGGGGAAAGGCCCAGAGCATCCAGTCAAGGGGACCACAGGTCCTCAAAGCTTTTAAGGGTACCTTGTTTCTGATACATATATTTCTCTATCCACAGCATAGTGTGGATCAATTGCTGTGCTGGATATGAAAGCCTTTGGACCACAAATCGCTGACTCTCGTCACAGGTAAAGCAGCAGATTAAGTTTAGCTCACTAATAAATTGGACTCAAGAACTCTCTTACTATTTTTCATAATAGGTGGGATTAGAAAGGAGTACACCGCCATTCTGACATGGATTTTCAAAGACTGTAAACCAGCCCCATCAGACCTAAGAGCTATGTCTAACACAGTGTGCAGTTTGTACTGCGGCAGATCATCTTAACTTCCTCTTTATTATATTACTACCATCCAGTCTCCAGTATTAGTTATACTGTACTACAAAGAGTGTACTACAAAACAATAGTTACATAGAAAGGTCATTGAATGGACATGGGTGAATTAAGGAAACTCTTTCACACAAATTCAGATAATCCAAAAATATTGGAAATTTCAGTATATTCGCAGACTTGAAAAAGACTCTTTTCAAAGCTGCAGGGCAGTGTCTTTATTGGCTCTTATGGTCAAGTGATATGACATATTTGGCGGGGCAGGAAGTGGATCAGAACACTAAAAAAGGTGTAAAGTAAATGGGTTTCCACCTTCCCCCCCAATTATGACCCAGCACACAGATTCACAATGAATATACTCACGTGTACACAAGCTCAGATTCTCGGCGTACCAGTGTATGCTTCTCTTGGATCAGTTTGAACCAGTCCACCAACAAACTGTCCTCTTCCGACTCTGTAAAAAGAGTACAAGAGGATTAGAGCCTGTAACCTACTTTCCATCCATTTAATATTTTGTTAGCACAATTTGCTCCTGCTCACCATTCTCCAGCCTGCGAAGCCTTTGCTCAAGCTCCACTCCCTGCTGTTCGAGGGCATCTAGTCGTATCTCAATGGCCTCCATCTCCATCTGAATTTCATCTTCTGGAATGTAGTCATCAGCCTGAACCTGAAGGTCGCAGGGATCAGTTTAGATACATAACTCACTATAGCTCTATATAGATACAGAATATACTTCACTTTGCCTCACCTTGCGTTTGATAAGTGGGAAGCCATGCCCTGGTGCGGGGGGGCGAGCAGGTTTTGGACCCTTCTTGCTTTTTCTGTTAGTGGGAGAGGTGACTGGAGAGGATTTTCTATTGAAAGGGTTCTCTTTGCATGAAACCTGAAAGAAGAGACAGCACTGAGAAAATGACAGACTTAACAAGTATTGGTTCACAGAGCAGCTGCTTGATGTGCATAAATGATGCGTATTACTGTTAAACTAGATGTGTTTTCCAATATGTCTTACGCCCACAGGCTGCCTGTCAGACTAATGCAGACGTATTTATAGCAAAGATTTTCTAATCTGCTACTACAGCAGAAACAGATGTCTAGTCCTCTTATTTTATTCATGGACACCTTGGAAACCAAATTGTTTAGAGCTGAGGCACGAAAATAAAAAGTGAAACAACTTTTATCATAACGTTTAGCATTTAAAGCTCCTATACAGCTCTATGTGTCTCCATGGTAACAGACCACAAATGAGTCCTGTGTAGTCAGGGTGCAATCACAATCCCTTCCATCTGTACCTCTTCTATACTTTCATAGCTTTTAAATATATTTTATTGTGGACTGCATAATCTTGGTATGGTAAGAACTTTATTGCTGCATTATAGTGAATATATGCTTAATAACCATACCTTTGGTGGCTGTTTGGCTTCTGGAGGTGTACTTGTATCTGGATCTGGGGGCTGTGGAGCTGGTCTGCTTGGACTAGTCTGAAGGCTATCACAGGAGGAGTCTTTCTTTTCTGGGGACAGGCTTTCATGTACCTCACTAGTACTGGCTAGGTCACCTGATGAGGAAAGGCTAGTGTTGGTTGATAAATGACTATGATCGTGGCTACTATTTGTGGAATGATTGAGGAGGTCTGTGCCCCCCTCATTTGGTGGTTCAGATGTAGTGGGTGAGTTAATAGTCGGTTCTGAAGAACTCTTAGGGACACTTTCTGACTCATGATGATTTGTGGAAGATTCTGTGGGAAGGCTCTCTGTGCTTAAAGCTGGTGAAGGGCTGCCTGAAGGAGGCTCTGAATGAGACAGCCGGGAAGTAAGATAACCAGAATGGCGAGCTGCAGACACAAATAAGAATAGTGCAAATTGAAATCTGGTGATAAAACATAATCCACAAGATGAAAAAGAATATTCTAGATAAAAAGTAAGGCTAGGTGGCAGTAAGACAAGGAGAACTAGAGACTTTCTTACCCAATGGAGAAGCATTTGGTGCCTTCGGTGCTGGCCTTTTTCGACTCTTTGGGCTGCTGGTTGGAGTAATGCCATACCATGGATGACTTGGTTTTAAAGTACCGTCACCTTCATCCTCTTCATCTTCTTCATCAAAGGGGTTGTAGTGTTTGGACTGTGAAGAAGAATCATTGGCTTTTTCTTCTGGTGATTTGGTGTTCTTTTCCAAATCATCCTGTTTCCGTATTGCTGGTGGAGGAGGTGGGGGAGGTCGTTTTTTAGGCTCAGATGCTGCCACCAAGGAAATCCAAGGTGGATCTTTATGACGTTTTCCCTCCTCTTCCCTAAATGACATCACCCAATGAGCCATGCAATAACTATGCTTTACAAGGTAGTCCATTTTAAAAACATTTATGTCATTTTTAATAGCCATTAAAAGCATGTGCCCCCCCCCCCACCTTCTGGTCAGAAAAGGTTATAATCAGTTTATTTGGTCACAACCCCCCCCCCCTCCATCCAGACATACAAAATAGAGCACCTGGCTGACATCCCTCAAAATGCACTGCCAGCCTGTTTAGTGTATCTAGTAAAGTATTTAGTGCTCACCCCACAAATGTCCACAAGGTCACCTCTCTTCTGACATGCAACCCTTAAAGAAGTCCCCCTCCCCAATTATTGTGGGGCCCCCTATAGGTAGTTCATTGCTATGCTGTGTGAAAAACATACAACTGAGAACCTTGATCTGACCGTCACAGGAATGCATCGAGAGCCCTGAATTCTGGTTCAAAGAAATACACCTTCTTAATCCTCAGAGAGATCACACGGGGCAGCTGCCCAAAAAAAAATTGGGACTACTTCTTTAACTGTAACCTGAGCTTGTGGACATTGATACATATATTTTTTTTTTTTACCTATCTGAAGACCTGGGTCTGCCTCTTGGTTTAGGAACTGGGGGAGTCGCCACCTGCTGGTCACCTTCATGGGATTTATAAAAAAAAAAAAAAGAAAAAGTTAAGTATACTGTAATTAAAGGGGTTATCTGACTGATCAAACTGTTTAATAAGGCTTACACTAGGTTCACACTAGCGTTTGAGCATTCCACCGCTGAATCCGCATAAAATTGGTGCAAGCAGGACTTTTCTCTCTGCCGGTTTCCTTATAAAATCGTTGGAAACCGGGCAGAAACATGGCAGACCCCATTATAGTCTATGGGGTTCACAGGTTTCCGTGTGTAACTACTTTTTAAGCGGATAGGGTTTCCGTTTTTTAGGTCCCCAAGCGGACCGGAAGGATGGAAACCTGAGCGCTAGTGTGAACCTAGCGTTAGAATGGTGGAGGGACCAGGAAGTAGACACCAGAAAGTGATCATGAAAAATTGGATCAGGAGTGTGGGGTGAATATGTCTTCAGTAAAGTAATATTTCATTATCCTACCATTCATAAGACTTGTTGGTCTTGCTGGGCTCTGTCCAGTGACTGCTCGTGCTCGTGGCAGAGGTTGTGGTGTTACATCACTTGTTCTTCTTGGTGCTGGCACTGGTCGTGTATCTGATATACTGTCACTATCTGGTTCTTTCTGTGGTTTGCTGGGAAGAGGTGGCTTTGGTGGTGTGCGTGGCTTTGGAGGAGACAAGACTTTATTTTCCACAGAACCTTTTTCTACAGACTCAGGACTGCTGGTGCCTGGCCGCGGTCGGTAGTGATGGGTGCACACAAATGTGCCAGTCTGAGGCCCAGGCTGGTATGAACCAGGAAGTAGAGTACCAGAGCATTCCTTACACCTGGAAACATGTGAAAAGCAAAGAGTGTGCATTAATTCTAACGTATCAGATAAACCTATTACTCAGTGGTTTCTACTACAGTACATACTAGTGACAGGACAAAGCTCTCAAATATACAGAAACCATATGTCAGACATAATGGAGTTGCAAGGAAGATCTGAAACTTGCAGATTTCAATGGTTGTAAAGCAAAACATCTACAAACAGCAGGGCAGGAGATTTGTAATATCTAGAAATAGCAACGAGGAACGGCATGCAAAACTAAGTCTTTTACGCCTACCTGAAGCACTGCCGGTGGTAAAGCTTTCCTTCTGCTAGGTATCGCTGCACAAGGTGTACATGTTGCTGGCATAAGGCACAGGTGCTGCTCAGAGCCACACGAGTGGCAGTACTAGTAGTATCCAGATTGTCCTAGTTACAATGTCAAACCATAATATATTAGTCCACAGTCATTAAATCCCAGGCTTACTGACATCACAGCAAAACCTGCATGTAGTGACATGTTATTTTTTTGCTACGGTGCTTCTCTCTGCACTGTCACTACTGCCACGTGTAAACCAGCCCCTTCTTTTACCTGGGGAACCGTATCTTGGCTATGTTCAGGTTCTGATGGGGAGGTTTGCTTCAGCTGAGGGAGACCTGCTGTAGAAGGAAAAATGAAATAATGGTCATGGGTATGGTCATAGTATTTTGGAATTTACCACCATTACTACCTACAATGCTATCACCTGGGTTAGAGTTACGGAAATGGTTGTAGTACTGGGATACATAGGTCATGATACTGAGCCTGTCTGGCACTTTCATGGACACCATGTCTTCTGGATCGAGTAACGCTGGGATTCCCAACTCACGTTCTGCCACTTCAAAAGCCTACAAAAACACACACATATGAGATTTTATATATAATATATATATATACACACACACACATACACACACGCACACGCACACACACACTGCACGGACAAAACTGAGAAGGATAAGAACATCTGTAACAATCGGAAATTAGTGACAAGACAATGGACAATATAGAGCAAGATAATATAAAAAACAGCTGAAAAGTCATAAAAGCAAGGTCATAAGAAGAAATATACATCTCAGCAAATACTGAGTCAAACTTGAGCTTGTTTTTGTATAAACTGTGCCGCCGCCACTGTTTTCCCAGGACAGTCATACATATTTATGTGCAGCGCCGAGAACGCCCTTATTAAGGTATACAGGAAACATTAGGAAGGAAGTCAGACGACGATGGAAACTGCAGGAAACATCTTACCATATTATGCTATATTTGCCTGCCTTTATTTACACACAATTTTTTAGAGTCCTGATGACCACATAACTTTATATTCAATATAATATTACACAAAGACTGAAGATTTGTTACTATGAAGTTGAGGTTCCCCTATAACCTCCATTAGGATCTCAAATAAAGACAAGAAATAAAAAAAAAACTTAAATATGAAACTTACATATGAAACCTATAAAAAAAAAAAAAAAAAAGAAGCTGCAAATAGACTTCATTAAATCCGACCGAACATTTTGTGTCTACAGCTCCTATGCAGAGCTATGTGTTTCCATGGTTACAGACTATAAACAAACTGTGTATAATCTGATCCTGCACTCATACGGCACTATTCTTTTGGTCTGCCTCTCTCTTCCTGTCTCCCAGGGTTTGTTTTCAGACTAGATACAAAGCCTTACACATCAGGAAACAATTTGCAGCAGCTGAGTCGCTCCTGCATGTCACATTTTGTGGAATAAAGTGCAGCGATTGTGACAGTTTGAAACAATGGCCCAATTCATATTGGCACATGCCCTCCCTCCATTTTGCTTTCAAGCACACTGCTAATATTTCCCTTCCAAGGCCAAGTGGAATTACTGCACGCTCAGAATCCCGCTCGCTCTGTCGCCTCACACAAGCATCTTTTGTTTTGGTCTACAAATCTGCTGACTTGAGAAAACAGGAAAAAGCAGTTCTGTTTGTTTTTTTAGATATAATGTAAAGCTAAAACTGGCAGGATATAGTAGTAATGACCTATACCATCACCTCTCTATACTACACCCAAAGCATCCCATTCTTTCACACTGTAGTCAGGAACACTCCTTAAAGGTCAATCACTTAAGTAGCAATTCCCCAGGTCCATTGTTATTAAGAGTGGAAGGTCCCCACTGTTCTCGTTCACTTCTGCAATGATCATGTGCCGTACAATCACAAGTGGCCACAGCATCCAGTCACTGGCCTCAGCGGTCTCATACCATACACACTGAAGGGGTTAAGCACGCATGTACAGCTTGTCATCTCTGTAGGAAGGGGTGAACAGGACCAGTGGTGAACCCTGGAGCAATGGCACTGGAGTGACAGGGAATTTACCAGGTAAATACTAAATTGTTTGGTTCATTGGTTTCATACATTTGATCTGCTTGTAAAATACCAACAGAAGGGGCAAAATGGGGTGGGGGGGGTGCCACAAAGTAAAAAATAAAAAGGTGGCCTACATTTTTTGCTAAAATATTTTTATTAATGGGGTTTTGCAACAGAGAAACATTTATCAAAGGGTTCAGAATAGGTTTACAAAATAAAACATGTGATACTGACATCACCCATTCACCGCAGCTCCCATTCTGATGCTTACTGAATCCCTGCTGGTCTCTACATTCAGGTGCCATAACACAGGAAATGCCCACTCAGGGGCTGCAGCAATGACCCTCAGCCAGTGATTGGTCGAGGAGGCATTTCCTGAGTGTTCAGATGCAGGAACATCCAAAGGGATTGGTGAGGAGAGTTTCAGCATTTTGTTTTTCGGGGTTTTTTTTGGGTGCAGTGCAGGATACAAGGATTCTCTGAAGGCAAAAGTGGCAGAAACATGAAATTACTGTCAGCCCTGCCATAGAGTGTGATATATTCCATGCCAACTTTCTCCTCCTCTCCTCAAGGTATGATCAATAGGTTGTAGGACAAGGAAACCTGTATCAGGTACAGTCATATGAAAAAGTTTGGGCACCCCTATTAATCTTAATCATTTTTAGTTCTAAATATTTGGGTGTTTGCAACAGCCATTTCAATTTGATATATCTAATAACTGATGGACACAGTAATATTTCAGGATTGAAATGAGGTTTATTGTACTAACAGAAAATGTGCAATATGCATTAAACCAAAATTTGACCGGTGCAAAAATTTGGGTACCCTTATCATTTTATTGATTTGAATACTCCTAACTACTTTTTACTGACTTACTGAAGCACAAAATTGGTTTTGTAACCTCACTGAGCTTTGAACTTCATAGCCAGGTGTATCCAATCATGAGAAAAGATATTTAAGGTGGCCAATTGCAAGTTGTTCTCCTATTTGAATCTCCTCTGAAGAGTGGCATCATGGGCTCCTCAAAACAACTCTATTATCTAGTGTCAGAGTCCTTAGCACAGTGTGACCCCGGGATCAGCCATGTGTCACGATGCAGGATGTTTCATGCACTACGCTTCCTGCATCTGCTCTGCATGTTTAATGTCACTGTGAATCTATGACACATAATTTAGTCCACATCCCCGTACTCTGCTTCTCCGGAGCGTCTAGCAATGCCATGTATTTGGCAAACCTAAAAGCACAGCTATACAGTTTAGAAACACAGGACAGAGAAAAAACAGCAGTAGGTTTCTCTGAATCCCCCCCACCTTTTTGGAACAGGTTTTGCAGCAATTTTCATTTTGGAACTTGTTTTGGTTACAAACCATAGTGAAATCCTGCAGTGCAGGTGAATGTACGTCGTAGGTATTTAATGCAGCATGTGGATGAGATTTGGTTAAAAAGAATTTACCAGCACCAAAATCGCCTGTAAGCCCTTATATGCCGTAGGGCTGGTTAGTGATGCAGTGATCATAGTGTCAAATTGGAGGTCGACTTTTATTCCATATGCAAATGAGCTGTTTGGTGCACTCAGGGTGTGGCCACACCTGCAGGAGCAACCAATATATATATTTTTTTTTTTTTTGTGGTTGTGACCCAGTGCCGCCCGCAAAACAGAAAAGCTGACATGTCCCATGGACGGTGATTTGCAGCAACCACAGAAGAAGATGATGCTCCAGCTAAACAGCTCATCTGCATATGGAATAAAAGGAGAATTACTCAGCAGCAAGAATGCACTTTGACACAAGTAAGGTATGTTCACCATGTCATAGTATATAATAGTAGGGTTTTTTTTTTTTAACGTTACACCTGCCCAGGCCTCTCATCAATTTTTCCAATTCCCCTTTAAACCATTTGGTTTAAAGGGGAATTGATAAAATTGCCGAGGGGCCTGAGGCAGGTGTAACATAAAAAAAAAAAAAAAACCCGCTCATCTGTCCCAGGGGCTCCATTGTCCACATCACAATCTATTTGGTTGCATGCCATGCCTCAGCCCTGGAAGCTCTGTGGTCGCTGGACCAGTGATGTCACTCACTAGTTCCTTGCAGTGCCCGCTGCCCCCAACCCCTGCCAATTCCTGCACAATCCCTTTAAGAGCAGTTTTGGTGGTGATAAACTTGCTTTAAGTCTCATCCAGTTAGCTGTAGCTGTACATCCGAGTAGGCTTCCTTCCAGCAAGGTTACAGCAGCTAATCCGTTGTGTGTATGTCCTGAGGGACCCTTGCCATATGTTCACACTGAGGTTTATTTTTTTTTTTAGTCTCAGAATTAGGGTCTAAAATGTCTCCAACTTGGCTGGCAATGGATTTCACGGGAGTCAGTGTTTATTAAATGGCGCATTTCAGCAAGCCCATAAATCAGAATTGACAATCCAATACAATAAATGCGGGTCAGCACCAAAACAGTCTGTAATATTACAATTTACCTTGGTAAACAAGCTGAAATTTGTTTGCAGACTCAGCATCTGATTTTTCTGCCCGGTGTATTAATGAGTATGAACATGAGCTTAGACAGTTCTTGTATATAATGTAAGTAAAGCACATATGGATAAGCTGTACCTTTGTAATACAGTTCTTGTTACGGTTACATGACCAGATGCCGTTAGATCTTCTGTCTGATCTGGAGCGGAGCTTTGCCGTCACATGACTGTGTATTCGAGCTGCTACAATGTAGCTTTTCAGCAGCTTTCAAGGTCATGTCGCAGTATTAGGAGGCTCTATCCTCACTTACTTAGACATTTTGTATACTTTACACAATAAAATTGCTGATAGAGGATATTCACAATGGGAATAGCAGAGGACCAGTAAGATGAGAATTACTTGTGACAGACAACCCTTTTAATAGCCCTGTTTAACATATATATACATCCAACTGAAGCCTGCGGCATATCCCACTGTATAAGCATCATCCATAGTCTCTCATTGCAAAAAGAAACATATATTGTACGATTAATGATTTTTTTATACCATTATATAAAATAGCATAGTCAACTGTGTTCCATATCATTTATACTTTTGCAGTATATCTATGTATAGCAGCCCAACACTCTTTTGGCCTCCATTGGGTTAATGAAGCCCTAAGTATACACTTAGTGCTGTATAATATGCTGCCTGCAGGTTGGGTACCATCTGTATTCAGACAGGTTCCCCCAGGCAAGTTTCACACAGGGCTGTAGAGTCGCTAGGCCAAGACGCCTCTATTTTTTCACAGCCGATTTCAACTGTCCTGCACAAACTCTTTCATAACTGGCTACAGCAATAAAGATCTAATTCATGAAAAAATAGTAAAATCCCATGAAACTAAACATGCATCTATTTCAAATATTAATAATTATATAATCTAATTAAAAATAATCATTTTATTTTGAAGCCGAAGTCAGTCATTTTTCTCCAACTCCAACATTGGTCCAGGCTCCGACTCCACAGCCCTGGTTTCAGATAGTGGAGTTTTGGGAAACTTGGTCCATTTATTGGCCGGATTTTTTTTGCCTCAACCTGACTCAGCTAAACTAAAAAGCTAAGTGCAGTTCAGTTGTCCTGTGTTCGGGCCGATAACACAGACCAAGTTCTCCCGGCCTAAGACTGTGTTTTTTTCTCTTTCATAACAACAAATTATTACTAAATCAATTAGCAATTAAGAAGCTGAACCATAAAACTCCACCATAAGCGGCTCTCCTGTGCTCCTGGATGTCCATTTTCAGGCCATATAGTCTTTGGTACATGAATACAGTGAAGTTATTCATCCCATCACATATAGCCTTCCTTCAGAACAGCTAGTACTGTTAACAAAGCGCTGTGTGGTTTCATCATCTTGCCCTGACATCATCGCATTTTGCTGATGTTTATACTTATGAATTACAACGCTCACATGGTTGGCAATCGAACACTCAGAATCTGGAGGCCATGTTTAGAGCAATGCCACATATTAGCACGCAGGATTAGAACTGATCTATTCACATGTGGCAGCTTTATCACAAAGAGAAATCACTTCTATACATCGGAATGGGGTGGAATCTGCAGAATATGCGTGGATTTCTACTCGCCTCATTAGCTTCACACATCTGCATGTGAATGTACCCCAATAACCATACTCAATATATTGCAGTTTTATGGGCAGACTGATTTGGAGAGGACTGTAGATGAAAGCCTGTATATATTGTACATGCAGCAACACTCAAAGAATTATCAGAAGCAGGAACAATCGGATAATAAAGCAGAAATGGAATTAAAAAAATAGTTAACCAGCGATGAAGAGAAGGAAAAATAATCCCCTTGTTGCAAGACTCCAAATGCGAGTCCAATTCATCCCCTACATCACAGGTGTCAAACACAAGGCCCGCAGGCCGAATCCGGCCCGCTGCCTTCTGTTATCCGGCCCGGCACTTATCTGGCCCGCAGGGCCGCGGCATTTTTTATTGTCTATTTAATGTAAACCAGCCCAGGACAGGCCGCTTAAAAAAACAAAAAAAAACAAAGCTGCGCGATACCTGTCCTGGGCTGGTTTACAAGACCTCTGCATGTCAGCGCAGGAGGCGATACAATGACGTCATCGCGCCTCCTACGCTGACACGCAGACGTCGAGGACAAGAAGAGGAGGGAGACGGCAGCTCCATCAAGGCATCGGAGCTAGGTGAAGATAAGTTTTTTTATATATATAAATAGGCCGTTGCCTGCTGGAGTATCCCCGGCACGTAACGGCCTATTTACTTACCGATCCCCGCTGCTGGTCGTGGCCGCCCCCACTTTCCCTTCTGCTATGGGACGCAGAAGCGGCTGTGTGCAGGAGCGGGGATGGTAAGTGAGGCCGTGGCCCGCGAACCCCATCAACTACTACTATTATTATACTCTGGGGTATTTTCAGACCCCAGAGTATAATAATCGGAGGCCCATTGGAGGTGATAAACATAAAAACCAGAGTTACTCACCTCTCCGGCGATCCGATGTTGCTCCCAGCCGGCTTCGGCCTTCTTTGGTGACGTCCCAGGCGTCACGTGAGCCAGGCCGACGTCATTATGTCGCGACGCTGGTCTGTGCGACATTGAAGAAGGCCGAACGCAGGGAGCGCAACGGAGCCCAGGTAAGTAACACTGGTTTTATGTTTGTCACCACCTGGGTCTCCGATCATTATACTCTGGGGTCTGAAAAGACCCCAGAGTATAATAATAGTTCATGGGTGGGGGGTCACTATGGGACATAATACCGTGTGCAGGGGCCACTATGGGGCATAATACCAATGCAGGGGCCACTAAGGAGCATAATACCGATTGCAGGGGCCACTATGGAGCATAATAACGTGTGCAGGGGCCACTATTGAGCATAATACCGTGTGCAGTGGCCACTATGGAGCATAATACAGTGTGCAGGGGCAACTATTGAGCATAATACCGTGTGCAGGGGCAACTATTGAGCATAATACCGTGTGCAGGGGCAACTATGGAGCATAATACCGTGTGCAGGGGCCGCTGTGGGGCGTAATACCGTGTGCAGAGGCAACTATAGAGCATAATACCGTTTGCAGGGGTAAACAGTATTTGTATAGTGCTTAATTTTTGATATATTCAGAAAAGGATGAGGATAGTATGTAACATGCCAATGTCTTAGGTTTTAACAATACATTATGTTCTTCCTGGTTGACCTCAAAGGGCTGATTGTAACAGTAGTAGTGTACAAATGTAACTACTTCTTAATAGCTCGCTTATCTGTTAAGGAGAAGTTACTTTTATACACGTGTAAAATAATCTTGGCCCTTCAAGGTACCCCGTGAGGCTGAAGTGGCCCCCGGAGAAAATGAGCTTGACACCCCTGCCCTACATAAACCAATACCAGGTACGGGGGCAGCAGCCCTTCACAATCCAATGAAATAAAGGAGAAGCAGCCAGACAGCTGTAAACTGTGCCGGGCATCCTGCTGTACCTTGACCAATTCTAAGATTGTACCTGCTTCTAAATGTTTAGGAACTTACACCGCCGGCCACTAAAATGGCAGGATTTCTAAGTAAAGACCAGAGTGTGTGTACACAGTGTATACACACTAATAGGGGGAGAGCTGTCAATCACTGTGTGGGCAGAGAACACAGGACTCTCACACTCTCTCTTAGGAGTCCTGTCAGGATTTACTCTGCTTTCCTGTTATCAATTCTGCTCCATATCATATAACCCTGTATATCACAGAGCTCAGCTTCTCTCCCTCTATCATATAACCCTATATATCACAGAGCTCAGCTTCTCTCCCTCTATCATATATCCCTATATATCACAGAGCTCACCTTCTCTCCTTCTATCCTATAACTCTATATATCACAGAGCTCACCTTCTCTCCTTCTATCATATAACCCTATATATATCACAGAGCTCAGCTTCTCTCCCTCTATCATATAACCCTATATATACACAGAGCTCCGCCTCTCCCTCTATCATATACCCTATATATCACAGAGCTCACCTTCTCTCCTCTATCCTATAACCTATATATCACAGAGCTCACCTTCTCTCCCCTATCCTAAACCCTAACCGCTCAGCTTCACCCCCCTATCATAAACCCAGGGGTGTCAAACTCATTTTCTCCGGGGGCCACTTCAGCCTCACGGGGTACCTTGAAGGGCCAAGATTATTTTACACGTGTAAAAAAGTAACAGATAAGCGAGCTATTAAGGAGTAGTTACATTTGTACACTACTACTGTTACAATCAGCCCTTTGAGGTCAACCAGGAAGAACATAATGTATTGTTAAAACCTAAGACATTGGCATGTTACATACTATCCTCATCCTTTTCTGAATATATCAAAAATTAAGCACTATACAAATACTGTTTACCCCTGCAAACGGTATTATGCTCTATAGTTGCCTCTGCACACGGTATTACGCCCCACAGCGGCCCCTGCACACGGTATTATGCTCCATAGTTGCCCCTGCACACGGTATTATGCTCAATAGTTTCCCCTGCACACGGTATTATGCTCAATAGTTGCCCCTGCACACGGTATTATGCTCAATAGTTGCCCCTGCACACTGTATTATGCTCCATAGTGGCCACTGCATACGGTATTATGCTCAATAGTGGCCCCTGCACACGTTATTATGCTCCATAGTGGCCCCTGCAATCGGTATTATGCTCCTTAGTGGCCCCTGCATTGGTATTATGCCCCATAGTGGCCCCTGCACACGGTATTATGTCCCATAGTGACCCCCCACCCATGAACTATTATTATACTCTGGGGTCTTTTCAGACCCCAGAGTATAATGATCGGAGACCCAGGTGGTGACAAACATAAAACCAGTGTTACTTACCTGGGCTCCGTTGCGCTCCCTGCGTTCGGCCTTCTTCAATGTCGCACAGACCGGCGTCGCGACATAATGACGTCGGCCTGGCTCACGTGACGCCTGGGACGTCACCAAAGAAGGCCGAACCCGGCTGGGAGCAACATCGGATCGCCGGAGAGGTGAGTAACACAGGTTTTTATGTTTATCACCTCCCCTGGGTCTCCGATTATTATACTCCGGGGTCTGAAAAGCCCCCGGAGTATAATAATAGTAGTATTTGATGGGGTTCGCGGGCCGTGGCCTCACTTACCATCCCCGCTCCTGCACACAGCCGCTTCTGCGTCCCATAGCAGAAGGGGAAGCGGGGGCGGCCACGACCAGCAGCGGGGATCGATAAGTAAATAGGCCGTTACCTGCCGGGGATGCTCCAGCAGGCAACGGCCTATTTATATATATATAAAAAAAAACTTATCTTCACCTACCTCCGATGCCTTGATGGAGCCGCCGTCTCCTCCTCTTCTTGTCCCCGACGTCTGCGTGTCAGCGTAGGAGGCGCTATGACGTCATTGTATCGCCTCCTGCGCTGACATGCAGAGGTCTTGTAAACCAGCCCAGGACAGGTATCGCGCAGCTTTGTTTTTTGTTTTTTTTTAAGCGGCCTGTCCTGGGCTGGTTTACATTAAATAGACAATAAAAAATGCCGCGGCCCTGCAGGCCAGATAAGTGCCGGGCCGGGTAACAGAAGGCAGCGGCCTGAATTCGGCCCGCGGGCCTTGTGTTTGACACCTGTGATATAACCCTATATATCACAGAGCTCAGCTTCTCTCCTCTGTCATATAACCCTATATATCACAGAGCTCAGCTTCTCTCCTCTATCATATAACCCTATATATCACAGAGCTCAGCTTCTCTCCTCTATCATATAACCCTATATATCACAGAGCTCAGCTTCTCTCCCTCTATCATATAACCCTATATATCACACAGTTCAGCTTCTCTCTTCTATCATATAACCCTATATATCACAGAGCTCAGTTTGTCTCCTCTATCATATAACCCTATATATCACACAGTTCAGCTTCTCTCCTCTATCCTATAAACCTATATGTCACAGAGTTTAGCTTTTCTCTGTATATCATTTAAACCTATAGATCATATCGCTCACCTTCTCCATCCTATAAACCTACACATCACATAGCTCAGCTTCTCTCCCTCTATCCTATAAATCACATAGCTCAGCTTCTCTCCCTCTATCCTATAAAACTATACATCACATAGCTCAGCTTCTCTCCTTCTTTCATGTCCTGCTCACAGATCAGACATCAGAAATCACACGGATTACAATGCGTACAGCATTGCCAAATATGTTGGCTGTATACAAATGAAAATAAATTAATGAAAAACTGATATTTCAGAACTCACTGCATTCATAGCAGATATTTCTTTGTACAAAAGGTGCAGGGATTTTCTGTAATAAATACTTTTCTGCATAAGTTGGACTATATGTTCTTTCCTATTAGAGGCTGAATGCTTGTTAAAGAGTCTGCCCAGGGGCGTAACTACCGGAGTAGCAGTGGTAGCGACTGCCACAGGGCCCGGAACATTACGGGGCCCGGAGCCCTGTGGCAGTTGCTACCGCGAACCCCACGAACACTGCTATCGTTATACTCCGGGGTCTTGTGAGACCCCGGAGTATAACGATCGGGGGCCCAGGGGAGGTGAGCGAACATAAAAAACACTGTAACTCACCTCTCCGCCGCTCCGCAGGCCTCGGGCCTGTTTGGTGACGTCCCAGACGTCAGCCGACGTCATTATGCGTCGCGACGCCGGCCTGGATCGCGCGAGATACGGTCCGACATTGAAGATGGCCGAGAGGAGCGCACGGGAGTGCACCGGAGCGAGGAAGAGGTAAGTTGACCTCAGAGTATAATAATCGTTCATGGGTGGTCCACTATGGGGCAAACTACTGTGTGCAGGGGCCACTATGGGGCAAACTACTGTGTGCAGGGGCCACTATGGGGCAAACTACTGTGTGCAGGGGCTACTATGGGGCAAACTACTGTGTGCAGGGGCCACTATGGGGCAAACTACTGTGTGCAGGGGCCACTATGGGGCAAACTACTGTGTGCAGGGGCCACTATGGGGCAAACTACTGTGTGCAGGGGCCACTATGGGGCAAACTACTGTGTGCAGGGGCCACTATGGGGCAAACTACTGTGTGCAGGGGCCACTATGGGGCAAACTACTGTGTGCAGGGGCCACTATGGGGCAAACTACTGTGTGCAGGGGCTACTATGGGGCAAACTACTGTGTGCAGGGGCTACTATGGGGCAAACTACTGTGTGCAGGGGCCACTATGGGGCAAACTACTGTGTGCAGGGGCCACTATGGGGCAAACTACTGTGTGCAGGGGCTACTATGGGGCAAACTACTGTGTGCAGGGGCTACTATGGGGCAAACTACTGCGTGCAGGCGCCACTATGGGGCAAACTACTTTGTGCAGGAGCCACTATGGGGCATAATACCGTGTGCAGGGGCCACTATGGGGCATAATACCGTGTGCAGGGGCCACTATGGGACATAATACCGTGTGCAGGGGCCACTATGGGACATAATACCGTGTGCAGGGGCCACTATGGGACATAATACCGTGTGCAGGGGCCACTATGGGACATAATACCGTGTGCAGGGGCCACTATGGGGCATAATAGTGTGTGCAGGAATGCGGTTTGTGTGTGTGGGGGGTTGGGGGTGGCGATTTGGGGGGGGGGTTGGGGGCGGCGGTTTGGGGGGGGTTGGGGGCGGCGGCTTGGGGGGGGGCCCCATGTCAAATGTTCGCCTTGGGGCCCAGCCATTCCTAGTTACGCCACTGAGTCTGCCCATGATTTATATGCATTGTTCTTTCTGTTTTTCTCCTGTACAGTAATGCGCTGGCTGGCCAGCTATACATGGATCAGTGCTCAGCCCCATTTACTTCAATGAACCTGTGCGGCAGCTCCTCCTAAACAGTAGTTGGCTGAGAGGACGTTGTACAGGTAAAGACTAGGGAAGGACTGCAACACTGAATCAGTACTGCAGCCCCTTCATTCTCAGGATCACTGGGGGTTCTCACAAATTGGACCCCCAATGATCAAAAAGATGATGTCATACAAAGCAATATGCCCTTCCTTTTAACATTAGTATCTCTGTTACGCCCTACTTATTTGTATTTCTGTACATTTTGTAGGATTATTACCTTTTGTGCTGGATTGTGCTTTATTTTATATGTAAAACCTATCTTTAAAAGTGGATTAAACAGAGAATGACATGCTTTAAGGTAAAAGACTGTCTGTAACATGTTCCTTCATGCGCAGATGAGTGTGTCATATTTCATTTGTGATATCATGCTCTTAGCTAGTCCTCTCCAGTTTAGATATATGTTTCATGCAGGCACACCCAGACAGCTGCCAAAAAAAAATTGTCTTTCCAACTGTGCGTGATACCAGAAGCAATAACATTAGAAAATTTCCTGAATATTTTTGTATTTGCCTTGATATTTATAAACTGTGAAATAAAATGTAAGTGATACTAACAATGCTGTGTATGTCTACACCTCCGCCGAGCGCACATGGAGGCTGTGAATCAAAGAATCTCCCCAATATTTCTACTGTCTCATTTAACCCCTTTGCATCCACAAGGTGACTATTCACGCCCCTGCTGTACCAGTAGTATCGCTGTATTGCCACAGTCTAATTTTAAATGAATTGACCAGTTTCAGGTCACTATTGCTTCAGTTTTTAGCTGGTTGCCCTGAAAACCTGTGTCAGCAACAATGTCATGTGTAAGGCAGTATGGTGGCTCAGCGTTGGGGTCCTGTGATCGATTCTCTCTAAGGTTCTGCAGTTTCTTCAATGCTGCAAAAATATATTTGAAATATCCTTGTTTAGTTTACTGTGGAGTCGGTCCTAGTGTGCGTCTAACATACCTAATTTAAAGGGGTTGTCCAGGATCTCAGATAGGTCATCAGTATACATTATCTCAGATCGGTAGGGGTTCAACACCCGGTCTCTGCACCGATCAGCTGATTCAGCTGCTGGAAGCTGTATATAAGATATATAGTTGTAAGCAGCCCTGCTACTCTTCAGCACTACAGTGCATGCAGTTCTGTACACTGTATACAGCTAAAAAAAAAAAAAACACATCCGATCTATACCATGTAGTGGTGGAGTCTGGAACTGCAGCTCTGCTCCGATTCACTTGAACCTAGTATATAACCTAGTATACGGCTTCTGCGGTCGAAACAGTGAGGAGGAAGAAAAGGGACCTGGCTTGGACACAATGAAGACGTCTTCATATATTTCTCAATTTTAATTGTGATATGGGACAAAAAAGGGCCACGGGGAAGGAAGAGCTGGACTATTTTTTATTTGTTTATGTGCATTTTCCGAGTTTAGCATTCCTTTAACCTCTACATACTACAGCGGACAAGTACTGATGTCAGAGATGAGATTTATACAGAGCTATAAAACATGATGATATTAAATAAGAAACAGGAAATAAAGAAATAAAATATGTATGCCAGTTTCACTGGGAGAAAGCCGGGGAGACAGGACCTGTGCATTCCCTGCATTCCTCTCTATATAGGTCACTGGCCCTACCTGTTCACACTACTGCTGTTTGCTTTTCTGCTGACAGCTAGAATAGAGTAACTAGCCGTCCTATTCTACAAATGGTGATATATAATGTTATGTCTAATGTACGGGATCGAATGATCACCAAACACCAAAGTCATGCTCTTCAGGCAACTGATAAAGAGGACAGTGGGACAGATTTACTAATACTGTCTATAAGGCTAGGTTAACACTTGCACTGGGATCCCACGGAATGACGGAGAGCCAGACCACTAAAACTATAATGGGGTTTGGTGGAAACCGATTTTCTGCAGTTTCTGCAGCGGAGTCTCTAACTGAGATTCCAGCGCAGAAGTGAACCTAACCTTAGTTAGACTAGACATTCACCATGGAGGCTCGGAAGTGAGTCAACCTTACAGATTTTGTTATATTTGGCAGAAAAAACTGTGTAGCATGCAGCACTACTTTTTTTTCCCAGTAAAATGATGGACATCCATTATAGGTCAATGGGGTCTTTTGGGCGTTGGTGTCCTTCATGTAACGGATACAGTACTGCTTATGCTTCATTTTTATACGACGGAACAAAAAAATATAATTCCTAATGCAGTTCTGAACTTAGCCTAGGAAAATTGGATATATAAGCCAATGTGAGACAAAGCACTGTAGTATATCAATGGGTTTACAATATATGATTTTTCCAATCATACCAAAAATAATTGTCACATGACTATAAATTGTGTGAAAGTTTTTTCAAAATTGTGAACATTTATTATTTATTCACTTTTCCACAGGAATGTCTTATCAGATGAAGTATGGCTACTGGGACCACGGCCAATCCATACAGGGGAGACCAGACCCTATTCCCCTGTCTCTCCCCTTCAGATTAAGTAGGGTGGAGTTGACCACAGAAACTAAATTATTAACATTTATTAGACATCTGTACAATACAAGTCTATGGAGAAGGGAGGAGGAGGAGGTGAGCTCCTCAAAGCAAAGAGAAATTAGCTGTATAGAGAGACTGTTCTTTTTCACAACACAGCTGGGTTATCATGAATTACTGTTTGGTCTTCTCATATCTCAGTCTCTTTCTCCTCCTCCCCATAGGCTTCATGGTAAGCTAACACTTCTTGTGTATGGAGTACAGGATGAAATCACTCAGATAAGTCAAAACAGAAGTAATAGTTAAGAACACGGGCATTTTAGTGAAGTATATTGCAAGGTTTGTTCCCTTCACTTACACTATTGATTTATGAAAATTAAATAAAAGTATACATACACTTTCAGCAAGAAGGCTGCGACATGTTTTTCAGCACTGTCAAATACACTCTTCATAAACCAGACATATACCAAAGGGACATGTCTAGTTTATGAAGAGTGTATTAAACCCCTTTAACACAACCAAGAACCTGTCTGACCAAAGATCAGGATTCACCAGTAATGGGGGTTATTTTATAAAAATGGAAAGGACTGGATCTAAATCGGAATGAACCCAAGTCGAACACATGTTGAGAACCAGTCGTGGGACAAGACCCATCAACCTACAACAGTATCAGACATCAGTCAGAACACCCCGATTGTACAAAATGTAAGAGTCAAACAAGACGTAAAGAAAAACTGGGGAAAAGACAAGAATAGTGTTCTCAGATACCTCCCTCCCTCCCAGCCAGCCTCCATGTCCTTCCCACAACTCACCAGGCGATTGTTCTCGAAGACTTTCTCTTTTGATAGTGAATCGAAGTCTCTGAGGAAGAAACGAGAGAAGAAATGACTTATACATAAGAGTCAGCAGAAGGAGGAGGAATGTCACATTACATGAACTCCAGCCAAAACCTGTAAAATAAACCTCACCCTGGAGATTTCACCCAACATCCCCCACAACCATCTGAATACTGAATGTTTCTCACAGGGGTACAACCTCTTTCCAGGTCAGGTGTGGCTGAGAGTGGGCCGACAGTAAACTGGGCCCAAGAGCCCTATGACATAGCAGGTATTCAGGTCTGCTGAGCCTGGTAACCATTATCTTAGATGCTAGGATGGATGGTTTATTTGAACAGACTGGTCCTATTATCCCCATACACACAGGTCACTATAGCGTCTCTACAGGCACCTGCACACTTTGCAATCAGTCACTGGCATATTTCTATGCATGAGACTGAACTGTCTTCCAGCAGAAGGATGGCACTGCCAGCTCAGTAATGGAGTGAAATTAGAAGGGCTTCTCAGAAACACCACTTCTGGATATACAGATGTGGCTGAGTTAACCCGAACTTCTACAATTAGTTAAACAGCTGCAGCGTGATATCATATCACAGAAGAACAAAAAACTATTAAAAGTCATTGGTAAACCATTTTTCAATGACTTTTCTTTGTTTCTTTTGTTGTCTTCTGTGATCTGTTGCAGAAGTTCTGGTTAACTCGGCTACATCTGTAGTCTTATTCACATACTAAGACACCAGTGAGGGGCTGCTGGGTGGCTCCAATTGACATTGGACAGGTACTGATGCTATACTGAAGCCACCCAGCTGCCTGATCTGGCAGCTCAGCTTTAAAGTTGAAAGACGCATACGGCCGGATTTATACAGAGAGTTTTACAGCATTTTCACTGATTTTATTGCCTTTTTTATGGCACCGCAGCGGCCAAGATGATACTTTAAAATATAAAGCAAATTACTTAAAACTACATATCCATTATCTCCATTATAGCCAATATTTTTTTTATTTTTGTTTGTAACAGATTTAAATGGTCCAAATTAAAAAAAATACAACAAAAACACTGCTAAAAAAAAAAGATATAAAAAAACATTTTAAGTTTGGTGCATTTATGTATTTTTTTCAATCATGCAGAAATCATTTTTGTATACAAATCCTGTCCCAAACTTGCAATCTTAGACCCCTATGATACATCTGTGGCTATAATACGGTCTGTAACATATAGACATTACACGGACTGACCAGGGCGCATACGGGACAGTGTGTTATTGTGTGTGTATATATATATATATATATATATATATATATATATATATATATATATAACACACACACACACACACACACACACACATACAGACATCAACAGCAAAAAAACTAAAACATTTTTAGAATAGTATTTTTTCTTTGCTGTAAATTATGATGTGCGACCTCTGCCCTCACCTGATCTGACATGTGGCAGACGAGGAAGAGTTTGGGAGAAAAAGTGTTGTAAGACAATTCTTGTTAGTTTACATTCCTTATTAGATGGCATCAGAATATTTCAGAATGTAAACTGTAACTAAGGGATGAGCAATACCCAGTAATAATACAGCAAAATGTACAATATGACACATAGTAAATGTGTGTGGTTACTGTAGATACATGTATGATCAAGCACAGCAACACCGCCCCATAACACATGAGTGTGAATCACAAGAGCCTCTCAAAACCAAGACAAATACAGACTACAATGTATATGTATGTATAGATCCACATACACTCATCAGAAAGTGGCTGTATATCTTAGGGAGAACATGGGAAATATCCCTTTATGCCATATCCAGCAGTGCTCAATTTTTTTACAACTAGAAGCCACAGTTGCAACACCATAGGCGTGGACACGTGACTCCCTTCACTAAGGATAGGTCCACATTTTCGTTGGCGTCTCCGACCAAGACTCCGCCACAGATTCCGCTTAAAATTGGTGGAGAGAAAAGTCCTGCAAGGAGGACTTTTCTCTCCCCCAGTTTTATACATTATAGTCTATGGGGTCCGTGGGTTTCCACAGCTAACCACTTTGTAACAGGGACAGGGGACCCGAAGGCTAGTGTGAACCTAGCGTTACATTGGTAAAAGAGTCACAGGATGACCAATCTTTGGTTGTGTGATGGGATTCGTGGTCAAGGTCACTGTGTGGCCGTTGCCTCAATGTCTATGGGTCCTCAACCCTTGTGACTGGAGAGGAGGCTGCGTATGGGCTCTCTTCATTCAATCCTATGTCAGTTCCAAAAAAAACACTGAGCTCCTGAGGATAAGCATCTGAGCGCCTGAGGATATGCCATTAACATCTGATACTAGGTTCACACTAGGGTTGGTTGTCCATTGTTCTGGTCTGTCGGAGGACCAGAACAGTGGACAGACTGACCGCTAAAACAGTGGTTATATACGGAGCCCAGCGGACCCCATCAACTATAATGGGGTCTGTCAGGTGTCTGTTGTTTTAAAACTGAAAGTGGCGGATGAAAAAAAACATGTGTGCAGGAATTTTCTTTGCTGGCCAATTCAGGCGGACATTGCAACGGAGTATCTTACAGAGACTCCAGCACAAATGTGAACTTAGCCTTAGATATGAAAACCCCTAAAGCCACATGTGTTGGGTCTACTGTGGGATATCCACACAGATATCCCACAATGGACCAACCTGCAAGCAAAAAGCTGCCAAAATTGGCTTTTGTTTTAAAACCCATCCCCTACAGAGGTACTGTATATGGCAGTGGGTTAGTCGCTGGACCTGCTGCTATTGGGATACTTGTGGGTATCACGGAACAGTTTTCTGAGTTCAGGATATTGATGGCCCATCCCCAGCAAAGGCCACCAATATCAGATTATTGGGGGTCCGACAGCTAGGAGTTGGGGTGTTTGTGTGTGCGCTGCGGTCTCTTCATTGTTTACATTGCTCTGCCTACCTTCCTCATCTATACAGTAGTGGAGGTGTCGCTCCATCATATTCAAGGGAAGGGGTCAGAGCTCAATACCAGGTAGCCGCCGCTACCATGTAGACAGAGGATGTGTAGATGGAGCAATGTAAACCCTGAAGAGGCCACAGCGCTCATCTGATCAGCCAATGGCGGGGGTGCCAAGTGCCATCAGAAGAGAACAATTTGGGGGTTACATTTACCGTACAAGTGATTTCTAGATGTTGGCACCCACATCTCTTCTTATACCCATGTAGGTGGCCATAGATACTTTGATACCGGATTGCTCTGCTACATACATGTAGATATCTGGCTAGAAATGTCCAACTGCAGCGCCAAACGTCCCCACGGAGCCCGGACAATAGTCAGTGGTCAGACCCTGTAGTTAAAGGGTTAATGACTGGTGACCGAGAATCAATTTAAGGTAAATTCAATTAATTTATTTCAGAAAATGTCACCATTTATGGGTCAGATTACGGGCGCCCCTTACTATCATCTAATGTATACAGGCACAGTCCTGCCTTAGTATTACCCCCACTGTAGATATTACCCCCCTGGTAGACTGACAGCTCTTGGGCCCAGTAGGGGGCGGTACTTACATAAGGTCAGGGCGGTGGCGATGAATAAGAGCGCAGAAAGCCAGTCCATCACGGAAAGAGGAGCTGAGGTCGGAGATGCGGACCCCGGGGTAGCCCTCACACTGCTGGGCACACCACTGCTGGAGGCTCTTGGAGGCAGACATGGCTGTAGACCCTATTAAAGGCGCAGACACCGTGTCGGGGCGGCAGCGGGTCACTGCTGTGTCGCAGGGTGACAAGCGGCGCTAAACCGCAGGCAGAGTCATGTAGGACGGCTTGCGGCAGCGGAGCGGTAGATGCTACACGGGGGCCTGACAAGGTGGAGGTCACGTCCGGGGACTCTGCGCGGACTCTAAGCCTGCTCCTGGGCGCCCGGTGTCGGCCGAATCTCAGGATTTCACCCCAGGTCTTCCTTGGTCGTTTCCGGGCGGTGTCTGTTGCTGTACAGTGGCCGCCTATTCTCACTGCTCCTCCCCGAAGTGAGAGGGAGAGGTAGGGGGAGCTGCGGCCGCACACTACTGCAGGCAGCACAGGGGATCGTTCACACCACAGGCGCACACACGTTACCGGGCGCACGTCACATATATCTACTGCTGTCAGCCATGATGCCTCTGTAGTTCTCACAGTATAGGATGGGCCCCTGTATAACTGCTGGTGGGCAGTCACATTGCGGGTTTCTTTTTATTGTTGCACTGCAGATGAGTACATTAGAGCAATGATCTGACTGGTTGCTATGGGCACTGGGGGAGAGTTAGGAAAAAGTTGCCCATAGCAACCAATCACATCTGCTAACATACAGGCTCCTAAAAATGATAGGTTGGGTTTGGTTACCATGGGCAACTTCTACATCACGTAGATGGCGGACTTTTATTTAGCATGTATGACTAGCTCCAGACTTTTCACAATAACACTTAAAGGAATTATCCAGATTTGTAAAATTGATGACCTATCCATGGATAGATCATCAATTTTAGATCGAGGGCAGTGCGACTGCTAGGTCCCCCACAGATCAGCTGTTTCCTCATGCTGGAACATGTCTATGGGACAACCACTGTAATACTCACAACAGCCAATATTAAAAGTATGGTGAGTCAGCACTGTGGCTTGTGGCAGCACAGGTCACTGATCTGTGGGGGTCCCAACAGTTGCACCCCATTGATCTAAAGTTTGTCTTCTATCCTTTGGATAGAACAGAAACTTTAAAAAGTTGGTGTCCATACACATTAGATATTAGCCATTTCGTCCAACAATCAGTTATAAAAATACTGATACTAGCTACTTGCGATGGCTGATGGATATTTTTTTTTAGTAGACAAAAACTCTGCCAACGTATAAAAAATTTTTGGCAGTTGGTTGTCCAAAAATAAGTGTATGATATGATCGGCTATCTCCAGTGGTCAACACTGGAAATATTGGGGGAGATTTATTAAGCAACATGTGCCAGTATTCTGGTGTAATTTGCACAAAACAACTGTCTATAGCTAAGGCCTCTCGTAGCGGGGTTTTTTGAGGTTTTTCCCGCAGTGCTTTTCACAGAAAGTCTGCAGAGGTTTCCTGTGTACACTTTCTGTTTCAGTGTTTCTGTAGGTTTAATTGACATGCTGCGATCTCCAAAAAAAGTGACAGTTTTGAAAATCACAGCATTTCCGCTGCGCGTATTTTTCTGCAATGTGGTTTTTGCTACGGCGTCTCCGCCACGTGGGCCCCCGGCCTAAGGCTACTTTCACATTTGCGCGAGCGAAGGAGACATCACAGTGTCCACCAAAAATCAGTGGAGGGAAAAGTTCTGCACAGAGGACATTTGTCTCTGCTGGTTACAGTATTATTCAGTATTCAAAATTACGTACATGCAACAGACCCCATTATAGTCAATAGGTTCCACGCGGGCTCCATGTGTAACCACTGTTTTAGCAGACCACTAAAACCAGAACAAAACCCAAACAATGGAGAGACGACACTAGTGTGACGCTACCGTAACCTGCTGTGTAGCACATTTATCAATTGATTTAGACACTTTTCCAACTTGTGCAAAAAAGGAGTGTGGCCTAAATTACAACTCTGTATGCAAAAATTTTGCTAAGAACTTTTAAGCCAACTAATAAGGCTACGTTCACATCTGTGCAAGAGTCCGTCACAATGTCTGCCTGAAATCAGTGAATGAAAAAGTTCTGCACACATTACTTTTTCGTCTACCACTTTCAGTTTTAAAAAAAATAAACCCCTGACAGACTCCATTATAGTCAATGAGGTTCCCCGGGCTCCTTATGTAACGGCTATTTTAGTAGTGCCCCTGTCCATTGTTCAGGTAAGAATGCAGCAGATCTATCAAACAGAAACGGTCAGGGAGGGCGTTCCTGACCGCCCAGTGATGACGCTGAGCTGTGAGGAAGGCCCCCCCAGTACAAGTCTATGGACTAGTACAGTCAGAGGGGGCGCTCCTCACAGCGCAGCTAGACTGTCAGGAACGCCCTTCTGACGATGAGCAGAAAACTAATGGCACCAATATCTCCAGCCCTGGGGCACATAACGGAAAAACCAACAGCACGCTGAATTCAGCGCACTGTCGGCTTTCTAGCGGTATATAAAACCGCATGTGCCTGAGGACATGAAAGGTCCTCTTTAAGTATAAAATTGCACTGCATAAAACTTAGACACTGTTAGTAAATCTGGCCCATTTATATAAACTTGATGGGGAGATTTATTAAAATTGTCATCTCATACGCCAGTCTTAATAAAGGCCCCAACTGGCGTAGAGGGATTGAAAAATTTCCCCAATGTATTTGTCAATGTCAATCTGCCAATTTCTTCACTGGCTACCCATCGCCCAGCGAATAGAGTTTAAAATATTAACACTGACATATAAAGCCATCCACAACCTGTCCCCTCCATATATCTCCGACCTAATCTCCCGCTACCTGCCCGCACATAACCTCCGATCCTCCAAAGACCTCCTACTCTGCTCTGCTCTTATCCGCTCTTCACACAAACGTCTCCAGGACTTCTCCCGTGCATCCCCCATACTCTGGAACTCATTACCAAGACACAAGACTGTCCCCCACAGTCACAAGCTTCAAGAAGGCCCTGAAGACTCACCTATTCAGGAAGGCCTACAACCTCCAATAACACCATCTGAACAGCCTCTCCCCTCACCTTCTGTCTCTATCACTCTTCCCTCATAGATTGTAAGCCCTTGCTCTAGTTGGTCACTGTTAGTATTGTACTTGTTTTGTGTATTACATGTAAACCCTCAAATGTACAGCACCATGGAAATAATATAATAATCTGCTACTCCCATAGATGTCAATGCAGAAGCCTGACACCTCCATTCAACTGTATGAGGGAATAAAGAAAGGTGTGAATGTGAGCCTACCCTTCCCTTCACAGCATGCACGGCAGGAGGAAAAGGGGAGTCAGAGACGCCTGTTGTGCAGATAGATGACTGTCCCGGTGATGGGACTCTTAACTGTCAGGCATTTTACAGCATATCTGGTGGATATTCCATGAATATTGTAAGATAGGAATACCTCTTTAGATCAATTTCCCACAAGTGTAATGGACACATTTTGGTGCTACGTCTGAAAATTCTAGTTAGATCATTTAAATTAAAGGGCTTGTCCAGGGAGGGTTTCAATACTTACTTTTCCTGGGTTCTATTGTGAACAAACCATGGCTTTCTGCACTGGTTCCGACCCCAGGACACATGATCAGAACAAACACCCGGCCCTCTAGTGGCTTTGCCACCTCCCTCCTCTTATATGTTCACGTGTATTATACCTGTATTATGAGGGCTAGCTTTACTATTATAATGATGAGTTCATCTAGCCCCTATAGTACAGGTAACTAGCAGTGAACATGGAAGAGGAGGCGGAATGAGTCGGGTCACGTGCTTGCTCTGATCACGTAACCGGGGGTCGAAACCAGCCCAGAATCCCTTGGTTTGTCCACAATAAAAGCTGGGGGATGTAAGTATTAAAACTTGCCCTTGAGAATTCCTTTAACAGCATCGTGGGTCCTTATGATTGTCTTAGCTCAGGTGATCAGATGCATGGATTTATGTGGAAATGACATTTGTGCACTTTCACAGAAACATGATCAGGCCAAGAAATACGGTCCATGTGTCTGACGCATCACAGTGGTTTATGAACCTGTAAGCTTCCAGATTACTGCGACAGTACTCATAGAATCATGTACAGTAGTACTGCGGTTATTCAGATACTCACAGAATCATATATCATTATTATTATGTTCATACAAGCTGCGATCTGGCCAGGAAGCGCTGCAGAGCCATAGACCGCGTTTTTCATCCCAATCACAGGGTAATAAAACTATAAGTAGATGGTGCACGTTTATCAGGATAGCACTACAGGACATGGAGTGGGATGGCGCTTGCATATCTTGAATTCCATACTCCTACCTGATTCTATACACAGGGGAAGATTTGTGCTCAGTACTGTAGATGTTACTAGAGATGTACAGAACACAAGGCATGAAAGAAAACTGTACTGTAACATACTGTAAAAATTCTATCAGATAAATAGGGAAAAAAGTCCATTAGATTGTGTTGTTTATGGGGAGCAAAAAGAAACTATAGAGAGAGGAGTTCAAGTCTGCTGCAGGATTGACAAAGAGGTATTGGCACACATGTAGTCATAAGTGAGACATGAAGTATGGCGGCAGGGTTTATGTAGTGTTTTACAGGCAAAGAAATGTAGTCATGACAAGCGACAGGAGGAAACTGGAGGGACAAAATCATTATAGAAACACCCTTAGTCCTTCTGGGTGTTGACTCGGCATTCTGTTGTTTCCTGCGCACAAAGCATATTTTTCATAATGCACTATAATGGATCATATTCCCATATTGGAGCACTGTTTTAGTACTTCTAAGAGTGAATGCCCCTGTATTATAGAGTGCTATATGCAATATGGTTTCATTTCACAGACTGAAAGTCACACTTAGGCTAAGGCCTCACATGGCGTCCCGCAGCAAAAAGCGCTGTGGGAAAAACCGCGGCAGCAACGCATCGCAGTTCTTCCCACAGCGCTTTAGACAGAAAGTTTGCAGAGTTTTCCTCTGTGGACTTTCTGTTTCAGTTATACCTATGGGGAAACCGCCAGCGTTTCCGTAGGTATAATTGACATGTTCCGATTTCCAAAACCGCGCTGGTTTTGGAAATCGCCGCCTGTCCACAGTGCGGTTTTTAGAGCAAAGTGGGCATGGGATTCTCTAGAATCCCATCCACTTTGCTCTGACAGTAAAACGCCACGATTTTTTCCACGGCGTTTCCATGGGACCCCGGCCGTAAAGGGGTTATCCATTTTCCAATATTGATGGCCGGTCCCTAGTATAGGTTGTCTGTATTAGATCTGTGGGAGTATGACACCCAGGACCCCACAGATCAGCAGTTCTAGGACAACATGGCACCCAGTAATGTTTACTTGCCATCAAAGTGTAGCAGAGGCTTTAGGTATTGCAGTGCTGTCCTATACTGTAGACTTCAATGAAGTAATGCTGCAGTACCTAAAGCCATTGCTACAAATCCTATCACGAGTGAGCCTCACAGTCCTGGAAAAGCTGATCTGCAGGGGTCCCAGTATAGGCCATTAACATTAGAAAGTGGATAACTCCTTGAGGCTAAGGCCCCACACAGCAGGACACAGCTAAAAAGTGCTGCTGGAAAAACACAGCGGAAACATACCACGGTTTTTCCTGCAGCGCTTTTCACAGAAAGTCCACAGACTTTTCCTCTGCGACTTTCTGCTTCCATTATACCTATAGGGAAACCGCCAGCTTTTCCGTAAGCATAATTGACATGCTGCGATTTCCAAAACCGCAATGGTTTTGGAAATTGCAGCATTTCTGCTGCAGGTACTGTTCTCCAATATGTGGATGGGATTTGCCAAATCGTGGCGTTTACACCATGTGGGGCCCCGGCCGTAAATGTGACTGAAAACTTGAAGCAGCACTGGCAGCAATCCATTTCTGGAGAAAGTAGCTGAATCGTATCTAAAGGAAACTACTTATCTGATTTGTGATAAAAAAAAAAACCCTCTTCCTTAAAAAAAAAAAAAAAAAAAAAAAAAAATGGTTCTTACACGAACCATCATTTAAACATTGTAAGAATTTACTATACCTTCTAACCAGAAAACTGGTGTAGATGTGACACATCTTTGCTCACAGCCCATACTGTGCCACTATGTTTTTCTGCAGGGACATGGATTAAGACTGGTGTAGGAAACAAACTTAGACCCTGTACAATTCCTGTTCCTGGACAACTATTTGCTCTCCATTTATAACACAATTCCATCGGCTCTTTTCCCTATTTAGCTGGAGGATTTTTTACAATACAGCTTTTTTATGCCTTTGTTATGTAGATTGTTAATGATTTTATAATACATTTTTAGCGATGTCTGTAATACTGAGCACAAATCTTTCCCTGTGTGTAGGAAACGCCAGTCTTAATAAATTCCCCCTTAGGATTTATGTACATAGTAATGCTTTCTATGGCTCCATTATCACGGGATCATGTGGAGGGCTATCAGTCCTGATGCAAAACTCAGAACAGGTCCTGTTCCTGGCTATTGTGTGGTCCAAGCTCATTCATTGAAATGTATCAGTCCGTGGAGGGCACATACGGCACACAGATGCCATCCAAGCACCATCTGTACAATTTTTCTCACGTACCTATACCTGCACAGTGTGCATGTAGGCTTATACAGCAGTATTACCTAATTAACATTAAAAGATATGTTAATGTTATGTTTTCCACTAAAAACTACATCATCTCCGACAAAACCATGGTGGGGTTTGGCTGCATGTGGATACCAGAATGTGTTATCCCAGCCTGTCTCTAAGCGTTGATCTAGTAACATTTATTCATGCACCATGTAAGGGCGACAGGACATGGCTAAAACCTTCACACAGAGCAGGATTTCGCAGGTAATACCTGTTTAACAAGCAAGATGTATGCCCATTGGTTTGCAGCAGAGTTTTGAAGTGTGTGTGGCGTCACCCTAAGGGGTCCTTAACCTAAAGTATCAATGTCTTGCCTTAAAGAAAACCATGACATAATAAAAGAGTACTTCTCCCTAATCCCTGACCACTGTGGGTACCATACTGCCTGGTTCCTGCTGTGCGCTATGTTCTGGTGTCCATCACCCATGCCGTGCCAACTAACTAGCTGCATTATACAGTAGCAGAGTAGTGGGTGGGATTGAAACATCTCATTCATGTACTTATGAAAAAAGTCTGCAGCGCATTATGACACGTTTTGGCACATCTTGCCGTATTTTGTTGCATTCAAACCACGTCCCCTTTCTCTGAGAAGCCACACCCATGTCTAGCAAGTCAAAAAAATTCTCAAACTAGATGTGTCAAGCCACATTTACGCCAGTGCCTAGTTGTCACCACTATAGTAATTCTGGCCCATAGTCTTATCGCTTGAATTAACCTAGTTTCCCTTTTTTGAGAAAACAATTGAATGTAGGAATTTGTCAGCAGCAGAATAAGCAGCTCATAGAGATCTTAATGTGAAGCAGCTTTGCCAGCAGGAGAGGTATATAAACACCCGGTCTTATACCCAGAACAGGTGCAGTGTGGGAAGTGGCTGTGTTATCTCTCGCGTGCAGGCCTTACTTCGAGACAGAACAGCTGCAATTCTCCCACAGTACTGTGCATATATTCACGTGTTCTTCCTACTCATACAAAGTGCTAAAAAAGTGGCTGACCCCCATTCTTCATCTTTTGTGCATAACAGATAAACCATCGTCCATGTATATTGGAGGTGTAAAGCACTACAGAGCCTAAAAGACAATGGGGGAGATTTATCATAGCAGCTACACCAGATTTACCCCCGCCACTGTAATACCATTTACGCCAGTTTACTGAAATGTACCCAGCCTATATGAAGAGGTGGCTACTAGACCGACTTCTCCTAGCAATGCTTAGTTAGAGCTGCCAGGAAGTAATAGGTTAATAAAGTATATGTAAATGTTCAAACACCCACCTACACAATAGTACAAAATAGTTACCTAACACTTACATCTCGCACCCAAGGGGCACAGATCTCCCATACATTTGAATGTATGGAGGGATCTGTGAAAACAACCAAACATAGAAATGACCTATATTTTGATGGTTCGTGAGAATGGGCCGTCAAAATAAGTTATGTGAATAGCCCCCATTCACAGACATTGAAATTAATACTGCTGTGTGACAACCATTAAAAAAAACGATATCACTCGGCAATTTTTCACTGTAAATGTAGCTTAAAAGGTAAGTTCAATTTGGACACTGAATTCACTCTGCTTCAGGAACTGGGAAGTGTTTTTTTTTTTTGTCGCAAAGCTTTTGTTTTTTACCTCCAGCACAGTTTTGGGGATGGGCCTGGAAAAATTCACTTCAAAAAACCACTAGCGCATTTTTTTCCACCTATGATTTATTTCTATGGAGTTTGCAAGGTGGATAAAGATAATTGTCATGACAATTATTTGTTCCTCTAGCTAAAGAAAAAAAAAAAAAAAAACGCTAGGAGGAAAAAAATCTGCTACTGACCCCCATAGAAATGAATGGGAGATTTTTTTTTTTAGGCTGATTCCGCCTCAAAATCAGCCTACAAAAAAACTCTGTGTGAACTTACCCTAAGGATGGGGAGGGAGGGAAAAGAATGGAGCCTGAATAGTGGAGAAAAGCATTTTTTTTATAGACATGTATTAAAAGTTTTTCTTATATTCTCTTGTTCTACTGATTTATGCAAAAGGTTGCTGATATGGCCGTATCTATTTCAATATAATTATTAGTTATATTTTTAAGTGGATTTGCTTGTCTTTTTTACTAATTTACATAGACTATTCTTAGGGTGGGTTACTCACATAAATGCCCCCCTTCAGTATTAGGCCCCAATGCAGTTGTAATGATTATTTATACTACGTTCACCTCTGCACAGTGGTTCTGATTTATTAGTTTTTGGGCCCTATTCCACCACAATTGATTTTGTATGTCAGTTGCGGTGGAATAACGCTCAGTCTCCTGCACGCTCAGACAAGGGTGCCCGGATGCTTCTAACACCCAGGATCGGCAAACCATGAACGTTTTAGAGGGAGAGGGCTCCTTCCTGGAGACATTTGTACCTTGTTCACAGGGGTCCGATACCTTAACATGGCCCCGCCAAGGGCTGCCCATGTATTTTCCTTTTAGGCTGTGCCAAAGGCTCTTCACTACGGCCTGGACACACAGCTGGAAAAACTATGGCTGTGTTTATGGGCCCATAGGAAATGTGTCCATATACTTTTATCTGTAATTGCAAGTAAAAACTAGTCATGTGCATGGAGCCTAAAAATTGCAACACCACATTCATTACCGCCCGGATCATTATGTCTGGAGAGGGACTCCTAACATAATAGTTATCAGCTAGGAGTTCCTACTGACCCTTTTAATGATGACCAATCCTGAGAATAGGTCAAAGAGGAAAAAAAAAAAAAAAAAATGCTAGACAACCCCTTTAAATTACACTCAACGCTTGCCTGGGAACCATGTGGTGCATTAAACAGATCTAAAGCCATATCAAATATACTGAATGCATTAAACATATGTATAAAGCCATAACATCATTTTGTGCTGTGAAAAAGAAAATGGGATAACTGGTGTTTCAAGTTTTTAGAATTTTTATTAAAACATTTAAGTCCGTCTAATAGTGACAGCAATGTGGTGGTAGCTGTATGTTGGCCTTTAGTCCTTATAAATATCTTGTCTATTGGATTTCCCTTCAAGGCTTCTGACTCATCTTCTTCAAAGTTTTGTTTAGCTGTAAAATAGAAATATACATTGCAATTACATAATGGAAACCGGTATTTCAAGTGTATCCAACAAGCAAAATAAGGCATCTCTATGGTAAAAAAGAATATTACATTACACAGACTTAATCCAGCAGCCAACAAAACAGTCTTGAGACGTTTCAACTCCTTTTGGGATCTAGTGTCAGACAAATTCAATGTACCACGTTAGCCTGTCTGAAGATCTGTGTACCTCTATTAGGTCTTCGCTATGTTACCAGTTATGGTATGTCCACACGGGACCAGCAGAGTGTGGCTACGGAGTTATGTGGATAAAGTTTTACCAAATCTCATCCACATGCTGTGACTAAAACCAGAGGTGTAAACTGAGTCTTTTAAAGCCACAGCATGTCAGTTTATGCTCAGGGTTGATCAGCAGCTTTCAATCTTTGCAATACAAATTCCTGCCAGAACATTGCTGAGAAAACTTTCCAAAATATGTTGGTTATTTGTATGTCAGTGGCTTTCACAAAAACCTGCTGCTGCATTATAAAATCAGGAAAAAAACAAAACGTGATATTCAACGTTGGTCTTAGTATCTCCTGTACTGGGGAAGAATGCAACTCATTTATGAAAAGGCCTATGCATAATAAAATGTTATAGACGTACATCAAAGCAAAAAACTGCCCCGGAAGCCAAAAAAAAAAAAAAACGGTTAACATTAGATTCAGCTTGTGACTATTATTAAAGATCGGCCATAGGAGTTAAATCAAGAATCCAATTGTTCTTGGTGGACCAGATTGGTACAATAAAGTCCTCACCTCTTCAAACTTGTGTATCTGTCGTATAAAGAAGTCTCCGTAACGTCGGGCAACTTTAGTATCTGCAATGTGAATCATGTCCTAAAGAAGAATGTTATAAATATTAGTCATGGAAGGTCCGTCACAGAAAGAATACCATTGTATTACAACTCATCCATAGAGATAAGAATACAAATATGCAGATTCAATAAAACCCCATCCCAACTATATAGATTTGGTATCACTGTGATTCAGACAACCTAAAGAACACAGTGAATGCTGTAAAAATTAAATCCATAAGAAAATGGTGCAATTGCAGTCGCCAATGGGTGAGGTTATATAACAAAACAAAAAAAATGTCTGTGGCAGAAAAGGGTTAATATTAAATGAAATGCAGCACCTGAATAATTTTGCTAATTATAGTGAAATATTTTCTGATATTATCTTGATATTTTGCCTGCGCGCAGCCAGCAGCGGAGGAGACAGCCACATGGACCAAAGTAGCTTCTAGCCTGCAGATGTTCAGTGAGGCAGGAAAAGTTCTTAAGCATGCTCTAGGCTTGTGGAAACGCAATTCGGGGGGGGGAGACGGCGTGACATCACCTACTGTGAATGGTGGAATGTGTTACCTATACATAAGTGTTACCCTTTCATTGTACCTGCCTGTGATAATGGAGTGACTCCCGAGGGGGGGGTGTTTTTTTTTTTTTTTTTTTTGTGCCGAAAAAAAAAAAAAAAAAAAATTGGAAATGAAAGGGGGGAAATTTTTTCCCTTCCAGTAATTTTTAAAAACATTCAAATAAAAGCTGAATATTGTACCTTATCTATATAGAAGTCCACTTCTGATGCAGACTGGAATTCTCCCTCCAGTGCAGAAATGCCACTGGTCCACACAAGGTTCTTCATCTTATGCTTGAAAACAAGGAGTTGAATGCGAAATTCCTGTTCTGGTAAATCCAAGAAACCTGCCAACTTAGCTACTGGCATAGTGGTGTATAACTTCAGGAAACTGAAAGAAAAAAAAAAAAAAAAAAAAAAAGATACAACTGTGTGTAAAAATAGGGTGCAAGCCTGCCTGGTGGTCTGTGTCATGTCCCCCATGCTTCTTTTTCCAAGGTATTCTTCTCTAAAAGCCATAGCTATATATGATGGATCATTCTGCAAAAACTCATTCTTATATAGTCTCACGTGCAAGAGCCCTATGTGATAAAAGTGACAATATCATAGATCATCATAGAAGGGAGCCGCACCTGCGGATTGTGGACAACTGTGCCTGCTGCTGAACTTCATCAAGAAAGACTTTGAGCTGTTGAAGATATGGTTCTTTGTGATAGTTGGGGTGAACGTTGTCATAGTTAGGGACCACTGGTGACAGGAACTTGGGGCAGGCGTAATTAAAGAGTTCTTCATAAATCTGTGCGTCACTGTTGAGCAAAAGAAAATAAAGCCGTTAGAATAAAACACACACACACACACACCCCACTACAAAGTATAATATCTACTGAAGTACTGGTAATTCCAGACCAGTTTACATACCATATACTCAAATGATACAGATAATCTGAACCCTGGGCTGGATGGATGGAGATATATATATATATATCTATATCTGTGCACAAGTTTAAACTGAGTAGTGAGCTGATAATTCCTCCAACCAATTAAAGGCCGGGCTTACAAGTCAAGTTTAATGTAAAGATGGTGATGGGAAAAATGGTCAGAAGTGGTGGACCTACCTCCATTTGAATTAAAGGGGTTGTCCACAATATTTTAGTATTGTGGCAAGAGGACAGAGAAGGTGAAAAAAAAAACAAAAAAAACAAACAAAACACTATACTCCTGTCAACGATGCTGTGGTGTCTCAGTCTGCTGTTCGGCCCCTGCGGCTTTTGTGGCGGAAGTCTCCACTGAGACAAATCAGCTGCCTAAGGAAAGGACATGGGACCTCACAAGGGCTTGGGGCACTGTGGGGGAACAGAAAGCAGCCAGGGACACTGGAGCACCAGGAACAGGTGAGTTTTTTTTTTTTTTTTTTTGTTTACATACCACGAGCTGTGCCAGTCACTCACTGTGCAAACTGTAGCGGAAAGTGTAAGCACTGCAATACTATCTCATTGAAATCTATTGGACAGAGCTCAAGTACCTATATTCACCACTACAATTTGTACAGAGAGCAAACAACGCGGTTCAAGGTATGTAAACAAACATTACTGAGAGCAGCTCTGTCTATGTACAGGTGATCTGCAGGGGTCCTGGGTAGGGCTGGGTGATTATAACCTTAATAGAGATCACGATTAATTGAGCATTTTACCTCAATTATGATTATTAAATGATTATTTTAGGACAGTCCTCTTTTTATTTGCCACACCCCCTATTTATATGTCACGCCATGCCACAGAATTTTGGTTTCGGTTATGCACACAGCAGCAGTCCTGATAGTTGCATAGTTAGAGAGATAACTTTTAGCCAGTGTGAGACAAGATGGTATGGATGCAAACTAATGCAAGTTTACATTTTTAGATTAATTGAGCTGATTTTCGATTTTGATTATATCTCAATTAATTGCCCAGCCCTAGTCTTGGGTGTCGGACCTCTGCAGATCCAATATTGATGGCCTGTCCTCGACCATCAATGTTTGAAGCCGGATAAACACCTTTAAAGCGCCTCCGATTCACAAAAAAGCTAGTGACTGACTTCATGTAAAAATAAACATATAAAAGGATATGCATCTAATTAATTATACAATATCTATAATTGTTTAGTATAAGCTAGTGTATAATAGTTTAAAATGTTTTATTTTGAAGCTGGATTTAGTAACTGGTTTCTGATTTCATCCAAAATTGACCCGGACTCCAGCGATGGTTAGTAAAGTGCTTAAAGGGCATCTGTAACCTCTGACAAGTCTGTTTCAGTAAAGCAGACTTGATAATTATGGACCATCAAATTCTTACAACTGCGCTGAGCCATTCCTGTTATTTCTACTAGAAATTTAAGATAAAATTGACGACTGGGTGTTACTAGTTGGGGGTGTGACCCTAAACACACACAGTGGCCAGTCAGTATCAAACGGTGATGGGTCATGCAGCTTTTGACAAGTTGTCAAATTATTCATACATTTCCAGGGCATATTACAGAGGAATTGACAACTGAGATATCAGAAAAGATGCTCCTGAATTTCCCAGTTATTTCATGGAAAATGCAACTAAGGCAGACATGTCAAGAGTGGTGACAGAACCTCTTAAAAAGGTGTATGCTGATCTCTAAGTGTTGGCACATGAAAACAATATGACATGACCATGACTGATGGGAGGCTGTACTCCAAACTCTTATTTCAGGGAATGACTACTTCTCTATGGCCCTTTCAGACATTCCATGTAGAGCAGCACCCCGGCCAGCCACTGTGCAAGTGTGGCTGCAGCACAAGTGACTTAGGTCAACTGCAGTTCCCTACGCAGGCAGGTGGCTGAGAGATCCTCTGTCCGTATTTTATTATTATGGGGATGTCCTATCTACCCAGAAAGGGAGCTCTTTACAGATACTGAATACTTGTAACCAGAAGGAAAAATAAATTTTTATTGTCACATCTAGTATAAAATAAAAGTCTTTTTACACTTGGAATCTGCAATAACAGAACACAGTAAAATCTATCAAACTATGGAAGTAAAGAATGGAACTTTAAACTTCCTTACCCCTTCTGCATACGCAACATTTTGTCACCATATTTTTCTCTCAGCTGGGTGTGAATACTCTCATCGATGCGCATGGGGTACATGGTGAGAGCAATGGCCAGAAGAGCATGCATCTGCTCATTTTGCTTGTTAATCTGTATAGAAGAGATACAAGGTTTATTCATTCATCATTTACAATGTAATAAGAGGTGGAGACCATAGACAACAGAAGGGTCTTACCATTTCATACTTGTATGTGGTTCTCTGGAACATACTCTTTGTTCTCTGGATATATAGCAAGATGTTAGCAAAAACACGAATAGCATCCTGATATCTTCGCATCATAAGGTATGCAAAACCCACATAGTAGTATGTGGTCACCTGGCACTCGGGAACTCGAGAGTACATGCTCTGCAAGAGAAATATCACAAACGCATTAGAATTACAAGCAGATTATCTATTAATGATTCATGTCCCACCAAGATTAAGAAGCTAAAGGATCAGAGAATACAGACTGTGGTCTACAAACACAGGCTTTGAAGCATTAGTTACCCTCTGTGTTAATGTCATATCTTTCTAAACAAAAAGATCAACTTTGCACAACCTTAGTAGGAGCCATACTATCCACTGTTAGAGTAACACCATCTTCCACATAAAATATACCGCTATTCTAAATTGGGGCCCAGGAGCTTCCAGGCAGGTTACACCTCTGCTTCTGCTTGGCTTTCTGTGCAGCCAATAGTCATGCTTTCTCAATGGAAGTAATGGTATATGGTACCTTCTTGTTGAGCTCGATGTTTTCCAATACTTTAATAGCCTGATAGTAATCCCCAAGCAGTGAGTGCAGACGCAGCAAACCAACCAAGCTGAAATATCCCAGCATCTTGTACAATGAATGTCTCCCATATTCACCAGCCACACTTTCAGGGTCACCTAAGAGCAAAGAATATATTTATAAAAATCATTCATGGTGGTCACAGATTGATCAATCATTGTTAAATCTAATAGAAGACAACAACTACATCAAACTATCAAATGTTAGAAATATCCAGAAAACACTGTCTTCAAAGACACCCATTCAAGTGTAATAATAATAATATTATATTTATATAGCGCCAACATATTCTGCAGCACTGTACAATTTGTACTGGAGCACAGCTTCAGCACTTCTGACACTACCCAGCCTTCTGGTTTCAGCTCCATATATGTGCAGTTCTGGCTCGTGGAGGCTGCCTGGAACAGACTATGAAGGGGCTTGGTGTCAGATTCCCAATGAACTGATACTGATGAACTAAGAATACATCAGCAGTATCAAAATGCCCCCAGGATCAGAAATTTTTTTTTTTTACATCATGCTTGCTGTGATACTAGGGGCAGGACAGACACACAAGCCAAAGAAATCATATGGACATCAAATATCATATCCGTTCCATCTTCTAAAAAGGCATGTCAAAACAGGCATTAGCAAATAATAAAAGTCACAAAATGAACACATCCATTCCCTCACCTCCACTGGTGTAAATCTCCAGCTGGCGGTTAATGTTGGATTTGTCCACTAGAGAATGTAAGACATTAAGGACACTGTGAACATTCCAGATCTTGGGGTTGGAACGCAGGAATTCAATTTCTTCCTCTGACTTCTTTGCGGTCTTACACCGATACTGACTGAATGACTGAAACTGAAAGGTGCAGATATAGACTGATTTAGCCCAAAATGTAAAGATTTGAACTGTAAAGAAAAGCTTAAGAAGGGCACAGCAGGAAAAATGTCTGTACCTGGTAAATGAATTCATCGATAATATCCCACAGCCACTGGTTAGGCAGCTCCAAGGGTGCTGGACCATCTGCATCTACAAAGAAGTCACCAGTGTTACCGCTAATAAAAACAAACCACATGAATCTTCTATGTAGTAAAAAACAGAAAGTGCAGTGTCATGTAAGCCAGATAAAATCTGCCAAGAGACTCATCATAAGAACTATTTTAACCTGTAATTGGATGTAGACAAACAGAATTTACTAATCTGGCCAAGCCAGTTTTCCAGAACAAAAGTGGCACATTTCTTGGAGCACAAAAACAGCACCAAAATGTGCCACTTTATCTAGTTTCAGATCTGCTCACCACTTGTGAGAGCTAGGCAGAGTAGGCAGGCTCTCTGACACCTCGGCCCAACAGGTTTAGCTCTTCCAGTTTTCTTGCATGAGTTGTATAACCTGGAATCGACATGACTACCTGGCTTGTGTAAATTTCAATTCTGGTGCAGAAGACTTTCTGCAGTGTGCCAGAATTAAGATGCTAGAGTATTTTAATAATTCTGGTGCATCTGCTGCCAGTGCTCACAATATTAAAAACTGGTGCATGATGAGGGTCTTAATGGGATTGTCCATGATAAAACAAAAAACAAAACAAAAACACACACAAACACACCACAACATACTCACTCACCGTCATCGCTGAGCTTTAAGGAATGTACCCCTTTAACAGTACAGGGTTATAGATGAGTATAGTCGGGGGGGGGGGGGGGGTTTGTCCCTTACTACAGCCCAGCGATGACGCTGAGCTATGAGGAACGCCCTTCTGACAGTGGGGAGATATCAGTGCCAAAATTAACGACACCGATAACTCCAGCCCCGGGGCACATACCGGAAAACCCGACAGTGAATTCAGCGCACTGTCGGCTTTTTAGCGAAATATAATACTGCATATTCATGAGCACATGAAAGGTCCTCTTTAATTAGGATAAGATGGATAACCCATCTGATTAAACATTTAGCAATAAAAAGAGAAACCTACTGAGAATGTAGTTGAAAAGATTGCAGTAGTTGTAGTAAGATTCAAAGCGCTGCTCCAATGTGGGTCCTCCCTACCGAAAGGACAACAATCATAGGTTGAATGTATCATACAAAGTACAACACGCACATCGACGAGTGAAAGAAAACAGTGTAGATACGTACGCTGACTTTGGCGTAGATGTGTCTGTAATATAGCTCCTTATAGAGAATCAAGAACACTGCATCTAAAATAGAAGGAAACTGGTTATAACAACCAAGCATCTATTGTAGTGGGTTAAATGCTTTATACATAATATTATAGGGAGAGATTTATCAAATCCAAGGGAAGAGGGAAGCAATACCTATCAGATCTCAGCACTCTGTGTACTGACACACTTTAGATAACGAAAGCTGGTACCTGATCATTGCTATGGACAACTAATTCACTTCTCCCTGGCACTACTTTTAATTCTGCATGACAAGGCAAGACATTTCAGCTTCTAGACATATGAGTGCACCTACTTTCAAAAGTCATAGAATCTTTCAGAACACAAAGTAAATGCCCACATACCATTCCCAACTTGGGGAGCAATGGCTTCTGCTTCAGGCCATGGGGAATTTTTGAAGAAACGTTCGGTTAACTTTGTCCAGCTGCAAAGAGAATAGAAAACTGTCATTTTTTTCATGCAGTTTATATTCACCTCTCTGTGTATGTTTTGGCAGTTGCTAAAACAGCAATTCAGTTGGGTTGTCAGGTGATGGACCTCTTCAGATCCAATATTGAAGACCTATCCTAAGCATCTATATAAAATGACCAGAAAACTCACTCAATTCAGGAACCAAGCCCCACCTCTCCAGACAAACTAAAATTATGGCCATTAAAAATACAACATCCAACCTTATAAGGAAATAGCTACAAAGAGCTGTAATAGGAATCGCCATGCCACAGATCATTACCTGTTTTCATAGATATCTTGGATCTCGTAAACCTTCTGGTCAATGACATCACTGGACACTCTGCTGGCTTGGAGTTCATACACCTTCTGATCGATCAGGTCAGACACGGTCTTGTGGAAGTACTGAATAAAGTTTTTAATCACTTCAGGAATGACTTGATACGTTTGCTGCTCATACTGCCGCTCGTATGCAAGGTCCTGCTTCGGGTCACCTGTGGCAAAGAATAAAAAATTAAAATAAAGTCTAGAGTGTTTATTCTTTTCCATGAGCTTACACCTTGGAACAAGATTCCTTACGGTCAATTTTTTTTTTTTGGCAGACAGAATAGCGTATTCACCATGATGTTAAGTCTAAAAAGAACTTTATTAACAGAGAATAATGCAGTCGGCAGTATTTTTTCAATGGAATAGCTGCATTTTTTAAATTTTAAACAGTTAAAGAGGTTTTCTCATATCAAGATTTCAGCTGTCTCCTCTCCCCTTCAGTTCCTGGTTTTCAGCTCATCAGAGCACTAAGCTCTTGCTTGTTGTAATTGGCACAGTTATGTGTGGATTTACATACACAGCTAACAGACACCGCTCCAAGAAACTTACCTAGCCCTTTTCAGGGCTCAAAAACTGAAAGCTATATACTGAAAGGGGGGAAAATAGAGAATATAGAAGGCCAGAAGCAGGGACTGTCAAGTCTGTATCTTAGGCAACCAGCTGTAAACACTTAGAGATTTAGTTGTATCTGGCAAATGTAGCAAGCTAGATAAAGCAATATATTGGGTAAAATACTTCAGTTAGTTTAAGCTACAAGTCTGAATATGATCCTTAAGATGGGAATACCCTTAAAGTCAATAAGGGATAGTTACAACTAGAAGGTACTCTGATTTTTTTTTTCCTCTGTTGAATCTTGATGGATTTATTAAAAAATAATATGAAAGCAGATGTGAACCTAGCCTTAAATGGGCTCTGCCAAGATCACAGTCTAGCCCCTATTTAAAGGCAATAAGTCTCTGATTGGTAGGAGACTAGCTGGCTGCTGGGACCCCCGCTGACCATATTGACAGAATGGAGCAGCAGCAGTTGCACAGGTGCTGCTGCTTCATTCATCTATGACCTCCTCCTCATTTAGGCGATGTACAAGTGATCCCTATTCTTGTGATGAGTGGAGTTTCCAGCAGTCACCCTTATTGATCAGACACAACACATCCCGTGGACAGATGAAAAATTGTGATCTTGGCACACCTCACTTACACACACAATATTCTGCAAACACTTCCACCAGAAGATTCTATCACATTTGACAAAAAAATAATGCAGAATTCACAATGGGGTCCGTTAGGCTACAAATGCCCACCATATGACAAGACTCTGGCATTTTCTTTTCTCTTTTCCTACGAGAAAACAAAATCCACAATCTTAAAAGGGAACCTGTCACCAGGTTTGTCGCCTCTAAACTATCAGATCCTTATGCTGCTCAATTATAGTCTCAAATATAGTGACCTCAGTCCTATCCACTGCTCAGTTTTTTTGTTGTCAGAAAAGAGTGAAGCGTTAGTGTACCCCTTGCTTTACTGCGCCTATGCACTCACGAGCTTCTGATGTGCATGTGTCGAGATCTGCCTGAACTGACTCCTAACTCTCCTCAAGCAATCTAAAACTTTTGAAAATCGGCAGTGAGCAGCGTATGGGACTGGAGACACCAGATTTAGGACCCTAAACACCAAGAGCATCAGGACATGCTGCTTGTTTAGGGACCCCAAAATTAGTATCCCTTTTCTGTGACTTTAAAAGTCGATAATCAGCTGGTTGAAGTGGCGATCCCTGAGCTCCGCTTACACTTTTTAGGCCATGTGAAATCCAATTCATCGGTCAAATGGACTCTTTGAAGCTCAGTCCCACTCAAGTGAACTGGCTGAGCTGTAATTCCAGCACAGCCTCTGTGCTTGGTAAGTAGTGAAGAGGCTGCAGAGCTCACTGGACACAGCAGCCTCTGCAATCAGCTATGTAGTCTGCATAACCCCTTTAATAGAAGTGTAAATCCAGTCTGAGTTTCCCCAGCCTCTAAAGTGATCACATGACTGACCCTCATCATACACGGACGTGTCAGGCCTCTACATACCTGTGTGCATGTCATAGTCCGCCTGGTAGCTGTACGGATCATACGGGGTCTAGAATAACAGAAGAGAAGGACATGAGTACACAAAACATGGAACATGACGCCACAACCACCCAGGACGCTGTTCACTCCATACATATCCGCACTGTAACGCCTTACACAGTATGACTAGTGCACGACGCATCGCGCCTGAAGATGAGGCTCAGATATCGTTCAGATACTCACATCATAATCCTCGTACGACATGATGAATCCTGCAGAATACACCAGACCGTGCACCGGTACCTGCAGCACGCACAGGGAGAAAAAGAGAAAGCAACTTCCGGTGACGAATTGTGGGCCCGTTTCCGGTGCCGCTCTCAGCCAATCAACGCAGCCCTTACTTCCCGCTGTCGCATGATACTGTCACCTCTCCATCTGATTGGCTGTTGTTGGTCACGCTTATAAAAGCAGTTCTCGCGTATTCATGGGTCCAGCACATGGGAATGATTATTATCTAGCAGTGTGTTTGTCGCTGTCTGTCCCGCTTAAAAAGCTATAAACTCCATGTAGTGGTTATACTGCAGCAAACCGTAATGTGTGAATACGAACATGCTTAACAACTGTTGAAAATTGACTTGAAGGGGTTGACTGGTCACAGCTATTTACCTTCTATGCACAGGATAAGAGGCTAACTTGCTGGCTGTTTGGGATCTCCCCATTGGGACCCCGACAAATCAGGAGAATTGGGGTGCATTGCACCCCAAGGTTTTAATGGAGCAGTTGCTCACACAATGTTTGTTTTTTGTATTAATTTTGATGGGACCACCAGAGATGGTTGAGTAGACTGCTTCAACAATTTCCAGCAGTCCCATTGAAATAAGTGGAGCAGCCAACCAGCTACTCCATTCAAAACTAGGGTGCAAAAACCCCACTGCTTGTGATTGGTGGGGGTCACAGTGGTGGATAAGGGGTAACGTGTTGTGCCTGGGCAACCATTGTAAAGGAGATTTGAGATAGCGGTGTGTTATGTATGTTTTGGGTCATTTTTGGATGTAAATCACTCCCTTTTTACAGACCTCTCCCCTGCGCATGCGACAATCAATCTAATGCTCTTTAGGGAGCCATTACCAGACGCAAACCGCCCAACTTTCAGAGAACAGAAAAAGGATCAACATCAGTTGGGCTTTGTGGCAAATTTACATGTGATGAACTAAGCCTGTATCCCCACCCATGCACACCATTCTTGACTGGCCCAGCCAGAGCCCTGACCTCAACCCAATTGAGCATCTCTGGAGAGACCTGAAAATGGCTGTCCACCAATGTTCACCATCCAATCTGACGGAACTGGAGAGGATCTACAAGGAAGAATGGCAGAGGATCCCCAAATCCAGATGTGAAAAACTTGTTGCATCATTCCCAAGAAGGCTCATGGCTGTACTAGCTCAAAAGGAAGCGGCTTCTACTCAATACTGAGCAAAGGGTCTGAATACTTATGACCATGTGATATTTCAGTTTTTCTTTTTTAATTTGCAAAAATACCTACATTTCTGTTTTTTTTCTATCAAGATGGGGTGCTGAGTGTACATTAATGAGAAATAAAATGAACTTTTTTTTGCATTTAGTAAATGGCTGCAATGAAACAAAGAGTGAAAAATGTAAAGGGGTCTGAATACTTTCCATACCCACTGTAGTATAACATCCCCTCAGTGGCCCACAAACAGTATAATGTGCCCTTGAGGCCCATCAGTGTAATCAGTTTGGGTGAGAACTTGAGCCGCTGTCTGAGTGTACTTTAATACATGTGAACAATCACAAGATGGCATAAGAGTCTTGTCTGCCATTCATTTTGGTATAAATCTTATGAATGTTTTGATATGATTCATAAGTACTCAAGTAGGACAATAAAACTGTCGGATTGGGGGGTCACAAAGAATATACATTTAGTATAGGGATGTAGATTAATAAGGAAAGGCTGGTTAAACCTGCTGAAGATTACACAGATGGGCATTCCAGGAGCCCTCTACAAGAAACCAATTTTCTTGGGGCATAGTACAGTCATGGCCAAAAGTTTTGAGAATGACACAAATATTCTATTTTCACATGATCTGCTGCCCTCTGGTTTTTATGTGTGTTTGTCAGATGTTTTTATCACATACAGAAATATAATTGCATTCATATTATGAGTAACAGAAGCTTATATTGACAGTTAGAATGAGTTAATGCAGCAAGTCAATATTTGCAGTGTTGACCCTTCTTCTTCAGGACCTCTGCAATTCTCCCTGGCATGCTCTCAATCAACTTCTGGACCAAATCCTGACTGATAGCAGTCCATTCTTGCAGAACCAATGCTTTAATTTTGTCTGAATTTGTTGGTTTTTGTTTGTCCACCCGTCTCTTGATGATTGACCACAAGTTCTCAATGGGATTAAGATCTGGGGAGTTTCCAGGCCATGGATCCAAAATCTCTATGTTTTGTTCCCTGAGCCATTTAGTTATCACCTTTGCTTTATGGCAAGGTGCTCCATCATGCTGGAAAAGGCATTGTTGAGCGCCAAACTGCTCTTGGACGGTTGGGAGAAGTTGCTCTTGGAGGACATTCTGGTACCATTCTTTATTCATGGCTGTGTTTTTAGGCAAGACTGTGAGAGAGCCGATTCCTTTGGCTGAGAAGCAACCCCACACATGAATGGTTTCAGGATGCTTTACAGTTGGCATGAGACAAGACTGGTGGTAGCGCTCACCTCTTCTTCTCCGAATAAGCTGTTTTCCAGATGTTCCAAACAATCGAAAAGGGGATTCATCAGAGAAAATGACTTTACCCCAGTCCTCAGCAGTCCACTCCCTGTACCTTTTGCAGAATATCAGTCTGTCCCTGATGTTTTTTCTGGAGAGAAGTGGCTTCTTTGCTGCCCTCCTTGAGACCAGGCCTTGCTCCAAGAGTCTCCGCCTCACAGTGCGTGCAGATGCACTCACACCTGCCTGCTGCCATTCCTCAGCAAGCTCTGCAATGCTGGTAGCCCGATCCCGCAGCTGAAACACTTTTAAGAGACGGTCCTGCCGCTTGCTGGTCTTTCTTGGGCGCCCTGGAGCCTTTTTGTCACCAATGGAACCTCTCTCCTTGAAGTTCTTGATGATGCGATAGATTGTTGACTGAGGTGCAATCTTTCTAGCTGCAATACTCTTCCCAGTTAGGCCATTTTTGTGCAGTGCAATGATGACTGCACGTGTTTCTTTAGAGATAACTATGGTTAACAGAAGAGAAACAATGATGGCAAGCACCAGGCTCCTTTTAAAGTGTCCAGTGGTGTCATTCTTACTTAATCATGACAGATTGATCTCCAGCCCTGTCCTCATCAACACCCACACCTGTGTTAATGGAGCAATCACTGAAACGATGTTAGGTGGTCCTTTTAAGGCAGGGCTGCAATGATGTTGAAATGTGTTTTGGGGGATAAAGTTCATTTTCTAGGCAAATATTGACTTTGCAAGTAATTGCTGTTAAGCTGATCACTCTTTATAACATTCTGGAGTATATGCAAATTGCCATTAGAAAAACTGAAGCAGTAGACTTTGTAAAAATTAATATTTGTATCATTCTCAAAACTTTTGGCCATGACTGTATACTGATAACAATTTGTTGGAGCTTGCATGAGAAACATTTTTCTACTGTTAACCATTTACTTTTTATGACCCCAAAGTAAAATGGACAAAAAAAGAGTAAAACCCACCTCACCACACTCCACTCCCCTGAATCCACTACCAGTGTGAGCTAGTGATGTTATTACATGGCGCCTGCATACATACATTCATGACCCGGCAATTGCAATAGAGGATGGTGGTGAAGCAGTTGTTGTCATTAAGTGTTTCTGTTCCACTGTACCTATATCTGTTCATATAGTAAAGAAGAATTAAGAGAAAGCCCCGACGTCACCAGTTTATGTGTCTCTGTACCTTTGGTAATTAAGAGCAACCTGCAATGTGGCTGGAAGGCTTATCTGTGAGGGCCGACCAGTCATGTAGCACATTGGATGCTGAATACTACAGAGTTGGTTGTGGCCAGGTGAGTGCCATATTGTGCACTGTCCCACCAATGTTAAGGGGGCTGGACCATGGTGTGCACTAGTAACACCCATAAAGAATTGAACTAGGACATGCCACTGGCTACCTAGGATAGAACCCAAAATCCAAGGCTGTCCCACAATGGAAACAATAGCTTGTCATAACAAGGGTGTTCATAACAGAGCAGTACAGCAACAGATACTGCAGGGGGGCTAGGAAGTAGTGATTGTGTGCACTGTGAATGGGTGCTTTGGGCAACAAAGCCGTTTTTATTCTCTTAGACTTTTTTTTCTTGTTAGAAATAAGGTCTACCATGTTTTTATGTTTGTGATGTACTTCTGCTTCTACATCCTCAGTTCTGTCCAGGCAGTAGGTTTTATAATGTTTTCTGGTTGTTCTTGTGTCTTGCTTTGTATACAAAATTGTTAAAATAAGATTATTTACTGAAAACTTTTGTGTTTTTTATATATATATATATATATATATATATAGATATAAATTTTTTTTTATATATGCTGCAGAAACGCTGCTTTTTTGTAGCAGATTTTGTTGCATTCTTTTTGAGCCAAACCTAGTAGTGGCCACAGAAGGAATAGGGAATACCTAGGAAGCTCCTATACTTCTCTCTTCTGCTCAATCTAAACCTGGCTTTGGTTAAAAAAACCGCATCAAAATCTGTATCAAAAAATGCATCTTTTCCGCAATGTGGAGCCTCAGTGTAACGTCCTTGACTGTCCGGGCTTTGGCGCCGTCCTCCGGGCGCACGCTGCGGCACAGGAGGCGTGCCCGATTGTAATTCTTTCCTTGGGTTTTTCTTGTACTGTCTGAACACTGTCCTATTCCCTCACCTCCTTAATTGATTTTCCACCACGCCCTTCTCCTTCACCTTGCTTTCCCCCTGCTCCACTAAGAGTTAACTTTAGTCCTGCCTTGTGATTGACAGCCTATCCTCCTATCAAGTCTGGGGCGGGTTCTTTCTCCCTATTTACAGTCATATGAAAAAGTTTGGGTACCCCTATTAATCTTAATCATTTTTAGTTCTAAATATTTGGGTGTTTGCAACAGCCATTTCAATTTGATATATCTAATAACTGATGGACACAGTAATATTTCAGGATTGAAATGAGGTTTATTGTACTAACAGAAAATGTGCAATATGCATTAAACCAAACTTTTTACTGACTTACTGAAGCACAAAATTGGTTTTGTAACCTCACTGAGCTTTGAACTTCATAGCCAGGTGTATCCAATCATGAGAAAAGGTATTTAAGGTGGCCAATTGCAAGTTGTTCTCCTATTTGAATCTCCTCTGAAGAGTGGCATCATGGGCTCCTCAAAACAACTCTCAAATGATCTGAAAACAAAGATTGTTCAACATAGTTGTTCAGGGGAAGGATACAAAAAGTTGTCTCAGAGATTTAACCTGTCAGTTTCCACTGTGAGGAACATAGTAAGGAAATGGAAGACCACAGGGACAGTTCTTGTTAAGCCCAGAAGTGGCAGGCCAAGAAAAATATCAGAAAGGCAGAGAAGAAGAATGGTGAGAACAGTCAAGGACAATCCACAGACCACCTCCAAAGAGCTGCAGCATCATCTTGCTGCAGATGGTGTCACTGTGCATCGGTCAACAATACAGCACACTTTGCACAAGAAGAAGCTGTATGGGAGAGTGATGCGAAAGAAGCCGTTTCTGAAAGCACGCCACAAACAGAGTCGCCTGAGGTATGCAAAAGCACATTTGGACAAGCCAGCTTCATTTTGGAAGAAGGTCCTGTGGACTGATGAAACAAAGATTGAGTTGTTTGGTCATATAAAAAGGCGTTATGCATGGCGTACAAAAAACACAGCATTCCAAGAAAAACACTTGCTACCCACTGTAAATTTGGTGGAGGTTCCATCATGCTTTGGGGCTGTGTGGCCAATGCCGGCACCGGGAATCTTGTTAAAGTTGAGGGTCGCATGGATTCAACTCAGTATCAGCAGATTCTTGAGAATAATGTACAAGAATCAGTGACGAATTTGAAGTTACGCCGGGGATGGATATTTCAGCAAGACAATGATCCAAAACACAGCTCCAAATCTACTCAGGCATTCATGCAGAGGAACAATTACAATGTTCTGGAATGGCCATCTCAGTCCCCAGACCTGAATATCATTGAACATCTGTGGGATAATTTGAAGCGGGCTGTCCATGCTCGGCGACCATCAAACTTAACTGAACTGGAATTGTTTTGTAAAGAGGAATGGTCAAAAATACCTTCATCCAGGATCCAGGAACTGATTAAAAGCTACAGGAAGCGACTAGAGTCTGTTATTTTTGCAAAAGGAGGATCTACTAAATATTAATGTCACTTTTCTGTTGAGGTGCCCATACTTTTGCATCGGTCAAATTTTGGTTTAATGCATATTGCACATTTTCTGTTAGTACAATAAACCTCATTTCAATCCTGAAATATTACTGTGTCCATCAGTTATTAGATATATCAAATTGAAATGGCTGTTGCAAACACCCAAATATTTAGAACTAAAAATGATTAAGATTAATAGGGGTGCCCAAACTTTTTCATATGACTGTATTGTTTGCTCACTTTCCCATTGGTGCCTGCTATTGCATTTCGCTTACTGGCTATACTCCTTGCTCCTTGTTACCTGCTCTTCTGATTTTCTGACCACTGGCTTTGACTTTGACTATTCTCTTGGATTTTGATTCTGTACTGCATTGCTCGATTGTTACCGACCCCTTGGCTAGCTGACCTCCCTTTGTTGTTTGTGCGTCCTGTCTGCGTTCTGTGTTGTCACTTATTCAGAGTAGGGACCGGCTCCAAGTTGTTCCTGTCATTAGGACAGTGAGACAAGTAGGTAGGGACAGGGTCTGGGTCAACTTTAGGGCTCACTGTCTCTGTATTCCCTTCCTCTCAGGTTTCTGCTGCAGCACTGGAGAATTGCTCAACTGGCAATTGCCTTACACTCAGCCTAAAAGGGAGATGTTCAGAGAGAAGGCCATGTATGTGCTGCTCTAGGAAGATAAGGAAACAGCTAAGTTAATGATAATTTTTATAGACCAGGAAGATAGGGCGTCCTCGCCTAGAACCGTCTTCTACCAGCTCATAGATAATAGGGGGACACAGGATCTCTGTTAAAGCAAAAGGAAGGGATTTGCAATTCCCAAAAAAAGTGAGGCAAATAGTGCTGGTCCAGAGAGTCAGATCTTTATTCCAATAGTGGATAGACACACAACGCGTTTCGGGCTTAAACCCCACCCTCAAGTGTGTACAGCAATGTACACACTTGCAAATGGGGACGGGTTTCCACAATTGGAAAAGATTCCTTTACACATTATCATAGTAGTTGTGAACTTGTCACAACTGCAAAAGGTGAGCACCTGTTATTTGTCTATACCATTTTATTTTTACCTAACTGTATTACACTATTAGTGCTTGGCGCTGCCGTTTTTGTTCTCTTCAACAGGATCTCTGTTGTTATTATTGGTGGGGGTTGCAATGAATTTTCAGTGGCACCAGATTATTGAGTAAATGGGGATAAAATGCAAAATCAGATGTGATTTGGATTGAAAGTAATATTAAAGGGTTTATCCTAGCTCAACAACTAGGATAGGGGATAAGGTGCAGATTAGTGGGAATATAGATCACGGGTATTTTACTCCCCTATCTAAACAGAGCAGTGTTCATGCCAGTGTACCCACGCTCCATTATTTTCAAAGTGACCAGCAGAGACAGATGAGCAATGTACTTGACTTGTGTTTTTTTAATTCATTAATTTTATTTTTTAATTGATATTTATTTAGCTTACTTGTATAGCGCAATCATATTCCGCAGCGCTTTATAGACATTGTCCATATAGGGCTCACAATCTACATTCCCTATCAGTATGTCTTTGGAGTGTGGGAGGAAACCCTTGAAAAAACACAGGGAGAACATCCAAACTCCTTGCAGATTTTGTCCTTCAAATCCAGGACTCCAGCGCTGCAAGGCTGCAGGGCCAACCACTGAGCCACCGTGCAGTCATATAGAGATGATTGGAGCAGTAGCTGTCATGCTGGACCATCAGGAGTAGAGCGGTGTCCCATAGCCACAGGGTCTCCACTATATTATACAGTGGAGAGCCAGCAGCATTGCCTGTGATCATTCTCCTCTCAGATCACGGGCATTAACTCTCCAGATGCCTTGGTCAAATGGTCTGCCTCCATATTGCAGACAATCATCAATATGTATGAAAAATTTCAAATCTTTCCATAAATCCAAAATAAAAATAAAGTCAAACACATTTAGGTATCCCCACATCTGAAAATGCCTGAACTATAAACATGAAAAATAGTTATCCCATATGGGGAAAAAAAATCAATATGGCTTTTGCTTCCCCCATAAAAAATGAATAAAAAGCAATACAATTATCAGACAGTCGCAATGGTTCAGATCTGATGCTCATGTTTATATTGTGGCCACTTTGGATATTGGAAAGGAAAATGTATGGCACTATGACCTGTCTATGGCAGTATTGCCCCGTATACAGCAAGCTGCGATGCCCTGTGTGCACTGATATCTTTCTGTCTTAGTCGGTACCTCTTTTACCAGTCCTTACCTGTATATTTTTACTCTGTTTGTGTTCTGTGTGCTCTGATTTTAGTCTGTCCAGATTCCCCTATGGTGGGGTAATGGGTGAATACCGGGAAGTCTGCTTAGGCAGCAGTCAAATCGATTTGGTAGCACAGTGGGTCCACAATTCACACTCTGTTACAAATATACATAAAGGAAACCTAGTGTGTTAAGTGAAATCAGGGGAGGAGTGTATGGAAGGAAAAGAATTGTTTTCAATGGAGTGCTTCTTTAATGAGGATCTTTCACCTCCTCTGCCAAGTCTATCTCTTTGCATGATTTCATAAGTGCCACTTCAGTGATTCTGGTGCAGTTGGAATTTTTTCTTTAGGCCCCACTGTCCCTGAGCAATACCTGCTGTTACTTTTGGTGTCTGAAATGCTATTTAGCAGGAGCAGGCAAGGGGTGTGATTCTGAGCTCTGACACTGTCCACCTCTGATTGGAGCTCTGAATTACACCCCCTTGCCAGCTCCTGCCTGACACTGCCGACCTAACAGTAGAGAGCCAATATAGCATATCAGGTACCAAAACATATTGCATTGATTGCTCAGGAATGGTGGGAACTAGAGTCATGTTTTGACCTTTAAAAATGGCAATTTTGCCCTATCACTTCCCCATCAACTTTAACCCCTTAACGACCCAGGGCGTAATGGTACGTCCTGAGTCGCATGACGATGTATGGAGCGCGCTCAGGAGCTGAGTGATCTCCATACACCGCGGGTGCCGGCTGTATAATACAGCCAGGACCCGCCGCTAACAGCAGCGATCGGTGCCTGCACCGATCGCGGCTGTTAACCCTTTAGATGCCGTGGTCAAACGCGACCGCGGCGTCTAAATGCGCAGCCGCCACGGGTGCCGCCATTTTTCCTTGATCGCCGCCCCCCAGAACGTCATCAGAGGGCGGCGATTAGTTGCCATGACAGCCGGGAGCCTATTGAAGGCTCCCAGGCCTGTCATAACATTAGAGCTATTACACGATGCCAGTGGCAGCGTCTAATAGCAGTGAAGGCATTTTGCTATTCACTGCGATACAGTAGTATTGCAGTGAATAGTATGATCGATCAGATTCCCTAGGTTTCAAGGTCCCTAGGGAGTCTGATCATACAAGTAAAAGTAGAAAAAAAAAGTTTTTTAAAAGTATGAAAAAATAAAAAAAAACACAAAAGTTCAAATCACCCCCCCTTTCCCTAGATCAGATATAAAAGTAAATAAACAAAAGTAAGCATAAACAATCCAAAATGCCCGAACTATTAAAATATTTATCCCATTCGGTGAACGGCGTAGCGGTGAAAAAAATCAAAATGGCCCAATGGCGTTTTTTTCAACACTTTGCCTCCTATAAAAAATTGAATAAAAAGTGATCAAACCATCAGATCTTTCCCCAAATGGTATCAATAAAAACGTCATGTTGTCCCACATAAAAAGACGCCTTACCCAGCTCCATACATGTAAATATGAAAAAGTTACAGGTGACACAATATGGCGACGCAAAATTTTTTTTTCTATTTAGCAAAGTTTTAAATTTTTTAAAAAGTATCCAAACATTACAAATACTATATAAATTTGGTATCGCCGTGTTCGTACTGACCCACAGAATACAGGTAACATGTCATTTTTACCACACAGTGAATGGTGTAAAAATTAAACCCATATGAATTTGGCGCAAATGCAGTTTTTCTCCAATTGCACCTCATTTTGAATTTTTTTCCAGCTTCCCAGTACATTGCACAGCATATTGAATAGTGACATTACAAAGTACAATTTGTTTCGCAAACAATAAGCCATCATGTGACTCTGTGAATTGAAAATGAAAAAGTTATGGCTCTTGGAATGTGGTGAGGGAAAAATTAAAATGCAAAAACAAAAAATGGCCCGGTCATTAAGGGGTTAAACCGCTACTATAGTGATATAAATACTGTGATCACAATTAATCCATAGCTTTGTAGTGTTTCAGAGCCCCAGGGATGTGTCTAAAAAGAAATCTTATTTTCTTTATCCCTCGTGTGAATGGAACAGTAGTACACGTGGGACAGCACAGTCACTTGTGGAAGCTGCAATGGAGTCCTGGGTTAGAATTCAGCTAAGGACAACTGGAGAGAGTTTGTATGTTCTCCCTTGTTTATTCCCACACAGCAGGTTGACACGGATTGTTGTGAGCTGTAGGTCAGGCCGTATATACGGATATATACATATATCCGTATATACATATATCCGTCCTCTCTGCCCAGCAGGCGGCTCCGTTACACAGCCATTCTGAACCCTCTGCTGTACTGAACAAGCTGTCAAACCTTATGCAAATGAGGCTGACGTCACACCTTCCTATCCGTCTAGAAAGGGTTTTCCCCTGTGCGCAGGACGTGTGACGTCATGCTCGCTCACTGCTGATTGGCTGGGGTAGCTGGTTGTTATGGTGACTGCGGCCTGGTGGCCTGTCTGGAGCCTGTGGAGAGAATGGAGCTGGAAGAACAGGGCAAATCGTCTCTTCCCGGAGAGCTGGGCACGGGGGTCCCTGAGCTACTGAGAGCCCTATGGGAAGAGCCCGAGAAACCGAGGCGGAGTCCTGGAGGCTGTGTAAGGTCTCACCGGCAGCACCGCTACAGACTGTGCCCGCTGGCCAGGGAGAGCTACGGTGAGCTGTCAGGGGGGGGAGGTGATAGAGGAGGCTAGGCAGGAGTCGTCTGTACGTGTCTACACTGTGCGTTCTGTCACTGAGGTGTAGAATATACCGCGTATAATACCAAATAAAAGACAATGAAACTGTCTGGAGACAATGTAGTTGTGTCTGTAGAAGTGATCAGAATTCAGTTATACTGATCTGTCACTGTCATGTGGAAATATTGACCCCGCCCCTTACTGACACATAGTTGGGAGTAAAGGTCTCCATACACATTACACTGAAGGGGTAACATATATTCCTTATCCAAAGGCTAGAGCATAAGTGTCTGATCAAGAGGAGGGTCCCCTGTCAAAATGGAGAAATAGTGTGCACATGTGACTTCTCTGGTACTGATGAAGCTCTATAATCTTTGCCAGTCTTCTAGAAATAAATGTCATGGCGGTCAGTCATATACACTACGGTTCAGTTTACACAAGGGGCATTCCCATGATCACTGGGGGTCTCCGCATTAGGATCAGATATTTATTCCTTATTCCGTGTTTAGGGAACAAGTCTTGTTAGTGGGAAAACCCCTTAAGGGAAAGGCTGAACATTGCAGAAACACTGCTTTTTTCTGTTACAGATTTTGTTGCATTTTTTTTTTTTTGTACCAAACCTACTAGTGGCTACAGAAATAATGGGATCTATATAGGTAGTTCTTACACTTCTCCCTTCTTCTCAATCCATTCCTGGCTTCGGGTCAAAAAACCACCACAAAATCTTTTCCACGTGTGGCCTTAGGCTTAATGTCAGATAAACTCACTGATTTCAGCCGGGCCAGATGTCTATATGTTAGACATGTCTAGCAGCATCATGCTCCCCTTTTAGAAACATGCATGCTCAGCTCGGCAGAAGAACTGCTGTCAACTGAATACATATTGACCTGACGACTATTTAAGATGACTTGGCTGACAGCTATTCCTCCAGGGTCCCTTATACAAATGTACTCTTGGCTTGACCAAGTGTGCACATGTAGTGCAAAGTTGGAAACCAACGCCAGGCACCCCGGAATTACCGCTGAAAGCTATGGTGAAAACCAGCTGGTTTTTGCCACGGGTGGGTTTTCTGTGGAAAGTCACAGAAGCGACCTTCCATTTCTGTTTTAACACTGTGGTTTTTTTCATGGTTAGACTAGCATAGAGTGTGGTGCTCCTTGTATCCGTCAGTCTGGTAACTTTAATGCCTGTTTTCCTCTGTTAGATCAGAATAACGGACCTAAAGACGGTAGCACCCTAAAAATCAAACAATTCATGATTTTTTCCAAATTACTTCAGGTTAAAGTTAGTTTAAATTCTTATCTCCTAACAGCTCTTCGGAAGTTGCGGGAAGCGGCCAATGGAAATGATGTAGACACAGGTACTTTATGTATATCATACACGTATACATATATCATTAAAGCAGATCTCCAGCTCCCCCAACATTTCCATCTGTATATTTGTAGCCTCATATTTGACTTCTTGCTGTGTTTGGGCTTACATACCACTGAATTAGCTAAAAAGGGCTTTAGGGATGTTCCTTCTCTTGCAGGGGCTTCATTATCTAGAGCAGAGAATCTCCCCATATTGCCACCCACTGCTAACGTGACATCACCCACTTTGTCATACTATGTCAGCATAGGGGCAGTTATGTAGAGAGAAAGAGAGTAGCCCCAGCTGGAGAATAAACGCCCCTAAAGCCTTTTTTTAGCTAATTTGCATAAGACGCAGATTTTTATGAAAGAGGAGCTGCAATGTAGAATATGAAAGACATGTTTGGAAAGCGTAGAAGCTGCCCTACAAGGTACTGTCATTAATCTGATACCAATTTCCTGCTGACAGACTCCCTTTAAACTAGACAGTCTAACAATCTGCCAGATTTATCAAACAGCATTAGACACTATGATAAATCTGGTGTAGTTTAAGACTGTATGTACAGTCATGGCCAAAAGTTTTGAGAATGACACAAATATTCTATTTTCACATGATCTGCTGCCCTCTGGTTTTTATGTGTGTTTGTCAGATGTTTTTATCACATACAGAAATAGAATTGCATTCATATTATGAGTAACAGAAGCTTATATTGACAGTTAGAATGAGTTAATGCAGCAAGTCAATATTTGCAGTGTTGACCCTTCTTCTTCAGGACCTCTGCAATTCTCCCTGGCATGCTCTCAATCAACTTCTGGACCAAATCCTGACTGATAGCAGTCCATTCTTGCAGAATCAATGCTTTAATTTTGTCTGAATTTGTTGGTTTTTGTTTGTCCACCCGTCTCTTGATGATTGACCACAAGTTCTCAATGGGATTAAGATCTGGGGAGTTTCCAGGCCATGGACCCAAAATCTCTATGTTTTGTTCCCTGAGCCATTTAGTTATCACCTTTGCTTTATGGCAAGGTGCTCCATCATGCTGGAAAAGGCATTGTTGAGCGCCAAACTGCTCTTGGACGGTTGGGAGAAGTTGCTCTTGGAGGACATTCTGGTACCATTCTTTATTCATGGCTGTGTTTTTAGGCAAGACTGTGAGAGAGCTGATCCCCTTGGCTGAGAAGCAACCCCACACATGAATGGTTTCAGGATGCTTTACAGTTGGCATGAGACAAGACTGGTGGTAGCGCTCACCTCTTCTTCTCCGAAAGCTGTTTTCCAGATGTTCCAAACAATCGAAAAGGGGATTCATCAGAGAAAATGACTTTACCCCAGTCCTCAGCAGTCCACTCCCTGTACCTTTTGCAGAATATCAGTCTGTCCCTGATGTTTTTTCTGGAGAGAAGTGGCTTCTTTGCTGCCCTCCTTGAGACCAGGCCTTGCTCCAAGAGTCTCCGCCTCACAGTGCGTGCAGATGCACTCACACCTGCCTGCTGCCATTCCTCAGCAAGCTCTGCACTGCTGGTAGCCCGATCCCGCAGCTGAAACACTTTTAAGAGACGGTCCTGCCGCTTGCTGGTCTTTCTTGGGCGCCCTGGAGCCTTTTTGGCACCAATGGAACCTCTCTCCTTGAAGTTCTTGATGATGCGATAGATTGTTGACTGAGGTGCAATCTTTCTAGCTGCAATACTCTTCCCAGTTAGGCCATTTTTGTGCAGTGCAATGATGACTGCACGTGTTTCTTTAGAGATAACCATGGTTAACAGAAGAGAAACAATGATGGCAAGCACCAGCCTCCTTTTAAAGTGTCCAGTGGTGTCATTCTTACTTAATCATGACAGATTGATCTCCAGCCCTGTCCTCATCAACACCCACACCTGTGTTAATGGAGCAATCACTGAAACGATGTTAGGTGGTCCTTTTAAGGCAGGGCTGCAATGATGTTGAAATGTGTTTTGGGGGATAAAGTTCATTTTCTAGGCAAATATTGACTTTGCAAGTAATTGCTGTTAAGCTGATCACTCTTTATAACATTCTGGAGTATATGCAAATTGCCATTAGAAAAACTGAAGCAGTAGACTTTGTAAAAATTAATATTTGTATCATTCTCAAAACTTTTGGCCATGACTGTATAGTCTAAGCTTGTACTGTCTAAAACTTACAGTATTAGTTTATCTTCCCCATTGTGCTTTAGGCTAAGGCCTCACGTAGCCGGCTGCATCCAAAAAGCATTGTTGGAAAAACTGGGGTGGAAACGCAGGACACAAGAGGTTTTCTCTGCAGACTTTCTGCTTCCATTATACCTATAGGGAAACCGCCGACGTTTCCGTAGGTATAATTGACATGCTGAGGTTTCCAAAATCGCAACGGTTTTGGAAATCGCAGCATTTCCGCTGCATGTATTTTTCTGCAATTTGTGGATAGGGTTCACTAGAATCCCATCCTCTTTGCAGGAACTGTAAAATACCACGGCCACGTGTGGCTTTAGCATTAAAGGGTTTCTCCAAGATTATTGTTTTTAGTTATCCCTCTTATTTAATAAGAAAAAGAGGGTTTGAAACTCGCTGTGTATAAAATAAATTCTTCCTGTTGGCTGAGCACTGGCACCGGTATATCACTTCAATGTGTGGAACACTTGTAAGTTACACAGAAAGGATTTTGCCACTATGGCTGTGTCCTTATGTGTTAGAATTTGGAAAGAGTGCATAGGGTGATCCTGTCAGTTTCAGTGTTGCCATCACAGGTAGGAAACCTTAATATTTTATTTTGTATACTCCTGACTGTAGTTAGCATTATATATGCATAATATAGATATAAAGCTTGTTTTTAATATTTTTTTAGTCCAGCGTTTGCTAGATGAAGGAGCAGATCCTTGTGCAGCTGATGACAAGGGGCGTACAGCATTGCACTTTGCATCTTGCAATGGAAACGACAAAATTGGTATGAGATTCCATGGAATGCACTTTATAGAATTCTTTTGATTTATCTTAGTGACCGTATACTTGTAAGATATATATGGGTTGCCTCCACAAAGGATAGAAATGCCACAGATCTTCCATTTGTGCCATGTGGATGCAGCAAAAAATGTGAGCGATTCAATTTCTGCAGCAGATTTGCAGTGGATCTTCCCCATTGAATTTAATCAGGAAGTCAAAATCTGTACCAAAACCCAGTTGTTGTGGACTACTTGTGATATCTGTAGATAATCCTGATTTGGTGCAGATTTGTCGTAGATTTCCATGCAGATTTGGTCGTATTTGCTGCATAAATCCCAGCCCGTGTGAACAAGAACATACCCTTACAGAGATAGTGTTTTGTTTAAAAGGACAAACCCATGTAGAGTTGCCGTCAAATAATAATATGTAGTGTTGCCAGATCTACTGTTTTTTGGAAAATGTAGTCATGAAGATGAATTCAGCAATACCAAATAGCCATACATTCAGTTAAAGAGGTTATTCTGCTTCCAAAAATTATCTGCAAATACACCCACAGCAGTACTAAACACTGTTCCGTTGTGCACCTTTTGCTTGGCTTTATTTTACTTACTGCTCCTTGTATCACTGTTATTTACGTGTATTGAATATGTGGACAAACTACATTTCCCATGATTCGTCTAACGCTCTGTGTACCCCTCCATTCTCCCCTGCAGTGTAATCACAGATAATAAATCGCTCTCCCATCTAAGGACACATGATGCTGTGATGTTTCGTTTCCAAGTTAACCCCCCACCCGTGAGCAGCAAACAGAGAATGAGAGTAGGCAGATGAATCATCATCTTAAAATAATCCAAGCAAAGGGTGCACAAGGGAACAGTCAGTATTTAGCACTGCTGTGGATGTTTTTGCAGATCATTTTTGGAAGCTGGATAACCCCTTTAATGACTAAAATGGTGCACAAAAATCCATGTAAGCACTTTATATATAGACTTTCTGGCTGCTAGGACACCAGAGGGAGCATACTGTGAAAGGAATAATATCAGCACTTCCTTCCCTAATCTTTGCTCCTATGTTGTCTCATATAAATATATATAATATCTATCTGTGTCCAGGAAGATGAGCTTTTTCCTCTTCCTTTTCACTGTCCCGTGTCTGGTTCTGTAACCACTTATCACAACAACATCCTTAATGTTTACTTTCATACAACAAAGTCTCAGTTGACTTTTAGTAAAGAGACAAGGTTGTTTTTCTACCCCCATCCTCCTATTTCAACATTGAAGTTGCAGTACTCCTGCTATTTTACTGCTACTGCAGTGTTGCTCTACTTTACCTGTAACTTATTAAAGCTATTCTTTAACAGGTTTATTGTTGTGTAGGTTGGTCATACATTAGACTGTAATAACATATACAACTTTCAGGAAGGCAGAGAATGCCTTAAGTCACGATCATATTCACTATACTTATATACACACTGAAAATTTCTGTTTTCAAATTATTTTAGTGCTTTTGCTCTTGGACCATGGTGCTGATCCAAATCAGAGAGATGGGCTAGGGAACACCCCATTACACTTGGGTAGGTGTTTTATGAGAAACTTTTGTTAAATTTATGTGCATTATTTTATTGTACTTGTTTCTTGCATTTATGTATTATTTTTTTCTTCCTAGCTGCTTGCACCAGTCATGTTCCAGTTATTACAACCCTTTTACGGGGAGGTAAGAAACCTATTTAATTCTTCAATAGAAAGATGTTCACATACTAGTAAACTTAACGTTTTTTTTAAATTGCTGTTTTGTTTTTTTTCTGAATTGTATTGGAAGGTGCTAGAGTTGATGCTTTAGACCGTGCAGGCCGGACACCTCTTCATTTAGCCAAGTCCAAGCTGAATATATTACAAGATGGAAAATCACAGACTCTGGAATCCCTGAGAATAGAGGTTAAACAGGTGAGACTTCGGGAACTATAATTTGCAATTAACCGCACCATGTCACATTTGGTTTATATAGCATGACCTAGGACCACCCCAGTATGTCCTTCAGCTTCCCCCACCACAATGACTTCTCCCCATGCGGCCACTTCCCAACAGACCAGTAAATCCAGAAATCCGTCTTTATCTGGCCACAGTCTGACCTTCACACGGGCCCAGGTGAGGAAGGAGATGAAAAAGATCAAGGCGAGGAAAGCCGCAGGGCCAGATGACATCAGTGCAAGGCTAATTAAGACTTGCGGGGACCAGCTGTGTGGTATAATTACATATATGTATAATATGAGCCTGAGGCAGGAAATAGTCCCTGAATTATGGAAATCTTCTTGTGTGGTACCAGTTCCAAAGAAACCCCACCCTATGGACCTCAACGACTACAGACCTGTAGCACTGACATCCCACCTGATGAAGATCTTGGAGAGATTGGTTCTCACACATCTCCGCCCTCTAGTGAGCCCCGCTATGGACCCCCTCCAGTTTGCTTATCGGCCGGGCATTGGGGTAGATGATGCCATCATCCATCTTCTGCACAGGGCTCTGTCTCACCTGGAGAAACCAGGGAACACAGTGAGAATAATGTTCTTTGACTTCTCCAGTGCTTTTAACACCATACAGCCCAGGTTATTGAGGGACAAGCTGGGCCTTGCTGGAGTGGACCACCACCTCTCCAACTGGATCCTAGACTACTTCACAAATCGACCTCAATACGTGAGAGCCCGAGACTGTGTGTCAGGTACCGTGATCTGTAATACGGGGGCACCTCAGGGTACGGTTCTCGCCCCTTTCCTCTTCACACTGTACACTGCAGATTTTAGGTGCAACTCATCCAGCTGCTACCTACAGAAGTATTCTGACGACTCTGCAATAGTGGGTCTCCTCACAGATGATGATGACAGGGAGTACAGAGAACTGAACCAGGATTTTGTGGACTGGTGCCACCGGAACCACCTGAAGATTAACGCGGGGAAGACCAAGGAGATGGTGGTGGACTTCCGCAAAGGCAGATGCCCTCCAAATCCAGTGGACATCCTGGGGACGGGCATCGAGATTGTGAACACCTAGAAGTACCTGGGTTTGCTCCTTAATAATAAGCTGGACTGGGCAGATCATATGGAGGCCCTGTACAGGAAGGGCCACAGCAGGCTCTACCTGCTTAGGAAGCTGAGAGCCTTTGGAATCCGGGGGGCACTTCTTAGAACTTTCTTCAACTCGGTAGTGGCATCAGCCATCTTCTTTGGAGTGGCTTGCTGGGGGAGCAGTATATCAACCAGGGACAGAAATAAACTTGACAAGCTGATTAGAAGGGCCAGCTCTGTCCTGGGGAGCCCCCTGGACCCAGTGCAGGTGGTGGGTGACAGAAGGATACTGTCCGTGGTGAGCTCCATGCAGAAGAAGAAGTCCCATCCCATGCATGAGACTGTGATCGCGCTGAGCAGTACTGTCAGTGACCGACTGCTCCACCCTAGGTGTGAGAAGGAGCGCTATCGGAAGTCTTTCCTCCCCACCGCGGTTAGGCTGTACAACCAACACCGACCTAAGCGGAGATCATTACACACAGAGAACTGAAATATCTCTCTGCCTGTTAAATCCCCCCCCCCTCCTCTGCTACGTCCTATCTGTCTGTCTGCTATTAATGTAATGCCTCTCACCTTGGAACATTCCTGTACATGTTGTATTTGTATTTGTATCTGCTTATCTTATCTTTGCTGCTGTATCACACTGAATTTGCCCACTGTGGGACTATTAAAGGACTATTATTATTATTAATATGTTCACCGAAAAGGTCCTATACTAAAACGCAGCTTTTATGTAAAAAGTATTAAAAATGTATAAAAAAAACCCACCAATCCTCATACCTATGATGCTAGTGTATATAAGGGACTAGCCAAAACAAATATAAGTAACCAATCAGCAGACATACAAAATGCCAAGGATCACCAAAAGAGAATTCTACCCAGTTGATGTATTCAGTATTCCCCTATACTGGTGGAGCACCAACAACCCCCCCCCCCCCCCCCCCGCAAAAAAAAAAAAAAAACGCTGAACCTTAGTGTTCATATACTGCATGACTCTAATCATAGAATCAGAATACCAGACAGTAAATGAGTCATCCCCATTATGTGTTTGTTTTTGCCACCTGTAGATTATTCAGATGTTACGGGAATACCTGGAAAGGCTGGGTCAGCAGGAGCAGACAGAGCAGCTGGATCAAATCTGTTCCAGACTACAGAGGACAAGCACCAAGGAGCAGGTTATGGCTTGCACGTTTTCGCTATGACTTCTGTTTTTCTGAACCAAGCCAGACTCACAATATACAATTTATAGTCCCGTTAATAGGTTCATGGAATTCTGATTTGTATTTCTTGTAAAGTAAAATTCTTGCTGATGAAGTATCAGAGAGTGTCCCCTCCCTCTATTAAACTCCTTAGATGCTGCCATCACTATTGATTGCTGCATCTCAAGGAGAAAACTGGCTGGGACTGGAGTTCTTTCTGACTCTGGTCGGTACAGCAGGAACCTGGTTGTCAGTCACTGCTTGATGTACAGGCAGCATGCTCTATAACTTACCATAGTTTCAAGAAGGCAATTTCAAATAAAATCTGCTACTATCACTTTGATGTTTTTGGTTATCTGTATCCAGGCGTCACGGTGGGACTGTTGCATTGCAGTGCTGTAGTCCTGGGTTCGAATCTGATCAAAGACAACATCTGCATGGAGTTTGTATGTTCTCCCTGTGTTTCTGTGGGTTTCCCCCAGGTGCTTCGTGTTCCTCCCACATACCAAAAATATACTGATAGGTTAATTGGCTTCCCATTAAACAACTGACTCTTGTGGTTGTTGGGGATGAGCATCTGTATGGCAGCCACTAACTCCCCGACTCCACAATGCTCCCTGCACTTTGAGTCCCTTGGTGAGAAAAGCGCATTACAAATGTTTGTCATTGTCTTTCTTGACTATTGGATGGCAGAAGTCATGGATATCTACACTCTTCTAGATCCCATTGTGTCAAATATAAAATGAGCACATTTGTTTTCTACTCCAGGTGGATGAGGTGACGGAGTTACTGGCTAGCTTCACATCACTAAGTCTCCAGATGCAGAACATGGAGAACAGGTAGCCACGGTCTACTGCAACAGGAGCTTTGAACGGTGACATCAGAGCAAGAATGGGGAGATTTGCTGACACACGAACGTGACCATCCTGCACTTTGATAGCTACCTTGTACACAGATATGTAAGATCACTTTAGCATAGTTTGCCCATCACTAACCACAAACTCAGGTTTTGCCTTCTAGGTGAAATTACTTCCAGAAGCGAAGCATACTCTAATAGACAACTTACATGCTTAAAGGCAAGAACCTTCTTGAAGAAATTGAACAGTAAGGGGTAATGTGCTATTGTGACAATCTTCTCTGAAGTTTGTTTCATTCCTGACTTGCGGTGCTATATTTCCCTACATTCTTGTGGAATTTCATTATTTTTTAGAACTGTGATGTACTATGATGTTTCTGTTGATATGATGTCTGCTGCATATTGTGTCCATTTATTTGTTTTGTGAGATGCCCGTCCTTCTAACCCTTGTAGCGACATTTTTTTTTCTTCATGTAATTTGGAGGCAGCACTGTGAATATACATCTTTTTTAACTAGGCAGCTGACATTAAAGGGAACCTGTCACGTTGAAATTGTAGTCCACTCTGCAAGCAGGATATTGTAGGGCAGGAGGAGTTGAAAAGATTGGTATATAGTTTTAGGGAAAAGACTAATTTTGGTTTCCGGATTGTCTGTTTGAACTCCCGTAACGTATGTGCACACGGCAATACACTGTATGATACACGTCAGGAATATTCAGAGTATGTTTACCATGGAGCCTATAGCTCAAATCCGAGGTGGAGCTGGCATTTACTTGAGCTAACGTGTGGCCACCTGAAGTGGTTTTAGCAATATTTACAGCACTGATAGGGCAGGGCTTTTTTTTTTTTTGGCATGAAAAAAACTTTTGAAACACTTCCCCACAAGGAATTTTGCCATTCATTTAGTGAGGCCACCTACACCACACCTAAGCCTAAGTGAGTTTTAGATTAATATATGAAAGTTTTTCCAAAATCTTTTACAGCATATTATATACATTAGTCTTCTCAGCTCCCCCTGCTCTATAACATGCTGAATGAAAGGTTAGTGAATCTGTCACAATGAAAAATGCAGTGCAAAATCTGCTGACTGCATGTTACATAGTTTTGTGGGAAAAGATTCAGTATAACTTAATTTTATTCATTTATACAGTATATTAGCTCTTTCTATGCTTAGAAATGGTAAGGGAGTTGTGGTGAGGTCCTAAGTAATGATTGACAGCCCGCCATATATGTCTGTGGATGCAGAGATGAGAGAATCGCCGATAGGACCGCCCCCATGACTAGATTGAAGCATTCACGCATTGCAAGAGGAAAGTTATATGTCAAAAAATGTCAGATTATGCAGAATCTTTTCCCACAAAACTGCTTCTTCTGCTTTATACCTTGGTGACTACAAATCAAACATGTTCAGCATGACAGGTTCTCCCTAAAAACAAATGTTGTCTCTAAGGCTGTGTTCACACTAGCTTCATGGCTTCCAGAGTAGTGACAGCTCCAAACAATACTTTTTCAAAGGATCTTTATAGAGCCCTTTGACTGTGCTATTCTTGCTCTGAAAAATATCAGACAATACTGAGAGACAGTCAATGAGAAAAGCCTTTTTACCACTGCATGGTAGGGGATTGCCTCAGCGCACATTGATCTGCTTTTGTTGTTATTCCATTATGAAAAAATACTGGAAAACACCTGCCTCGGGTACTTTTTATTTTTATTTTTTAGGTTAGGTGTCAAGTGAGCCAAAGCGGTACCAGAAGGTCACATGTCCAAACTCAGCTTGACTATGTCATTGTAGATGACAACCAGCTATAGGTAGTGGGTACCTTCTGTCATGGAAAACAATCTACATAGTACCCAAACAGAGATGAGACTAGTTTAAACCAAGCTCTGTCGTCCCAATTACCAATTACCATGCAGTGATAATGCCCTGTTCACATTTGCCCCTTTAATAAAGTTGGCCAGGATTTTTTTTTTCACGGCCTGTCCTTGGCCTTAAATATCTGATCAGTGGGGACAGCAGTCAACCCCTGCATGGATCAGCTGTTTGGGCCACTTCTGACGCCTGCACTATACATAGCATGAAGCTGGAAGCAGTTCTCTCCAGTTCCTATATACTGGTTTGGCCCTGGTACTGCAGCTGAGCTACCATTGAAGTTATTGGGAGCTGCGCTGAAGAACAGGAATCCGTCCACTATACAACAGGACATGGAGCTAACTGTCTGTGCTGTGTATAGTATGGACATCAGAAGTGCGCCCTGAACCGTGCAGGGACGCGGCTGTTGGCCCCTCACCAATAAGATATTTATGGCTTATCCTAAGGATGGGCCATAAAATAATTCCTGGCCAATCCATTTAAACACAAATAAATCCTGTTAAGCTGTTGGAGGAAACTCATCTCTGTGGGTGTGACAAAGTACTGAGATACTGAGATTAGATGTGCAATTTACCTTTGCTGGAATTTAAGATTTTTTTTTTTTCTATTCTGTGTTGTAGTATTTTTTACCTTTAGTGCACTATTATAAGGTGACTTTTATGTTCATATGTGATGAGAAAGCTGTACTTTATACAGAGATATCTGGAAAGAGAGCTAAGAAAACTCCAAATTTATTGTCCCAAACTGGAGAGTACTGAACATTCATGGATGGAAAATAAAGCGCTGTGAAACTAATGTGAGAATATGAAGCTTTATGTCTTACTGTGCAGTAGGACTGCTGAACATGATGGATGGTTTGAGGACATGCTTGTTTTCCACACTGTTCATCTGTATATGAGTGTCTAAGCTTTCTGACCAATCAGATCTGTCTTTTCGTTCCTGGAGGAGCTAGTCAATTTTTGTCTTTCAGTATGTTCTACAGTCTCTTGTACTTGGAAAATGACACTGTGACCGTAATGTCATTTAATGTTCTGTAATTTGTATTCTTATTAAAAAGAAAAAGCAAACCCGGTCTGTGCTGTTTTATGTTACTTACTAATATATATTAATTGCATTGTTTACCCGTAAGAATTTAACGCTGATTTTTGGGTGAATTCTGCCCTCCTAATCAGCGGCAGATTCCGTCCAGATTCTGAGTGAAAACAATTGGAGGCAGAGATCGCTACAGGACGCTGAAAAAAATAAATGTCCTGCTCAATTTCCTCCATGTGAACAGCCCCTAAACATTGCAAGGGGGCATGGGACTTGAGTGCCAGAGGAGACTATCATAGATCTTAGGCAAGCAAAGGAAGATATAATAGCTGTCATATGATAACACACACTGGGAGTGAGTTCAGCCATCTTATACTTATAAACCCAAGTTTATCCAGAGAAAGGCAAAACTTTTGTTAATGGCAGAGATCCAATTTGCCATACCATGGAAAAAAATCTTCCTGACCCCTGCTGGCAATTGGACATATCCCTGTATCAAACTTTTATAATGAGGCCTTATTTATCAATCCCTCTATGCCAAACCCCAGTTCTGCGTCTTGTTTCTCAAATTGTTCAAATTTGGGTGGGGATGCCTCGACCCAACATATTCATTATAACTGAGTTATAATGGAAATCTACACCAGTTCCTAACTGGTAATGGGAGTATGCCTGATTTTTGAGGAGGCCAGATCCTCTTCATAAATCAGCCACACTGCGCCTTTATTATGACTAGTATGAAACGCTGGTCTTAATATATCTGCCTCAAGGTGTCTATTTGCACGCCCGTTTTGACGAACTTTCCAAAAATGCACCATTTTTCTCAGTTTTCATGGATTCCCCAATAGATTTTCATGTCTATGAGGGATCTGTGAAAACAGATACCCAATGGATGCAAAGCAGTTTTGGAATAATGTACCATTAGTCTGTTTTTCACAGCACTTTTTTTTACTGTTAGTGTGAATGTAGCCTAACTCTCTTTTTTGCTGCTGTGGGGCATTGGAAATTTTGTTCTCGTAGCCAGGACTAATTTTTACTAGATTAACATATACAGTCATGGCCAAAAGTTTTGAGAATGATACAAATATTAATTTTTACAAAGTCTACTGCTTCAGTTTTTCTAATGGCAATTTGCATATACTCCAGAATGTTATAAAGAGTGATCAGCTTAACAGCAATTACTTGCAAAGTCAATATTTGCCTAGAAAATGAACTTTATCCCCCAAAACACATTTAAACATCATTGCAGCCCTGCCTTAAAAGGACCACCTAACATCGTTTCAGTGATTGCTCCATTAACACAGGTGTGGGTGTTGATGAGGACAGGGCTGGAGATCAATCTGTCATGATTAAATAAGAATGACACCACTGGACACTTTAAAAGGAGGCTGGTGCTTGCCATCATTGTTTCTCTTCTGTTAACCATGGTTTTCTCTAAAGAAACACGTGCAGTCATCATTGCACTGCACAAAAATGGCCTAACTGGGAAGAGTATTGCAGCTAGAAAGATTGCACCTCAGTCAACAATCTATCGCATTATCAAGAACTTCAAGGAGAGAGGTTCCATTGGTGCCAAAAAGGCTCCAGGGCGCCCAAGAAAGACCAGCAAGCGGCAGGACCGTCTCTTAAAAGTGTTTCAGCTGCGGGATCGGGCTACCAGCAGGGCAGAGCTTGCTGAAGAATGGCAGCAGGCAGGTGTGAGTGCATCTGCACGCACTGTGAGGCGGAGACTCTTGGAGCAAGGCCTGGTCTCGAGGGCAGCAAAGAAGCCACTTCTCTCCAGAAAAAACATCAGGGACAGACTGATATTCTGCAAAAGGTACAGGGAGTTGTCTGCTGAGGACTGGGGTAAAGTCATTTTCTCTGATGAATCCCCTTTTCGATTGTTTGGAACATCTGGAAAACAGCTTATTCGGAGAAGAAGAGGTGAGCGCTACCACCAGTCTTGTCTCATGCCAACTGTAAAGCATCCTGAAACCATTCATGTGTGGGGTTGCTTCTCAGCCAAGGGAATCGGCTCTCTCACAGTCTTGCCTAAAAACACAGCCATGAATAAAGAATGGTACCAGAATGTCCTCCAAGAGCAACTTCTCCCAACCGTCCAAGAGCAGTTTGGCGCTCAACAATGCCTTTTCCAGCATGATGGAGCACCTTGCCATAAAGCAAAGGTGATAACTAAATGGCTCAGGGAACAAAACATAGAGATTTTGGGTCCATGGCCTGGAAACTCCCCAGATCTTAATCCCATTGAGAACTTGTGGTCAATCATCAAGAGACGGGTGGACAAACAAAAACCAACAAATTCAGACAAAATTAAAGCATTGATTCTGCAAGAATGGACTGCTATCAGTCAGGATTTGGTCCAGAAGTTGATTGAGAGCATGCCAGGGAGAATTGCAGAGGTCCTGAAGAAGAAGGGTCAACACTGCAAATATTGACTTGCTGCATTAACTCATTCTAACTGTCAATATAAGCTTCTGTTACTCATAATATGAATGCAATTATATTTCTGTATGTGATAAAAACATCTGACAAACACACATAAAAACCAGAGCGCAGCAGATCATGTGAAAATATAATAATTGTGTCATTCTCAAAACTTTTGGCCATGACTGTACAAATCTAAATTACAACATCATGCAACCCCCGCCCGCATGCATATATTTTTTTAAAAGTAGACACCTGTAACATTGTCAATATACCACTCAGTACTGTCTACACACAGGCACCTTCATGCAGTGTTGATTAAAAGTGTAATCCTGAATTTAGCGCACTGTTGGCTTTCCCGATATGTGCCCGGTGCTGGAGATATTGGTGCCGTTAATTTTGGCACTGATATCTCCCCAATATACCACTGTCATCGCTGGGTGTTAAAAAAGGCCCCCCTGACAGTACAAGGCTATGTTAGAGTACAGTCAGGGGGGCCTTCCTCACAGCTCAGCGATGACGCTAGGACGTAAGTCTTGCCCTTCTGGCAGTGGGGAGATATCAGTGCTAAAAGTAACAGCACCGATATCTCCAGCACCGGGGCATATACCGGGAAAGTCGACAGTACGCTGAATTCAGTGCACTGTCGGCTTTCTAGCGGTATATAAAACCACACATTGATGAGGACATGAAAGGTCCTCTTTAAAACATATATTTTTGCCATCAAAACTATGGTTTACACACACACACACACACACACACACAAAAAAAATAAAAATCTATTGAGGTGTGCATAGTTTACACATACTATAATTTACAACAAAAGGTAGTGTTATCAAAACCACTGAACCTGAAACCATGCAATTTTTGGCAGTTATCCACAAATGTGTACTGGAAATATATATATGCTGCACACTACAAACCGCTACACTACCAAAATGTCAACTGAGTGCACAGCATACAGTGTATAAAAGTGCCCCCCCCCCCCCCCGCCCCCCCCCCCCCCCCCCCCCCCCCCCCCCCCCCCCCGGCCCCCCCCCCCCCCCCCCCCCCCCCCCCCCGGGGGGGGGGGGGCCCCCCCCCCCGGGGGGGGGCCCCCCCCCCCCCCCCCCCCCCCCCCCCCCCCCCCCCCCCCCTTCGCCCCCCCGTCTCCCCACCTAATAATGAATACACACAAGCACAGTCATGCCACTCTGCTGCAAATGGTGAGTATTGTACCAAAATGCACATTTTCAGCTAAAGTGATTACTCAAGCAGGCCTCTCATGCAAACAAAATATACTAACCTGAAAACTGTAAGATGTACGGAGCTAACACATCTCATACATGTCTACATTCACAAGTACATGTGTAAAAGAAATGCCAACACTGCAGGAAAGCATTACCCTATTTATGTATGCTATTTAAATTAGGGATTACATGTAACTATAATCCATCATTGTAAATCCCTAAACCTAAGTAATGTAATATACTCACTGACAAAAAACACATCCAAATAGAAATCTCTACAAAACTCTTAGTCTGAGGCCCCATGTTGCGGAAACGCAGATTTTAATGGAAGATTTTGCTGTGGATTTTTGAGCCAAAGCCAGGAGTGGATTGAGCAGAAAGGAGAAGTATAAGAACTTCCTATATATTTACCATTCCTTTTGTAGCAACTCCTAGGTTTGCCTCAAAAAACCGCAGCAAAATCTGCAACAAAAAAAGCTGCGTTTCAACAACGTTGGGCCTTAACCTTAGGCAGTTCTGTCTCTGGCAGATATGTAAATAATTGCAGGTGTGGTCTGATTCACAAAAGGGCATAAAAGTGCTTCCCCTGCTGCCTTATTAAAAGGTTCTCAGAGGCTTCTTTTAGGTAGTGTACCTCCTGGTGTGTTATCCTTTATTGCTAGACATGGTTATACCACGCACTCAAAGGCATTTTGCCCAGTTGACAGACTTTGAAAGGGGGTGCATCACTGAGCGAAGCTGAATGTTCATTTGTACAAATTGTCTACCATGTAGGCCGTTCTGACCTAGCTGTTAGGTTCCAGACAGACCACCAGTAGAGAGGATTGTTTGATCCACTGACAAGCATGAGCAGCTCCCACAAAATGTACTTGTGAACCATCCAGACACAGGTGCTGCCTTAATTACACACCTTTGTCTCTGCCTGCACCATTTCCAGGCACTTACCAGAAGGAGATTTGGTGTCACAGCACCCATTATATGTCCTGCTGTTGACAGTCATTGTCGCTTTTGTTAGTGGTGGTGTCATGAATACGTAACCTGGACTACTATGGACTGGAACCATATTGTCCTCTAATAGTTCCACTAATAGTGATACAAGGGACACTAACAGCTCAGCAATATGTGCAGGACATCCTGTGCCCACTTGTGTTGCCTGCCTTGGCTGGGCTTCCAGCTGGCATTTTTCAGCAGGATAATGCATGCCCATAAACAGGAAGGGTTTCCCAGCAGTGTTTCTGCCAGATTGCAACACTTTCTTGACCTGTCCGATGGCCAGATTTATTGCCAATTGAGCATTTATGGGACCAGCTGTGATGCCAGCTTTGTTAGCCTACAAATGTGCACGATCTACAGGCCCAGTTGCAACATCTATGGACAAATGTGATGCAGGGATAATATACAGAAACTGTATACCTCCATGCTAGTTCTTTGAGGATTAACCTACCAATCCATTGCTGGTTGCAAAGCCACTGTGACAAGAGAGGAAATGAGTAGACACAATGTTGGGTCTCCCCCACGGTGCCATCGCTACACTGCTAGCAGGACATTACAGATAGATATAAGATAGGGGGCGTGGCTTGGACTCCAAGCAATATGGCCACGTGAAATCGCAGCTCCCGGCCTCTCCTCACCTAAGACGAGTATTCCGTAGCACAGGCTCGCACCATGGGCAGGAAACTTCCTCTGAAGAAATCCCCCAGCTCCCTGCCGTTGTCCTTCGCTGGATGAGTCTATTCTGCGGAATGCTCGTCTTAGGTGAGGAGAGGCCGGGAGCTGCGATTGCACTTGTCCCCAGCAGCTATCACCTCTTCATCAAGACATCTCTGTGCCTGCTGAAGGCTGACATAGCGTTCCTGCAAGAAACCCATTTTGACCCCTCCTACTTCTTTAACTTTGCCCTTCGCTATTAGCCTAAGGTCTACTCAGCCTTTTAATCTAAGAAACACGCGGGTACTATATTCTGATTTCCTCTTTCCGTTCTTTCGAAGTTGACACTTCTATTCTAGACCCACATGGCAGGTTTATCATTCTTCATAGCAAATTAGAGGGGAAGCCCCTTACCCTGTGCAAGCTTTATGCCCCTAACTTCTCCCAAACTGATTTCCTCACCAGGGTACTGAATAAAGTGGCCAAGCTCTCTCCTGCTGCTATTATTGTTGGGGGTGTCTTTAATATGTTCCTCTCAGATCTCATGGATCGTCAGATCCCCCCGGAGGTTCTTCTTGCCCTCCCCAGCGACGCCTTTACTCCCATTTCAGGAAAATAATCAAAAGGTACTCTATATATAACCTCTGGCGTATTAATCACCCTATGGATAGGTCCTATACCTTTTATTCTCCTCCCCATCAGATCCCCACCTGAATCAATTACTTCTTTGGGAACACTCTGACCCTGCATCTCCTTAGTGTGCCTCAGTGGGCTCAATTACATGGTCAGACCAAGTCCCTATTGTGATAGACTTTACTGTTCATGATACGTGCACCAGAGTCTATCATTGGCGTCTTAGTTCAGTCCCACCTTAAAGTGAGTCTATCATTCAAATTTTCGATTTTTAACTAAGCCTATCTTCATGTAGCCTTTAGAAAGGCTATTGTAGGCATGCCTTTTGTTTCCTGAATCTTGCCTGCGTTTTCCAGAAAAAGCCCTTTTCTTGTTATATAAATTAGTCTTCACAAAGCACAGGGGGCATTGCCCCTGTGCTCCAAGTACACCTGTGTCATCATCCTCTCCCTGCATCATCGTGCCCTTCTTCCTTGCTGTTCACACCTTCTCCTCCTCTTCTTTGACCCACGTCATCATCCTCTCCCTGTATCGCCGCCCCCTTCTTCTTTGCTGTTCACGTATTCTCGTCCTATTCTTTGCTTCTTCCTCCCATCGGCGCGAACAAAATCTCATGCATTTGCAAGATTTCATTCACGCCAATGGGAGGAAGAAGCAAAGAAGAGGAGGAAGTTGTTGCTGGCACTGAGACTGGAACTCTGATGTACTCTCAACAGCCCCTGAGGGAGAGGTGAATACAATTCCACATTCCAGAGAAGACAAGCCAGACACAGGGAAGATACTTCTGTTTTGCAGAGACTTTGAGTGTGCCTAGGAGGAGTATAGGAGTTGTACTTCTCAAGAAGCTGTATTCCGGGACCCATTTGGCATTCAGGCATTTGGGCCCCTGGGACTTCATTGTGGTTAGATCCCAGGTCTCTACACACTGAGAGAGGAAAAGTATATTATTTATTTGGCATGGAATAAAGGCACACCTTCACCACCATAGTTTGGGCATCCCTCATCCTAAGCCTGGGTATAGCCTAACAGATGGAGACTATTACCCCTAGCTGCACAAGTTCACTGTTCAGAGTTCCATGAGTAAAGTTCACTTTGGTTTAACTGCACCATTGCCGCCGGAGTCATTCCTGCGCTTACCACCAGGACCCTTCCGAATACCACCATATGGTTCAGGGTGAGAGAGAAAACTCGTCAGACTTTCTGTGTAAAACGCTGTGAAAAAAAATATAAAATATATATTTATTAGTAAAAAATGTAATAAATAATACATGAAAAATAATTAATCTAATAATACAAGTGATGCAGACAAACATAGATGAAACATAGCACAAGACAAATGTGTCACATAAAGAGGCTCAACAGTGATATAAAATATAAAGATGACAGTATATACATACAGTGGGGAAAAAAAGTATTTAGTCAGCCACCAATTGTGCAAGTTCTCCCACTTAAAAAGATGAGGCCGGCCTGTAATTGTCATTATAGGTAGACCTCAACTATGAGAGACAAAATGAGAAAACAAATCCAGAAAATCACATTGTCTGATTTTTTAAGAATTTATTTGCAAATTATGGTGGAAAATAAGTATTTGGTCACCTACAAACAAGCAAGATTTCTGGCTCTCACAGACCTGTAACTTCTTCTTTAAGAGGCTCCTCTGTCCTCCACTCATTACCTGTAGTAATGGCACCTGTTTGATATTCTTATCAGTATAAAAGACACCTGTCCACAACCTCAAACAGGCACACTCCAAACTCCACTATGGTGAAGACCAAAGAGCTGTGGAAGGACACCAGAAACAAAATTGTAGACCTGCACCAGGCTGGGAAGTCTGAATCTGCAATAGGCAAGCAGCTTGGTGTGAAGAAATCAACTGTGGGAGCAATAATTAGAAAATGGAAGACATACAAGACCACTGATAATCTCCCTCGATCAGAGGCTCCACACAAGATCTCACCCCGTGGGGTCAAAATGATCACAAGAACGGTGAGCAAAAATCCCAGAACCACACGGGGGGACCTAGTGAATGACCTGCAGAAAGCTGGGACTAACGTAACAAAGGCTACCGTCAGTAACACACTACGCTGCCAGGGACTCAGATCCTGCAGTGCCAGACATGTCCCCCTGCTTAAGCCAGTACATATCCGGGCCCGTCTGAAGTTTATTAGAGAGCATTTCGATGTTCCAGAAGTGTATTGGGAGAATGTCATATGGTCAGATGAAACCAAAGTAGAAACATCTCGTCGTGTTTGGAGGAGAGTGAATGCTGAGTTGCATCCAAAGAACACCATACCTACTGTGAAGCATGGGGTTGAGATTTTGAGTGCAAACCTCCTTCCATCAGCAAGGGCATTGAAGATGAAACGTGGCTGGGTCTTTCAGCATGACAATGATCTCAAGCACACCGCCAGGGCAACGAAGGAGTGGTTTCGTAAGAAGCATTTCAAGGTTCTGGAGTGGCCTAGCCAGTCTCCAGATTTCAACCCCATAGAAAACCTTTGGAGGGAGTTGAAAGTCCGTGTTGCCCAGCGACAGCCCCAAAACATCACTGCTCTAGAGGAGATCTGCATGGAGGAATGGGCCAACATACCAGCAACAGTGTGTGCCAACCTTGTGAAGACTTACAGAAAACGTTTGACCATTGTCATTGCCAACAAAGGATATATAACAAAGTATTGAGATGAACTTTTGTTATTGACCAAATACTTATTTTCCACCATAATTTGCAAATAAATTCTTTAAAAATCAGACAATGTGATTTTCTGGATTTGTTTTCTCATTTTGTCTGTCATAGTTGAGGTCTACCTATGATGACAATTACAGGCCGGCCTCATCTTTTTAAGTGGGAGAACTTGCACAATTGGTGGCTGACTAAATACTTTTTTTTCCCACTGTATATGGCCCAGGATATAAACTAAATAATATAGCACCAGGTTCACAGAAATTGCAAACCATATATAAATATCAAAATAGGGAATTACCCGACCAAAGAGTAATAGTCTATGCCACATATGCAAGGAAATGTATGGAAATGCAAAAGTTAAGACACTATCCACATACCGCTAAATACTGATATATACAATATATTGAGTAATAAAGACAAACAGCAGTAGGTGGAAATCATGTCAAACAGACCAATAAATAAGTGCAAAGTTGAAATGATTACCTGTAGCCATTGAAATAACAAGGTTGAGCCCCAGTGGACACAAAAGGTATGCGTGGAAACGCACCTCAACACGTTTCGCTTAAAAAGCTTCCTCAGGAGGTATAATGACCAGCAAACAGGGAGAGGTATATATAGAGACCCCCAAATATGTGAAACCAGCTGTGGATGATAGCGCATGACGCCGTGATGACCATAACGAGATCCGCCCAGTGCATACGCAATAACGAGCAGTCGCGTCAAATGACACGCAACTCTCATGCACGTAGTAGCGCCTAGCTGATATCACGAGGTCAGTGCACCGACGTCATGCGCACCACACTGAAACGCATGAATAGGTAAGTATAACTGCCGTTGTATAAAAGGATGAATCAAAGGCAGCATCGACATATTCAAAATTGAAATACAGCCCCAAATGACATATAAGTGATTGCCTACATAGCTGGATAAACAATATATGAAATAACACCAATAAAGATATATTTAATAACGTTGAAGATGAATATGTCTCCTTGACAGACACTAGTATTTGTTATGCTTGGATTCTGTGGCATTGCTCGAAACATTATGTATCAAAAAATTGATTTTTTTTTTCTATGTTTATTATATTTATTGTTCATCACTTTTAGTTGTATTTTCAATATATTATCCACATTTTCACTTTGATATTATTCACACATTTTTATTCATATGTGTTTTGATCTCTATTTGCCTATGATCATCTTAATTTTTCACTTATGTATACTTATATATCTGATGCATTCACCTCATATTTATGTATGTTTTGTTTTTTGTATTTTTTACATTATATTATTATTGTCATTGTTGTATTTATTATTTATTTAGTCATGGTGTATGTTATCTGAGGCTTTGTCACGGTGGTAATCATCTGTATGTTATCTGAGGTTATGTCCTAATTTTAAGCATAACAGTGCTGTCTTTTTATTAATTGTTATACAATAGTAGTTTTAAATCATGCGTTTCAGTGTGGCGCGCATGACGTTATTAAATATATCTTTATTGGTGTTATTTCATATATTGTTTATCCAGCTACGTAGGCAATCACTTATATGTCATTTGGGGCTGTATTTCAATTTTGAATATGTCGATGCTGCCTTTGATTCATCCTTTTATACAATGGCAGTTATACTTACCTATTCATGCGTTCCAGCGTGGTGTGCTGACCTCGCGAGATCAGCTAGGCGCTACTACGTGCATGAGAGTGTCATTTGACGCAACTGCTCGTTATTGCGCATGCGCTGGGCGGATCTCGTTATGGTCATCACGGCGTCATGCGCTATCATCCACAGCTGGTTTCACATCTTTGGGGGTCTCTATATATACCTCTCCATGTTTGCTGATCACTACACCTCCTGAGGAAGCTTTTTTAAGTGAAACGCATTGAGGTGCGTTTCCACGCATACCTTTTGTGTCCACTGGGGCTCAACCTTGTTATTTCAATGGCTACAGGTAATCATTTCTACTTTGCACTTATTTATTGGTCTGTTTGACATGATTTCCACCTACTGCTGTTTGTCTTTATTACTCAATATATTGTATATATCAGTATTTAGCGGTATGTGGATAGTGTCTTAACTTTTGCATTTCCATACATTTCCTTGCCTATGTGGCATAGACTATTACTCTTTGGTCGGGTAATTCCCTATTTTGATATTTATATATGGTTTGCAATTTCTGTCGACCTGGTGCTATATTATTTAGTTTATATCCATCCTGGGCCATATATGTATATACTGTCATCTTTATGTATCACTGTATCACTATATGTATCACTGTTGAGCCTCTTTATGTGACACATGTGTCTTGTGCTATGTTTCATCTATGTTTGTCTGCATCACTTGTATTATTAGATTAATTATTTTTCATGTATTATTTATTACATTTTTTACTAATAAATATATATTTTATATATTTTGAGATTTTGTTTTTCTTGACTAATTTTCTTTTGGTGCTTAATATTTACTTTGTGGTCTGGAGTATATGGAGGTTTTTTTGGTTAGTTTCTTACTATATTTGCCATCTCAAAGTCTATGTAAAGATACTCTGCAGCTCCTGATTTATATCCTCACTTTTTCTAGATGTCTCATTGCAAAGCACTGGAGGAGTTCTCTTCCTCCTTCCTTAGAAGAGCTGTATTCGAGAATCTGTGAGACTAGAACACTTGAAGGTCTCATGACCCTGCTGAACAATGAAGAGAAGTCTGATAAAGCTTTGCACCCCTGGAATACTTTCTGGGTTACTCCATGATATCTAAGCTTTGGAGTTAAGCTACCTGACACCCCCCTCCTCTCTCTATCTCACTACAGGGCGTCATTATGTTCTCCCCTCTTTCCCTATGATTCTTGTCTTGTGTCTCCCGCCCCTTATTTAGTTTTTACCTTGTCCGTTTTATCTTGGTACTACTTTGTATCTACATACATTTTTTCCTGGCTCTTTCACAGGGGGCCTCTGTGTTTTATGGATATTTTTCTTTTGTTTTGCATTGTATTTGTATTCTCTCTTTAGAAAAAATTTAATAAAAATTACAATTAAAAAAAAAAAGATTTAAGATAGATACAGTAGATAAATAGATATTTCTGTAGAGAGTTAGTTTTGGAGCTGCATTCCTACAGGCACTGTTATCAGTACTAGGAGCTCCTTTATACAACAACAGTGGATGCAAAAAATGTTTGTTCGTGTGTCTATCCTATGACCCGAATCTGGCTAATAGTATTGTTCAATCCAAGACCATATCTGAGGCCCCAACAGGGTTGAACACTTCTGTAACTAGTTTGTAGCTGTTTTGTTTATTAGTTTAATGCTGTTGCCAAAAGTTGTTTTGTATGCTTGGAAAAAGACTGTACTTTGGATTAATAGGGAGGGGCCTGACATATATATATGTAATGAGTCAGCACAATCTGCCTGATAATACTGTGCTAGGATTGATCAGTTTGGGTTTAGTTTTACACACTGAAGAAATGGTTAAACTTGAGGGTTTTTTTAGTTTTTTGTTCTCCAATGTATTCTTTTTGGGAATCTCCTTCATTATATGTCTACTCCTATTGAAATTTTTGAAGAGCAGGAAGAAATATTCATCCTTTCCTCCAGGTCCTAAAGGTTTGCCATTTTTTGGTAACATTCTGCAAGTGGATTTAAAAAATCCACAAATCACGTTTCGGCAGGTAAGCGATAGTCAATTTTGTATCCATAATCCTAATCTCAGTTTTGCTCTAACTACAGAACTGCATGTTTCTTCCAGTATTACCCCTGTAACCCTAAATCATCTCAGTAGCGCCCTCACCACTCTACTCTACTTTCCCTAGTAGCAAAATAAATGCCTGCCCATATTTGACTACTTGTCCCAACAGAGCTTCCCATTACTCAGATCAGTGGTTTTCCCTAGCAGGACTCCCCTTTCCAAGTCTAGCATCTTTACCCCTTTTCTTCCCTTTGCTTTCTCCATGATTCCTCCATTATTTACATAAGGGCCTCCTTTCTCCAGTAGTCACAGCAGCTGTTCTACCTGTAGTCAAGGATCCTGCTTGTGCCTCCTTATTATCACATTGTAATACAGCAGGTGTGGATCCCCTGTGACACTAAACCAATTTGACTTTGAGATACTCCTGACGGTGTTGATCAAGTGATCCCCTGGTATTTAACCTTTAAACCCCATATGGGAATCTGGACTTTGCAGGGGACCACCAGGTTACCTACCTCTTGGAGTAGTCTTGCTATTAGTGAATGGGTCAAAAGACTCTAGTGTGTGACGCAGAAGGGATAGGTAGAGACATAGTCAAAGAACAATCTGAGGTCAGGTCAAGCAAAGTTCATGCAATACAATAAATTGGGCAGTAGGTTAGGGCAGGTGTCACAGGGTCAGCATAATAATCAAACTGAGGTCCGAGCAGGAGGCGCAGGTATGATAATCAGATCTTCACAAGGAACAAACAAACTAGGAACCTTTTTGCTCAGGAACCCTCCCATAGTGGAAGGTGCCTTAGGGACCAATGTGATAAACTGGGGATGGATTTGGCCGTACGTGTCCTTGCCCTTTAAAAGCCAGACAGGTACGCACACGAGATGGAGGAGGGTGACAGAAATGGTCGTGAGAGAGAGCCACAGCAGAAATGACCAATAGTACTAATAATTGCAGTGTATAAATTGGAAAATTTCAGTCTTATTTATCAACATTTCATAAAGTTTTTGATCTATACTGGGATCCTTATAAAACTGTTAATTGTTTCACACCCCACCCTATATATATATATATATATATATATATATATATATATATATATATATATATATATACACTGTGTTCCAAATTATTATGCAAAAAGTGTTCAGGAGTGATAAGGTAAGAATTTTTTTGTTTGTCAGTTAAACTCATTGATGGTGATGTGTGTCAGGGCTCTTTATATCACTGAAAGCAATTGCAGACACCTGTGCTAATTAGTTTGGCAGGTGTGTCCAATTAAAGGCAAGACTACTTAAGAAGGCTGTCCCACATTATTAAGCAGCCTACATTTTCAGCCAAAATGGGAAAGAAAAAGGATGTGTCGGCTGCTGAGAAGCAACAAATTGTGGAGTGTTTAGGTCAAGGCATGACTACAATCAACATTGCCAAGACACTTCATCGTGATCATCGCACAATCAAGAAGTATGTAGCTGATTCACAGCACACACGTGTGCATGCTGATAAGGGAAAATTAAGGACTCTTTCCAACAGGCAATTACGTCAGGTTAAAAGAGCAGCTTCAAAAATGCCTTGTCATAGCAGCAGACAAGTTTTTGAAGCTGCTGGTGCCTCCAACGTCCCCCGAACAACAAGATGCAGGGTCCTTCAGAGGTTTGCAGCTGTGCGTAAGCCATCCTGTCGACCTCCTCTATCCACTGCACACAAGCAGAAACGGCTCCAGTGGGCCAAACAATACATGAAGACTGACTTCAAAACTGTTTTGTTCACCGATGAGTGCCGTGCAACGCTCGATGGTCCAGATGGATGGAGTGGAGGATGGCTTGTTGATGGACACCCCATGCAAACACGGCTACGGCGCCAACAAGGAGGAGGTGGAGTAATGTTTTGGGCTGGAATCATGGGGAGAGAGATTGTCGGCCCCTTTAGGATCCCTGAAGGGGTAAAGATGAACTCCATAATGTATGTGGACTTTCTCAAACAGCACTTCCTGCCATGGTTCAAGAAGAAGAACCATTCATTCCGCAGAAAGATCATTTTCATGCATGATAATGCACCGTCTCATGCTGCAAATAACACATCTGCATCTCTGGCTGCTATGGGCATAAAAGGGGACAAACTTATGGTGTGGCCCCCATGCTCCCCTGACCTCAACCCCATTGAGAACCTCTGGAGCATCATCAAAAGGAGTGTCTATGATGGCGGGAGGCAGTTCACATCTGAGCAACAGCTCTGGGAGGGTATTCTGTCCTCATGCAAAACAATTGAAGCAGAAACCATCCAAAAACTGACAAATTCAATGGACGAGAGAGTTCAGAAGCTTCTTTCGAACAAGGGGTCCTATGTGCAAATGTAACATCACCTCGAATAAAGTTTTGGCTTGAAAACTGTTTGATTTCAGTTTGTAATAACCTGCTAATGCTTATAATTTCACAATGACCATTTTTTGGTTCTTAATAAAAATGAAAAGGTTGCAAATTCTGCTGTGCATAATAATTTAAAACATGCATTTTGAGTGCATTTTGAGTGTTTATTTTTTTTTTTTTAAATATACTGTTATCATAGGCAGTTTGTTCAAAAACCTTTCAATTATACTCGAATAGTTGATGACTGGAAAATTACAATGACTGCAATTCATATAGGTAATTTTGGAAAATATGAGAAAATATTATTTGCATAATAATTTGGAACACAGTGTATGTATATATATATATATACATATATATATATATATATATATATATATAAAAATGTTTTCACCAGATGAGCAAAGAGTATGGGAGTGTCTTTAGTCTGCAGTACTTCTGGAAAAAAATGGTGGTAGTCAACGGATTTAAAGCAATGAAGGAAGTTCTAATCGACAAGTCTGAAGACACAGCAGATCGCCCTCGACTACCTATCTTTGAAAAAGTAGGATACACTGGTGATACCAAAGGTAATATCTAAGTAATGCCATAGAACCTTGTAATGAAGCTTTGTAATAATATTACTGTTCTGGACTTTATTTATTGAAATATTGCAGTAACAAAAACCTAAAACCAAATAAGGGAGGGACAAGGGAAAGGTGTAGAGCGTTAAGGTGCATATGGATAGGGAGTGGGTAAATGATCTCGCCTGAGAGAACAAATGTAAGAGATTTCACTCAAACCAACTCAATGATCAGAGCTGGAGACAGTATGGCAGACCTGGGATACCAGACCTATTGATTCTATCAAAGAGTGGGCGAGTATCAAAGATAATAGCATTAATTTTTTCATGCAGCATGATGGTGTCAACCTGTCGGACAACATCGGTCACCGAGAGAAAAGATTTTCTACAGTTGAAGGCAATGTGAATCTGAGCTGCCATCAAAATGTATTGGAATAATTTATATTGGGCATATTTAAAGCTGTCACACTTAAGATTAAGAAGAAATATGGGTGCCAATAATAGGAAAGACTGTCCCAACAGCTGCTGCGTCATTCTATGAATGGCTAGCCAAAAGCAACGGGCATGAGGGCAGGCCCATCATATATGGAAGGGAGTACCTAAGGCATTACAACCCCTAAAATTGAGGGGTGAAACTGTAGGGAAAAAGCTATGCAAGCGATGAGGGACCAGATAGGTCCTATAAAGGACTTTTAGAGAAGATTCCATAAGGGTTACCTGCCAACTGCCTTTGCTAATAGATATACAACAGTCAATCCATTGGGCTAAGGTCAGGGTAGAATCAAGATCAATATTCAATTCAGACACTCGATAACGTAGCTTTAGGTAAATGCTTTATTCTCACAATTCATTGTTACGTAAATGCACATCAAAGAAATGCAATCCAATAAAATGTTGTTAATGTTTTCGGTCCACAAAGGACCTTCATCAGACCATTGGAAATAATAAAAGTGCAAAGACTAAGTGATATATACAATAAACAGTGTTTACAATATAAACCTAGATATGTGATAATATTTATATACATATATCATTTAAGGAGTAACTAATGTATGCATGGGGTATACGATATAAGCTGAAGCAAAAAATTGCCGAGGCTGACTAGGGGGGACACAGACTGATGCTGACACATACAAAAATAGAATCATAGAATACATAGAATAATAGAATACAATAGGGATTAGAAGGTAGCAGGTAAATTAAATTGCATAAGGCAACATAGAGGGTAGCTTGATTTTACAAAGATTATTGGTGCTATACATAGAATAAATAGTTCACATGGCTATAATACAAAATAGTTCACATGGTTATAATACAAAATAGATCACATGGCTATAATGCAAAATAGGTGAACGATCCCAGATTTCTAATAAGAAACAGACTATCTGTGCTATGTAGAACAAGAATCTATACTCACCGGATTGCCAATGAATTTAGGAGAAGCTGGAGCTAGATGAAGAAAAAGTGTGTGTATACCGCTATAAGAAATATCTGCTCAAGTTAAACAATATATGTATATAAGTGTTATCACATAGCTAGGTTTATATTGTAATCACTGTTTATTGTATATATCACTTAGTCTTTGCACTTTTATTATTTCCAAAGGTCTGATGAAGGTCCTTTGTGGACCGAAAACGTTAACAACATTTTATTGGATTGCACTTCTTTGTACGATTACATAACACTGAATTGTGAGAATAAAGCATTCACCTAAAGCTACGTTATCGAGTGCCTGAATTGACTATAGATCTGGATCTTTCAGAGCACCATTACCATACCTATCTTATGGAGTGCCGTGATTAATCTAACAAGGGTAGAATCAAGGTCACCATAAAGTCAGGTTTGTTATCGGGGTGGGGTGTTAAGCATACTGTATATAAATGAAAAAGATCCCTTTTCTGTCGCTCTAAACAAACAGAGCCTCTTGAAGCTAGTAGGAGAAATCCCTGGGTTGAGTGGGGTGAGGGAACATAGAAAATGGAAAACCTGTGCAGTCTGACATGCCTCTCAGAGAGGTGGGGAGAATGTACTAGGAAAATATTCTTTGGTGAAGACCCGCCAGTTACAGAGGAAATTGCTGAGACAGCGACACCAAGCGTGCCTCCACCTAAACAAAGACCTCAGGGGATAGACCGGGAGGGAATATGAGGTTATACCGTAGTATAGCGGAACCAAAGGAGAAATTGGGCCTTACAATCCATACTGGAAACAAACTTGGCAGCAGCCAGAAGGGCACAGGCTGCTGACCTTCGGGCCCAAAGTAAGGCCTGCAAAGAGGTCACAGCTACTAATGATGATTCCAATGTTACCAATTGTGGGCAGTCATTCTCAGCATGGATAGCACTGTTGGGATAACCTTGCAGCAACATAATATTTATAAAGATGAGGGACCATTAACCTTCCTAATCGTTTATGAAAATACATAACGCGTCTACGTATACGTGGCCGCTTATAAGCCCAAATAAATTTAAAGACTTTTTTCTGAAGGGAAGCTAAGGAGGTCACCGGGGTTGGAAGGGTGCAGAAGAAATAAAGAATACGTGGTAAGGTGACCATCTTGACCGAATGGACTCTTCCTATCCAAGAGAGAGTGGGGCAGTGCCACGCGACAACATCCTTCAAGAGTTTTAGGATCAATATGGCATAATTCCATTTGAAATGGGCCTCTAATGAATTACTAAGGTTGACTCCTTGGTCAGGTAAATATTCATCCCTAGACTGGAAGCCAAAATTCAGGGCAACCAGCTTAGCTGTAGCTGAAGAGACATTAAAGAGGTTGTCCAGGGAAATTTTTTTTTTTAAAGTAAGTAATAAATTTTTAAATTTAAGTAATAAAAAAAAATCATACTCACCTCTCCCCCATGCTCTGGTGTCCTCCCAGCAAGCTCCAGTCCTGCTGCTGGGCTGTCATCTCAAAGTGAAACTGCTTGCTGGCTGTAACCTCCTGAATCCCTTCCGCTGAAGCTGCTGATTGGCCTCAGAAAGAGACCCTGTGACGTCACAGGTAGTGACATCACATGCCCTTCGCTGAGGCCGCTGATTGGCCTCAGCGGTCATATGTGGTGGGGACTTCCATCGGAAGATAACATTGAACCGGCAGGACCGCACCGCGTGGGGTGGCAACAGAGCAATGGGGAAAGGTGAGTGTGATTTTTTTTTCTTTTTTTTTCACCTCCCCCGTCCTACTTAAAATATAAAAATTTTGCCTGGACAGCCTCTTTAAAGGTGAAGAATTTCGGACTTAGATGTATTAATAAATCATAGTAGGATAATCACTCAAGAAAATTATTATTACTGAATGGAGTGATCTTAAAACATAACTGTTAATAAATATATGAAAATTAAAATGTGAGTTCAAGACGTGATTATACTGTATGTCCAACGTTAAAACCCACAGATTGAGTCTGGAGTGATACTAATAGTGGCATACATATATACCCTCAGCACAAGTGTTTGTATAAATGTACCCCATGATGGCCTGGCAGGAATAACTGCCCATTGTCATTGACAGCTGTACTCCCACAGCAGTGACCGAGATCAAAGAAACCTTCAACCTGGCAGTTTAGTACACTGTGAGGTATTTATATGCATATTTGCATTTTCTGTTTCCTGCGGTAGTGATAAGTGTTGTCATGCTTTATTTCAACTGATGATGACTTTTTTACTGTCTAATGCTGCTGTCACTTTAAGTGTTTTGTTGCCATTTTCTCTGGCATTTTCTTGATAGACGATGGCACAATGATTTTACCAATTGGGCGGAACCAGCAGGCAGTATTGTTTTCATGCTTCTCAAGGTACAGTCATTGCAAGTTATAACCGACACCTTGTAGTCATACTGGGTGGGACAGTCACCTACACACGTGGACAAAATTGTTGGTACCCCTCGTTTAATGAAAGAAAAACCCACAATGGTCACAGAAATAACTTGAATCTGACAAAAGTAATTTGCCAAACTACATGCTGACAAGCCACAAAGCTTCTGGGAGAATGTCCTATGGACAGATGAGACAAAAATCGAAATTTTTGGCAAGGCACATCAGCTCTATGTTCACAGACGGAAAAATGAAGCATATCTTGAAAAGAACACTGTCCCTACTGTGAAACATGGAGGAGGCTCTATTATGTTCTGGGACTGCTTTGCTGCAACTGGCACAGGGTATAATGAAATCTCAAGACTATCAAGAGATTCTAGAGAGAAATATGCTGCCCAGTGTTAGAAAGCTTGGTCTCAGTCGCAGGTCATGGGTCTTGCAACAGGATAATGACCCAAAACACACAGCTAAAAACACCCAATAATGGCTAAGAGGAAAATATTGGACTATTCTGAAGTGGCCTTCTATGAGCCCTGACCTAAATCCTATTGAGCATCTTTGGAAGGATCTGAAACATGCCGTCTGGGAAAGGCCCCCTTCAAACTCGAGACTACTGGAGCAGTTTGCTTATGAGGAGTGGCCAAAATACCTGTTGAGAGGTGCAGAAGTCTCATTGACAGTTACAGGAATCGTTTGATTGCAGTGATTGCTTCAAAAGGTTGTGCAACAAAATATTAAGTTAAGGGTACCATCATTTCTGTCCAGGCCTGTTTTATGAATTTTCTTTTTAACCCCTTAACGACCCAGGGCGTAATAGTACGTCCTGAGTCGCATGACGATGTATGTAATACAGCCAGGACCCGCAGCTAACAGCAGCGATCGGTGCCTGCACCGATCGCGGCTGTTAACCCTTTAGATGCCGCGGTCAAACGCAACCGCGGCGTCTAAATTGCGGAGCCGCCAAGGGCGCTGCCATTTTTACCTGATCGCCGCCCTCCAGAATGTCATCGGAGGGCGGCGCTTGGTTGCCATGACAGCCGGGAGCCTATTGAAGGCTCCCAGGCCTGTCATTACAGTATAGCTATTACACGATGCCAGAGGCATCGTCTAATAGCAGTGAAGGCATTTGGCTATTCACTGCGATACAGTAGTATCACAGTGAATAGTATGATCGATCAGACTCCCTAGGTTTCAAGGTCCCTAGGGAGTCTGATCATACAAGTAAAAGTATAAAAAAAAAGTTTTTAAAAGTATGTAAAAATTAAAAAAAACACAAAAGTTCAAATCGCCCCCCTTTCCCTAGATCAGATATAAAAGTAAATAAACAAAAGTAAGCATAAACACTTTAGGTATCCCTGCGCTCCAAAATGCCCGAACTATTAAAATATTAAAATATTTATCCCATACAGTGAACGGCGTAGTGGGGAAAAAAAAATCAAAATGGCCAAATAGCGTTTTTTTCAACACTTTGTCTCCTATAAAAAATTGAATAAAAAGTGATCAAACCATCAGATCTTTCCCCAAGTGGTATCAATAAAAACATCATGTTGTCCCGCATAAAAAGACGCCTTACCCAGCTCCATACCTGTAAATATGAAAAAGTTACAGGTGACAAAATATGGTGACGCAAAATTTTTTAATTTTTTAAAAGGTATCAAAACATTACAAATACTATATAAATTTGGTATCGCCGTGTTCGTACTGACCCGCAGAATACAGGTAACATGTCATTTTTACCACACAGTGAATGGTGTAAAAATTAAACCCATATGAATTTGGCGCAAATGCAGTTTTTCTCCAATTGCACCTCATTCTGAATTTTTTTCCAGCTTCCCAGTACATTGCACAGCATATTGAATAGTGACATTACAAAGTACAATTTGTTTCGCAAACAATAAGCCATCATGTGACTCTGTGAACTGAAAAATGAAAAAGTTATGGCTCTTGGAATGTGGGGAGGGAAAAACGAAAATGCAAAAACAAAAAATGGCCCGGTCATTAAGGGGTTAAAAAAAATTCTGTTGAAGCATGGTTGAAAAGCATTGTCTGACTTTCATTTGTTTATATTCATAGAATTTTTATATATTATTACTTTTGTCAGATTCAAGTTATTTCTGTGACCATTGTTGGTTTTTCTTTCATTAAACAAGGGGTACCAACAATTTTGTCCACATGTGTACACTGGTAAATAGTCCACCCAATCATCTTAAAGGTAGGAAAGAAAACAGCGGAGGTATTGTTGAAGAGTTTGGTTTGTCCTTTCTGTCTGGCCATTGGACTGAGGATGAAAAGCGGAAGACAAATTAATTGTAACTCCTAAAGCTGTACAGAAGTTCTTCCAAAACCTTGATGTGAATTAAACACAGCTATCTGAAATTAAATTGTCAGAAATTCCATGCATCCTAAATATCTCCTTAATCATTAATTCTGCAGTTTGTTCTGTAGTAGGAATTCCTCTAATTGGAATGAAATGGGCCATCTTTGTGAGTCGGTCCACAACAACAAGGATGGTAGTCCTTTCTTTAGGAGGAAGGTCCACAATAAAATCCATGGAAATTGATCCCCAAGGCCTAGATGGAACTAGAATTGGATGAAGAAGACCTAGAGGAGGAGATCGCGGTGTCTTATTTCGTGCACATGTTAAACAGGAGAAAACATATTTCCTAACATCGTTCTTACAACTAGGCCACCAAAATGAACGAAGCAGAAGGTCGTAAGTTTTCATGACTCCAAGATACCCTGCAAGCTTAGAATTGTGCACCAGTTTGAGGACTTCAAGTCGAGCAGATTCAGGGACATATATTCTGTGTTCCTGCTTCCAAAATGCTTCTTTAAAAGACAGGTCCACATCTTTAGAAGGATGGTTGAGAAAAGAGTCATTCTGGTATCCTTCTCTGAGCAAGGTTAAAATATCTTTGGATTCCAGTATTCCTACAAAATTTTTGGAAGATAAAATAGACTCCTCCTGTGGTTCACCAAGATTCCTGGATAAAGCATCCGCCTTGCCATTTCTTAAACCTGGCCGATAAGAAATGATGAAATTATATTTAGAGAAAAACAAGGCCCATCTTGCTTGTCTTGCAGACAGTCTCTTAGCAGTACGGATGAACTCTAAATTTTTGTGGTCAGTAAGGACAGTTACTGGATGATTAGCTCCTTCCAAAAGGTGTCTCCATTCAGAGAACGCAACTTTAATGGCCAACAGTTCTTCCTATGTCGTAATTTTTTCTGCTGATGACATAGTATGAGAAAGAAAAGTACATGGATGGAGCTGCATCTTGTTTCCAACTCGTTGAGACAGGACAGCTCCCACAGCAGAATCGGAGGCGTCTACCTCAACAACAAAAGGTAATTCAGGATTTGGATGGACCAGTATGGGCGCAGAAGTAAAGAGAGTCTTAAGTTTGTCAAAAGCAACTTGTGCCTCTGGAGACCATGAAAAATCCTTGTTTTTTTATTTGTGAGTAAAGTGATTGGTAAGATGATTTTAGAACTGTCTTTTATGAATCTCGTGTAGAAATTTGCAAACCCTATAAATCGCTGAACATCGTGCCTCTCATGTTCCGAGACCAAAGTGTTCCATTGCCTATTGTTCCATGCCTATTGTTTCAATGTTAGATCTCTATATTTCAGTTATATACCAGTGGGTATAGGCAACATGTATCTTTATGCTATAATTGAAAATGTGACATTTATCCCACACATGTTGCTTGCCCAAATTGTGAAAATCATTTATGCTACTGTCTTTGTTCCTTTATCTGTAAATTTTGTAAAACCTTCAATAAAAAGTATTGAAACTAAATCGCTGAACATCTTTAAAATTTCTTGGAGTGGGCCAATCCATTACAGCTTTGATTTTATTAGGATCCATACTCAGGTCTTTTGGAGAGATGATATATCCAAGAAATTGGATTTTTGTTTGTTCAAATTCACATTTTTCCAGTTTGATATAAAGATTATTCTCCAGTAGGCATTCCAAGACTAACTGAACATGTCTGCAATGTTCCTCCAAGGTGTCTGAAAATATAAGGATGTCATCAAGGTACACAACAACAAAGTGGTCTAATAAATCTCGAACACATCATTAATAAAATGTTGAAAGGTTGCAGGAGCGTTACAGAGGCCAAATGGCATAATCAGATGTTCAAAATGTCCGTATCTAGTTCTAAAAGCGGTCTTCCACTCATCCCCTGGACGAATGTGTATGAGGATATAGGCTCCCATTAAATCTAGTTTGGTAAAGATTTTAGCAGAACTGAGTCTTTCCAGTAACTCAGGAATTAAGGGAAGAGAGTAACGATTTTTAAGAGTCATCTTATTTAGTTCTCTGTAGTCAATACATGGTCTCAAGGTTGAGTCTTTTTTTTTCTACAAAGAACAAAGGTGCCCCAGCTGGGGATGAGGAGGGTCGAATGAAGCCTTTCTCTAAATTTTCACCTAAGTATTCTCTGAGCAGTTTTAATTCTGGTTCAGAGAAGTTGTAAATTCTGCCAAAAGGAATAGTATCTCCAGGAAGCAATTCGATGGGTCAATCATAAGGACGATGGGGAGGTAGTTGATCAGCTATTTTCTTGCTGAAGACATCACTGAACTGTTGATACTAAGGTGGCAACTTATCATAACTCTGATGAGGAATTTTGGAAACTTTTATTTGTTCTTGGATGGATAAACTTAAATGACAATTGTCCTTGCAGTATTTAGAAGGAAAAGTAAAAGTCCTTGATTCCCAGTTGATAGAAGGATTATGGATAGCAAACCATGGAATTCTTAAAATAACCGGAAACTTGGGAGAAGAAATCAGATAGAAACTAATAGTTTTATGATGATGTAACATCCTTACTGTCCAGGCTTTAGCGCCATCCTCCGGCCGCATGCTGAGACGCTGGAGACGTGTCCGGCTGTGATTCCTTCCTTTGGGTTCTTCTGGTATTGTCTGAACACTGTCCTATTCCCTCACTTCCTTAATTAATTTTCCGCCACACCCATCTCCTTCACCTTGCTTTTCCTCTGCTCCTCTAATAGTTAATTTTAGCCTTGCCTGTGTGATTGACAGCCTTTCATCCTATCAAGTCTGGGGCGGGTTCTTCCTTCCTATTTATAGTTTGCTCACATTCACATTGGCACTTGCTATTACCTTGTGCGTACTGGCTATTTACTCTTGCTGTTTGGTTACCTGTATTCCTATACCTGACCTCTGGCTTTAACCTTGACTATTCTCTTGGATTTTGATTCTGTACTGCGGCTGTTACCGAACCCTTGGCTTGCTGACTCTGCTTCTGTGTTGTTTTGTCTTGTCCTGTTCTGTGTGTCAGAAGGGATTATCGCCAAGTTGCCCTGGTACCGCTTAGGGTAGCTGAGACAAGTAGGCAGGGATAGGGGCTGGGTTGACTTTAGGGATCACTGTCTCTGTCTTCCCCTCTTCCCTTTTTAGCAGCAGCACTGCTAGTTGTGCAATTCCCTTACAGATGATCAGATTCAATACAGATTCCTAAGTTCAATTGTCTCGTGAGTTACAGGTCCAGATAATAAAGGTGAACCGTCAACAGTTTCCATATCAATTGGCATGGATTTTGTTCTATGTGCAATGTTATTATCAAGCGCAAATTCCAAAGTCCATAAAATTTCCCCCTGCCCCAGAATCTAACATGGCAGAACATTGCATTTTATGGCTCCCAACCATGACCTGTATCACAATGACAAAATGCGAAGATGATGAATACATTTTGTTTTCCTTTTGGGTTACAGATGAGATGATCTGCATAACTGAACTGCAGTTCAGAAAGTTCAAAATTTCTTTCTGCCTTAGCACTAGTGCAGGCTATAGACCTTTGAAACTTGTTGGGACAGTTAATGGCATAATTTCCTGAACTCCCACAATAGAGGCACAGATTTTCTGTATGGCGCCTCTCTTTCTCTATCGCAGTAAGAGGTTTTCAGACGACATTCAGTCTTTTGCTGTGTGTTCAGTTCTGAGTGACTGAAGGAGTAGGTAGGTTTGTTTCAAAATATCCACAGTCTCTCTTTTCTATGTTCAGTAAGTCTCTGATCAATTCGGATGCATAATTGAATAAAATCCTCCAGATTATCAGGAGCCTCAACCATGGCAAGCTCATCCTTTACAAGCTCTGATAACCCTCATCGAAATTGACTCCTTTGGGCTGCTAGATTCCATGTGGTGTCAGCTACCCAGCAACGAAATTCTGCTGTGTATTCAGCAACTGGCCGACGTCTTTGTTAAAGGTTATGCAATTTGGTCTCAACTGTGACACAACGATTAGGGTCATCAAAGACTTGATTCATAGCAGCGATAAAGTTATCTAAAACATTGAGGAGGACACAGTTCTTTTCCACATAAGGGGAGGTTAATGATAACTAGCACTTTTTTCCTGTCATTACTAAAAGGAGCAGGTTGCATTTGGAAGTATATGCGGCATTGGTTAAGGAATCCTCGGTAATGGTGATGAACCGAACTGAACTTTGATGGCAGAGGCATATGGGTATTTGAATCTGAGCCTAGGTTGAAGTTTAATTAATTCTTGTTGTTGAACCAGCACCAGGGTTTTAACTTACTAAATTTTTTTTGGTAAGTAGAACCAAATTTTTGAAGCTCAGCCACTTGTTGCCTCAAGGTGGTCACAACAGACTCCATTTTTGAGCGAGATTATTCTGTAACGGTCTGGTTTGGAGTCTTTTAGTGCAACTACTTGGGGTAATTGCTAGGCTGATAACGTAGTCAGAGAAAGCCAGTGGTTGATGGACAAGATGAACGCCAGTATTAAAGGAGAAGGAAATACCATAGTCAGGAGGAAGCCAGTGGTCGATGCACAAGATTAACGTCAGTTTTAGAGGAGAAGGCATACCGTAGTCAGGAGGAAGCCAGAGGTCGATACACAAGATGAACGTCAGAGCACAATTGGACCTCTACTATCCTTGCAATAGATCTGCACCAGCGTCCTAGCCGACCCAACGGTACTAGTTCACTTGGCTCATCAGCCCTATCGTTTGGGAATCAGCACGTCTGGACTCCATCATTGTATGCTGACATCCACAGATGATCTTATTTACATTACATAGTTCTAAATGCCTGATGAAGGGCGAAAGCACCCGAAACGTTGCAGTAACATTAATAAAGAAACAATTTTGAAGCATAACTACTATTGGTGTGTGGTTCTACATTTCTCCTCAATATAAGTCAGAGCACAATAATCTCACAAAGTAGGAAGTGCAAGGTTGGGTTTAAATAAGAAGTTCAATCAAGGAACAGGGTGGAGCAAACCAGAGAGACGGGAACTGAAACTAGAGACACTGGGAACTAGGCTTTAGATCAGGACAGGAGCTGTCCAGGAGGTTGAATATCTCAGTTGGAAGAGCTACAGCCTGGGACACCGAAGTTCCTGGGTTCAAGTCCTGACACCCCCACTAGCAGGGAATCTGCTGAGGGATTGCTATATGCAAGAGAAGGTTGCTACAAGTACTACTAGCCCAATCAGAACTTCTGCCCAAGATCAGTGTACTCAAGAAGCTGTCAATAACTACTGCCATGTTGAAGCAACTGCTGTTAATGTCTTCGGCAGTGAATTATTACCTCAGTAAAGTACTGGTGAGAGCAAAATCTGTGAGTGTGTGCTTCCTTCAGTACAAGCACAAAGCAGTAAGGTCTTCAAAAGCATAGGAAGTTGAATCCTGCAAGAAAGTGCCACAGGTTTCATCACTGATCAATAACAATCAGGGTATTAATAAAGAGAGGCTTGCATTAGTACTGACAACATAAAACAGACAATGACATCACCTTCAGCGCTTTTTGTACTAAATCTTATGTATCCTTTCCAGGAGTAGCATTGGCTCAATATGGAAATACATGGAGAGACCACAGAAGGTTCACCCTTACAACGCTCAGAAACTTTGGGATGGGGAAGAAATCCCTAGAGGAGAGAGTGACAGAAGAAGCCCAGTGTCTGTATTCTGCTTTCGTGTCCAAGAAAGGTAGGTTTCAAGGCACATTTAAAGACTTCCATTTTAAAGTGGACGTTTCACATTTCAGTTGTAGTTTTTTCTCCAGCCCTGAGCAAAGCAATCATTTCTGTTATTTTCAGCAGCCAAATATACTAACTAGGCTCTTGACTGTCAGGTGGGTGTAGGCAGTAGACAATTTAAGGCTAAGGCCCCACGTAGCGTCCCGCAGCAAAAAAGTGCTACGGGAAAAACCGTGGGGGCAACGCATCACAGTTTTTCCTGCAGTTCTTTTCACGGAAAGTTCACAGAGTTTTCCTCTGTGGACTTTATTATTATTATTATTATTATGCTTACTTATATAGCGCCATCATATTCCGAAGCGCTTTACAGACATTGTTAGTCACTGTCCCATATAGGACTCACAATCTATATTCTGCTTCAATTATACCTATAGGGAAACCATCTGGATATAATGGATATGCTGCGATTTGCAAAACCGCAACGAGCCAAAATTTGTTATAAACCCCTTAAGGACCATCACATAATGCTTTATTGTTTGCGGGACAAATGGTACTTTGTAATGGCACCATTCAATATCCTGTGCAATGTACTGGGAAGCTAAAAAAATTTCAGAATGAGGAATTGGAAAAAAACGTATTTGAACCAATTTCTTATGGGTTTTAGTTTTTACGGCATGCACAAGGTGGTAAAAATGACACATTACTTGTATTCTGCAGGTCAGTATGATCACGGCGAAACCAAATTTATATAGTATTTGTAATGTTTTGATACCTTTTAAAAAATTAAAAACTTAGCAAAATAGAAACACCATGTCGCCATGTTCTGAGAACTGTAATTTTTTCATATTTATGTGTATGGAGCTGTAGTTTTTATTGATACCATTTGGGGAAGTTCTAATGGTTTGATCTCTTTTTATTCAATTTTTTTAGGAGGCAAAGTGTTGAAAAAAACAGCCATTTGGCCATTTCTATTTTTTTTTCTCGCTACGGCATTCATAGTATGGGATAAATATTTTTATATATTAATAGTTCAGGATTTTTGAGCGCCGGGATACCTAAAGTGTTTATGTTTATTATGGTTTATTTATTTTTATACGTGGATTACGGAAAGGGGGGTGATTTACATTTTTTTATTTTTGTGTTTTTTATAGTTTTAAAAACTTTTTTCTTTTACTCTTATTTTCAGACCCCCTAGGGACCTTGAACCCTAGGGGTGTCTGATCACTGATACAATACACTGCAATACATTAGAAAAATCCATTGGCTTCTATTATAGGCTGCCTATGGCAGTGTGTAATAGAGCCATAGTAATGGCAAGCCTGGGAGCTTTCAATAGACTCTCAGCTGTCATGACAAGTGATTGCTGCCCTCCGGACGGTAATGATAGAGTTGGCCATGGTGCCTGCACACTAAAGCGTTAACAGCCGTGATCGGTCCCAGCACCGATCCCTGCTGTTAGTGGTGGCTTCTGGCTGTATTATATAGCCGGCATCTCCCGTGTATAGAGAGGGCTCAACTCCTGAGCCCTCTGCATACAACCCCTTACGCTTGTGTATTAATGAGACAAATACTGCTAGAAAATCAAAAGTTGTCTGAAAGTTTAGTTACACTTTAAGAAATTACCCAATAACCAATAATCTTGAAGCATCTTTTTGCAGCCTGAAGCCTGCTCCTGTGTGGGCACGTATCCCCGGGTCACAGAGCTAAGAAAACCTAGTTCAAGACAAGAGCCATGCTGCGGAATACTGATAGGGCCCCAGGACAGGTACAATTAGAGGCAAGGGCCAGGCAGCCAGCTACTACTGATTATAAAACAGTGTCAGATAATATTTCCATGTAGCGGTCTATTGGACCCCCAAAACGAATTTTACTGGTGGGCCCTAGGCAGCCCAGGAATCCTATTTTGCATAGGAATTCTATTTTAGTTATTTTTTTTTACAATTTTGCATGATATAGGTATAATGCCTGGTGGCACATTTCATCCTCATGCACATGAGAATGGCAGTACATAGACCCCCCCATTGGAAACTGGGCGCCTCTACATAGTGCCAAATATGTGTAAGACTTCACATCACAATGTATAGGAAATGTAAGCATTTGAAATGTAATATTGGCTTCTTTTTGGCAGGTTGCCCCTTCAATCCTCATTACCTAATTAACAATGCAGTTAGTAATATCATCTGTTCCATCGCATTTGGAAACCGGTTTGACTATGAGGACCAGAAATTTCAAAAACTTCTACACTTCTTTGAAGAAGCATTGAAGGCGGAGTTTGGATTCCTAGGCCAGGTGATTCAATATTGCACTACTAGGATCGCTGCAAAGAATGGAATACATTTGGGAGGAGGAAGCACACAAATATTGCTAGTATGGGGCCCCAAAATTCCTGATATCAGCCTTGCATCTATCCATCCATTTTTCTATAGTACCTGTTTTATTTTTTATTTTCAGATATTGAATGAAATTCCTTTCCTTACAAATATTCCATGGCTTGTCGATCGCGTTATTACGCCAGAACGTCAAATCATTGCGTTTATAAAGGAAGTAATTTCTGAACATAAGAAAATTTGGAATCCAAATGATATCCGAGATTTTATTGATTCCTATCTACTCGAGATGGACAAGGTAAGTCCGCTTCTGTTTTTTTTTTTTTAAACAAAGCAAAAATACCACCAGCACCTTATGTAGGAGACAGTAGGCACAAAATACCATCTGGTAAAATTGTTTTTGCCCAGTATACAGTACAGACCAAAAGTTTGGACACACCTTCTCATTCCAAGAGTTTTCTGTATTTTCATGACTATAAAAATTGTAGATTCACACTGAAGGCATCAAAACTATGAATTAACTCATGTGGAATTATATACTTAACAAAAAAGTGTGAAACAACTGAAAATATGTCTTATATTCTAGGTTCTTCAAAGTAGCCACCTTTTGCTTTGATTACTGCTTTGCACACTCTTGGCATTCTCTTGATGTGCTTCAAGAGGTAGTCACCTGAAATGGTTTTCACTTCACAGGTGTGCCCTGTCAGGTTTAATAAGTGGGATTTCTTGCCTTATAAATGGGGTTGGGACCATCAGTTGTGTTGTTCAGAAGTCAGGTGGATACACAGCTGATAGTCCTACTGAATGGAATGTTAGAATTTGTATTATGGCAAGAAAAAAAGCAGCTAAGTAAAGAAAAACGAGTGGCCATCATTACTTTAAGAAATGAAGGTCAGTCAGTCCAAAAAATTGGGAAAACTTTGAAAGTGTCCCCAAGTGCAGTGGCCAAAACCATCAAGCGCTACAAAGAAACTGGCTCACATGAGGACCGCCCCAGGAAAGGAAGACCAAGAGTCACCTCTGCTGCGGAGGATAAGTTCATCCGAGTCACCAGCCTCAGAAATCGCAGGTTAACAGCAGCTCAGATTAGAGACCAGGTCAATGCCACACAGAGTTCTAGCAGCAGACACATCTCTACAACTACTGTTAAGAGGAGACTGTGTGCAGCAGGCCTTCATGGTAAAATAGCTGCTAGGAAACCACTGCTAAGGACAGGCAACAAGCAGAAGAGACTTGTTTGGGCTAAAGAACACAAGGAATGGACATTAGACCTGTGGAAATCTGTGCTTTGGTCTGATGAGTCCAAATTTGAGATCTTTGGTTCCAACCACCGTGTCTTTGTGCGACGCAGAAAAGGTGAACGAATGGACTCTACATGCCTGGTTCCCACCGTGAAGCATGGAGGAGGAGGTGTGATGGTGTGGGGATGCTTTGCTGGTGACACTGTTGGGGATTTATTCAAAATTGAAGGAATACTGAACCAGCACAGTTGCCACAGCATCTTGCAGCGGCATGCTATTCCATCCGGTTTGTGTTTAGTTGGACCATCATTTATTTTTCAACAGGACAATGACCCCAAACACACCTCCAGACTGTGTAAGGGCTATTTGACCAAGAAGGAGAGTGATGGGGTGCTACGCCAGATGACCTGGCCTCCACAGTCACCAGACCTGAACCCAATCGAGATGGTTTGGGGTGAGCTGAGCTGGACCGCAGAGTGAAGGCAAAAGGGCCAACAAGTGCTAAGCATCTCTGGGAACTCCTTCAAGATTGTTGGAAGACCATTTCAGGTGACTACCTCTTGAAGCTCATCAAGAGAATGCCAAGAGTGTGCAAAGCAGTAATCAAAGCAAAAGGTGGCTACTTTGAAGAATCTAGACTATAAGACATATTTTCAGTTGTTTCACATTTTTTTAAGTATATAATTCCACATGTGTTAATTCATAGTTTTGATGCCTTCAGTGTGAATCTACAATTTTTATAGTCATGAAAATACAGAAAACTCTTGGAATGAGAAGGTATGTCCAAACTTTTGGTCTGTACTGTATATGTAACTGGTACTGCATGGGAAGCTGGATTGGAATTTTAAGAATGTAGGAACTCAAATATGGCGCTGCTTTTAAGAGGATCAGAAAAATCCACATGGAGAGGTTTTGTCACAGCCCATTCAACCGGGCTATTTCTGCCTCGTGGACAGAGAGCTGCGTGATTCCTCTAGAAAAGATCTGTGCAGCTTTCCTCTTGGAGCTCTCAGTTGGCCTTTGTAAAGCATTGTAGATTGGATATGCATAGCTCTGAGGCCACGGCCTTCGGGTGTTCAGTACTAAACTCAGTGGTGCAAGAGGACCCTCACTAGGGGTCTGCTTGCTACAGCCACATATTGTGCTGCTGTTAGGACATAAGGGAATCATTGATTATGATGTTAATCTGTTTTCCTTTAGTTCTATAGCAGCACAAACTTCCCCCTAAGATATATATTTTTTTCTTCTTCTGTTAGGACAGATTAACAACATAATCAACAATTACTAAACATAGTAACAGGTGTTATTCATTGCAGCAGTAAAAACAACATGCAGTTCTTAGGCTGGGTTTACACAAAAAATTGCATGTGTTATTATATAAAAATTAAATGCATTTTTTTTATATAATATATAATTTAATATATATTTTTTTATGAAAAAAGTACACTGTGTAAACACAGCTTTAATATGCCCTGAATGCAAAAAGCAACACAATTGCAACAAAAGCACAACAGAACTGCATCTTATGAACTATGCCTTAATGGAGCAATGAACCAAGTATGGAGATGTGTCCATCAGCAAAAAAAAAAAATTGTCCCATGTAGTTAAAAACAAACCTGTGCATAGTGTAATGTTATTAAATAACTTACTGACAAATTTATTGTGAAATTGTGTGCTTCCCTCTGGAGCACTGACCTCCACTCTGCTCCTTTAATGTGCATAGTGGTGGTGAATTTACAAAAGTAGGCATGTCAGTTTTTTTGGCGTAGGTTTCAATTTTGGCGCATGGCACCTTGCAAGATGTACCCGAATTATTAATAATTTAGGTATATCCCACTCCAGTGGAGGAATGAATTAAAACGCCAGCTTTAATGAAGCTGTCAATGAATTATTAAATAATATCACACTACACACAGGCTTATCTTTAAATGGGGGAAAGCGCATTTTTTATTTTTACTGGAGTGCTTCTTTAAAAACATTGGAGCTTTGTCAGGCATCATCTGTATTAAAGTTTCTCCATAGGGACAGCTGCTAAACAACTCTGTATCCCATCTATTAGGCATTTCTATGAAATCCTATGGATATGCCATAAATGTCTAAGGTGTGAAAACCCTTTAAGGACTTGCTACCATATATGCAACTATCCATTGTTTTTTCCCACCAGCGTTTTAGTGGAATGCTGGAGGAAAACTGAATCCAAAACTGATACCATTATTTTCTATGGGATTGTTTTTGGCACACGGAATACTTATATGGCTGTTTTTTTACATCACACGGCAGGATTAAATGCAATGTTAGTGAATGGGGGCCATTCACATGACCATTATTAAATTATAGGCCATGTTCTATATTTGGCTGTTTTCATGGATTCCTCCATACACTCAAATGTATGGGGGATCCATGAAAATGGGTGCCCTTAAAAAATTTTTATACAACTCTTTTGCACCTCGGTTGTCTCAATATATCCTAAGACTCTGGCATAAAACATCTGCAGGATACAACTAAGGCTAGGTTCACACTAGAGCTTGGTTTCCGTCCTTCAGGTCTGCACGGCAAGCGCTAGTATGAAGCTAGCGTAATATATATGAACTCAGCCATTGTTCAGCTCTTTAATATATAGTCTTTTCATATAAAGTGTTTTCATCTCCTAGGTAAAAGAAGACGGCAGCAGCACTTTAACCGAGGCCAACCTAATCTTCACAACAAATGACTTATTTGGAGCTGGCACAGAAACTACAACTACCACCCTAAGATGGGGGCTGTTGTATATGATCCTCTACCCAGATATTCAGTGTAAGTAGCATCATTTACATTGTACCCTTACAATAATGAGAACATGATAAGGAACGTGTGGCGATATGTGATATGTGGGATTTTTCGGATCCCCAGCCTATGTACAAAATACTGCATAGATTTTGGATAGTCTGTGAAAAATGGTGCCTGTAGATACAGTGGGTAAGGAAAGTATTCAGACACCTTTAAATTTTTCACTCTTTGTTTCATTGCAGCCATTTGCTAAAAGCAAAAAAGTTCATTTTATTTCTCATTATCTTCATCTTGACAGAAAAAAAAACAGAAATGTAGATATTCTTGCAAATTTATTAAAAAAGAAAAACTGAAATATCACATGGTCATAAGTATTCAGACCCTTTGCTGTGACACTCATATTTAACTCACCTGCTGTCCATTTCCTTCTGATCCTCCTTGAGATGGTTCTACTCCTTCATTGGAGTCCAGCTGTGTTTAATTAAACTGATTGGACTTGATTAGGAAAGGCACACACCTGTCTATATAAGACCTCACAGCTCACAGTGCATGTCAGAGCAAATGAGAATCATGAGGTCAAAGGAACTGCCCAAGGAGCTCAGAGACAGAATTGTGGCAAGGCACAGATCTGGCCAAAGTTACAAAAGAATTTCTGCAGCACTCAAGGTTCCTAAGAGCACAGTGGCCTCCATAATCCTTAAATGGAAGAAGTTTGGAACGACCAGAACTCTTCCTAGACCTGGCCATCCAGCCAAACTGAGCAATCGTGGGAGAAGAGCCTTGGTGAGAGAAGTAAAGAAGAACCCAAAGATCACTGTGGCTGAGCTCCAGAGATGCAGTAGGGAGATGGGAGAAAGTTCCACAAAGTCAACTATCACTGCAGCCCTCCTCCAGTCGGGGCCTTATAGCAGAGTGGCCTGAAGGAAGCCTCTCCTCAGTGCAAGACATATGAAAGCCCGCCTAGAGTTTGCCAAAAAACACATGAAGGACTCCCAGACTATGAGAATTAAGATTCTCTGGTCTGATGAGATGAAGACTGAACTTTTTGGTGTTAATTCTAAGCGGTATATGTGGAGAAAACCAGGCACTGCTCATCACCTGCCCAATACAATCCCAACAGTGAAACATGGTGGTGGCAGCATCATGCTATGGGGTGTTTTTCAGCTGCAGGGAAAGATGAATGTGGCCAAGTACAGAGATATCCTGGAAGAAAACCTCTTCCAGAGTGCTCTGGACCTCAGACTGGGCCGAAGGTTCACCTTCCAACAAGACCCTAAGCACACAGCTAAAATAACGAAGGAGTGGCTTCGGAACAAGTCTGTGACCATTCTTGACTGGCCCAGCCAGAGCCCTGACCTCAACCCAATTGAGCATCTCTGGAGAGACCTGAAAATGGCTGTCCACCAACGTTCACCATCCAACCTGACGGACCTGGAGAGGATCTGCAAGGAAGAATGGCAGAGGATCCCCACTTTCACCACTTTCTAAGCTGCTTTCCTCCTCCTTATTTTTAATCACCTCTTTTCTAGGTGATATAAAACCAAAGATAGAGCAATTTGAAGCGACCATTGGTAAAAGCTTCAGCTCTGCATATTTACAGCATAAATGTGTACGGACTTTCCCTAGTAACAGCTCAGTTAGAGGGTTGCTAAGGAGAATGTTACAGCTTGTTTTCTATTAGAAAGTATGTTAGATAGGATAATAAAGTATATTACAAAAATGTTCAACCCCCCCCCCGACATAATAGCAAAAAAAAAAGGGAGTTGTCATTACACTGCCCTGTACTGCTGTAACAGGAACTTGCATATAAGCAGCAGTCAATTAAAGAGAACTTTTCACTACCTCCACCTGTAGGCAAATGTTTTTTTCTTTAATAGGTTAACTAAAAAATGGTCAGAAAATGACTATAATCACTGCACTGATATATACCCATTGTTCGATGACTTCCAGAGGTGCTGGGCGCCTTTTTCTCACATAATCCTAGCTGAATCTAACTATTCAATAGCCCATAGAGTGACATTGGGTGGTAATTTTAGAGGACATTCAGAGCACTTGTGGCAAATGTCTCCTGAATTAACTTGGCAGATCAGGCCGCCCTTGAAGCACTTGCAGGCGGATTTGCACATTCATAAAAAGATAATTATCTCTGCATTGATTCAATAGTTTGTGGACACAAAATTATCTTACTGCACATATTAAAGGCCCCTATTATTGATTTGGGAGACATTTCAGACCTGACAGACTAATTTTATGACAACTTTTTCAAACATATTTCATAACTGTACCACATGGATGCTCACATCCTTTTACCCATTCATATCAACTAGAGACAAGTTAAAGAAGTTTCCCTATCTCTCTGTCTCAGCAGCTTTGCCTGCTATCTCTTCTTCTCACTTCCTGCATTATTCAGCAAGCTCGGGGGGGCTTTGACTGTTAGATAAACAGGACACTATGAAGTATCACACTATAGACTTTGCCTTTACCTTGAGAGATTATTTATTATGATTACTAGAAATCTAATATAAATGCAGATCAAATAATAGGCACAGTAAATGTATATTACATTACACAGGTTTGTATAGAACCATGCTTCTAGAAAATGGACTTAGTGTAATCTTTGTGTTTACATAGAGAGATAACAGACAGGGCTCCTGACACCTTTATCAGCAAACTGCAATTAGCTGAAGTGATTGTCCTGCAGACAGAGCTGTACATAACACTGAGAGCACTCAGACCCTCCCCAGAGAGCAGTGACTCACGTCATCTGTCCTGCTTATCACATAGGCCATGCTCCATGGAAACAATGTGTAAACAATGGTAATCATGGTAATAGTGTTATCCTACTTAACGTACAGAATAAGTTTTCCTATTATTGATAACTTATCATTCAGCCAAAGTTCAAGAGGAAATTGATCAAGTGATTGGAAGAGAGAGAAAACCAACAATGGGAGATGTGCTGAACATGCCATATACTAATGCTGTGATCCATGAAGTACAACGATGTGGGGATATTATTCCCTTGTCCTTACCTCATATGACCTACAGAGACGTAGAATTTCAAGGATTCATTATACCAAAGGTAAAGTGATGGGGACATATACAATCCTATATTACTAAGGAGGAACTGTCTATTTAAGTAAATACTTATATTTCTTATGAGACCACAATTCTGGAGCATTTTTCTGCATTGTGCCATCCATCATGTCAGGGTGCCGGGCAGCAGAAATAACAGATCCTTAGGGGGTTGACTACTTTTGCAAGTCACTGCAGCAATGTGACTCCAAAGGCCAAGATTTACTTTAAAGGGACACTCCATTGATTTTTTTTTCTATTGTCATTATGTTGTCTGAAAGACCATAACCTCAATATGTGTCTACTCAGTGTTTTTCCTTATCCTGCATTCACCCACTGCAAAAACTCGTGTGATTAGTGTGACCTCTGTTTTTCCAGCATGGATTGTTGTGCACACATGAGGTATCTCTCTCCCACCTGCAGATGCTATTTAGAGCTACCATGTGACCTCAGATCCATCAAAGTTTTTCCCCATGTTCTACTGCCTTAATTCTTCTGTGAAAATGCCTCCCTGTTCCTCTTCTGCCTCTTACATAATCTGATCCCTATAGCCCTCCTTTCTCACATATTACCCATCAGTTTCCCGTCTCAAAGTCAGGTCACCATGCCCCCATTACCTTTCCCAGCGCCATCCTCGCAGTAGATGCTAGAATGGAGTGGGTAAAATCAGATTCTGCCTGGTATGCCATGGATCCAGTAGGTGGCGCTGCCTCCAGTGACTGTTAGTATTAGGCACCACCTGCTGTATTTATGTAAAACCAAGCGGGTAAGGGTTGCATATATGCTGAGGCTCTGTCAGGTTCCGCCTGCCAGACAACACAGCTAACACTCCCAGGGCCAAGGCATTGCCACCTACTGGACCCATGGCACACACTTTAACATCTTAGCACACCAGGTACCAAAACTAACATTGGAGGCTAGAGAGAAAAATCCAACTGTGCTGGAATCAGTGGAGTGGCTATTAACAGATGCTAAGATCTTGAATTGGTGGAGATGGTGAAACGTCCTCTTGAAACCAGTGTAGACTCTATCAGCAGCAGTTATAGTATATAGTATTATGAGCTTTGCAATGTTTTACAGAAACAAGAAATAGACATGGCTACTAGACATGAGGGGCAGCAATATCAGATTCTTGAATCAACTTTTAAGACTACTTTGTATAATTAAGCAAAAAACATTGGAGTGTCACTTTAAAGGGGATTCCTTCCATAGGAAGTGAAGGCATATTGCTACGATATGCCATAATTTCCGAGACCAGTCAATACTCAGAGTGAATGAATTGAATCTCCAGTTGGGCTTCGTGGCTCCACCTGTGGCTTTCTCTGCACATCAGCACTGCTGGTGAATGGAGCTGTGATGCAATTCATTGTTCATAGTGGAACAGCAAATGATTTTGTGCCTTGGTCTTTTTGTTTTTGGGATTGGTGGGACTCAAAAAGTCAATCCACCACTTATCATAATGTTATGCCATGAAGACAAGAATACCCCATTAGGCATAGGTAAGAAGAAATCTGCAGGGAAAGTCAAAATATGCATATACTGTGTGCTCAGCACTTTTATTGTATATCACTCCTATAGATTCTGATGTCTTGTATTTAAAGGGTACCACTATCATCACAAACCTGTCTTCTGTGCTCAAAGATGAACATATATGGGAGAAACCATTCCAATTTTACCCCAAGCACTTCTTGGATGAGAATGGCAAGTTTGTAAAACGAGAAGCATTTATCCCATTTTCTGCAGGTAAATCTAAAAATCTATCATAAATAATGTAGGCGTTATGAAACCATTCCTTTTCAAAAGTCAAGTAAGCCAGAAGGAAGCTGAATGTGCCAGTTACTTCCTACAGCAGGGCGCAACACTGAAGTCTGGAGATGTGAGTAGACTGCTCTACACAAAGTATTTAAAGGGGTCAGGGAGGTGAAACAAAAAAAAAAAATCATACCTGTCCCTGGTGCTCCGGTGCCTCCCAGCATGGTCCGTTTCTGCCAGTCAGTTGTCTTCCAGTGGAAGTTTGCGCACACATGACTGCTGAGGCCAATAAGCCGTCACAGCTGGTGAGGAATTTCACTTCAAGAAGACAGCGGAGCAGCAGGAACGGACCGCACTGGGAGTACACCGGAGCACTGGGGACAGGCGAGAATGATTTTATTTTTTTCACCTCCCCCGTCCTATTTAAAAAAAAATTTTTTGCCCTGACAACCTCTTTAACCCTATAACCAGTAATATCTTCATTACCCAAAGAAGATAAGAATCATCACACAAAAACATACTAACAAATATTTCCTATTTAAAGCAGTTTTCCACTTTGGGCAGTCAATTCATCTTGAAAAGAGCCATTGAAAATAATTTGATTACAAAGTGTGCCCTCGTGGGCATTCTATCGAGAATCTAGATTTATCTGCTGTTGCTTTAAGGTTACCATAGCAACCTGTGAAGCTTCTGCAGTCTTCAGGCCTCTCCTATGATGATCCAATTAGCAGCTGAGGGATAATTAAACCCTGTTTCTGCTCATCCAGGTGCCTGCTATTAGGTTGCACTTTAGTGAGGCTCCTGAACCCTGATTGTTTGTGCTGCACTGCTCTATTACTGACCTTTGGCTTGTTACTGGAAATCCCCTTGCCTTCTGATTTTGGCTCCGACGTTACTTCTCGGACTGACTTTTGGCTTGGACACATTCACTCTTCTGTTTCATCCCGCTGGTTTTGATCTTCTTTCTAAGTTTGTTCTGAGTTCTGGTTTGACTTCAGTTTGTGGAGTGTTTATCTCTTATATTAATTTATGTGGTGATAACTTGGGCACCATATTCAGCACTAGTCCATCTGGCTTCACGGCTAGTGCTGATGAAGACGTTTGGGTGCCTGGGATCTCTCTCAGCGCTGTGCGAGACTGAAACATCTTATTCTTCTACTCTCTTTTGTCAGCCAGTTCCTGCAATTTTATATTTGCTCAGTGATACTATCATAACACATTCAGCAAGATTTATCTGTGGGGAATTATCTGGCAGTAAGAGTTCAGATTCCTGCAGCTCAGCCACAGGAGAAAATTAAGCATTACACAACGCCCATTAAAATCATTTATCTGTGCAATGCAAAACAGGACTGGTCCTCCAGAACAAGAGAAGCTCTTTGTAACCTCTCTCCACTTTGGACAAGAAATGGGGATCTTGAAGAAAGGACCGCTTCTGTTAACTCAGGATTCTCTAATAGGATATATGTAGATGGGTTTTCCTACAAACATATTAACCCTTCTCCCTACCCTATTCTATGTTCAATAAAAATTCTTACACCATTATAAATCTGTTCATCCATGCCTCAAGTCTTACTATCACAGACCACCAAAAGCCCATTAAAGTTTGTTGCATATAATAACTACTATTAGTTTTTCCAAACATTCCACTTCTTTTCCTTGACTTTGTATCTCTTCCAATTTTTTTTAACCCCATAACCCGTAATAGTACGGCGGCTGTCGGATATTTAAATATGTCGGCCACTCAGGAGCACTGATCGCGGGCATTAAGCCGCCATTTTGCAGAGGATTTCTGGCACGAGAACCAGGTCCAGTGATCTATTCCTATGACATCTGGGAGCCTATTTAAGGCTCCCAGGCTTGTATTCCATTAATTTGTATGGCAGGCTGCTTTATCGCTTTTTCGCTGTCTCACCTCTCATAAAAAATGTAATAAAAAGTAATCAAAGCAATAGACATTCCCCAAAATGGTATAACTAAAAAGTACACCTGGCTTCTCAAAAAAAGACAACCTATGCATCCCTGTAAACAGAAATATAAAAAAGTTAAGGGTGTCAGAATATGGCAACATTTAGAAATGTATTTATTTTTTTTGCAAAGTTGTAGATTTTTTTAAGGGGTTCAAATATAAATAAAACTATATAAATTTGGTATCCTCGGAATTGTACCGAAACATAGAATACAGGTGACATGTCATTTTGGCTGCAGAGAAAAAGTTGTAAAAACCAAGCCCGTAAGAAAGTCGCACAAATGCACTTTTTCTCCAATTCCACCAATATTCTGAATTTATATCCAGCTTCCCAGTAGATTATACAGAATAATAAATGGAACCATTATAAAGAACAAGTTGTCCCGCAAACATTAAGCCTTCATGTGGCTCTGTGAGTAAAAAATAAAAGTTATGGGATTAGGAAAGTGGGTAATCCAAAACGAAAATCAAAAAAATCACAGTTTCAACCCCAAAGATGGCACTGAAACTGTGGCAGGTGGCCACACACACACACACACACACACACACTCTAGCCCATTGAATAATTCTTACCAGTATGGTGATCTATGTCAGTCAAATCTTCATTACCACAGCAAAAACCCAAGGCTTAGCCTCTGATTTCAGCCTTAGGTTCCACAGCAAAAATCATGTCAGATTTCTCCAATATTTATTGCCACTATGTGAGCATACCCATGTGATGATGTTCTTTTATGCACCACCAAGCTCTCAAAAAGGACTGTATTTGTAAAAAGATAAAAACTCTGAAAAAAGTTGTCAGAATAAAAAATTACTACCACATAGTATGGAAGGGAACCCTCACTCTGCCCTAAAAAAATCTCTAATGTTTTGCAAGCTTACACTGTCAATACATATTAGATGTATGTTGTCTGAACAGACGATTTTGGCGTGGTCACTTAACCGTCTAATATGTATGGGGCAGGACAGTGTATGTTGTGTTATGGTTGAATTACAAGAGGAAATTACAGCAAAATGCAGTGACTGGCTGATAATAGTGAGTAGAAAAACAAGCTATTTAAAACCAGTACAGTACTGCGAACCAGAGAAAGACACCCAAACGCCTTCACCACTGCTGGCCGCAAGGCCAGTTGGACTTTGCAGATTTTGGGCGACTGAATTGTCACCACCAGTCACTGTACAGGTAATAAATGCTCCACTAACTGAAAACTAACCAGAAACTACTATTATGAAGATGATGATGTGGAGTGTAAGCTCCAGGTAGTATCTTGTCAGAAGAGATGTCTGAGCCAAGAGAAAGCGGAATCCAATAACCAGCCAAAAGTCGTATTCCAGGAGATCATGTCAGGAAACATTCAGAAGACAAGCTGTATCCAGAAACAGAAGCCAGGGAATTGGTATACCAGGAGGTCGCAACAGGACAGAATCAGAAGAGTTGAACCACATCCAAGAGGTAAATGGAGAAACAGGTCTCAAAGCCACATAGGAAATAATTGAAGGCAGGTGATTGAGGAGACGGAAAACCTAAATAGCCCTCCTCAGGTGGTAATTGGACAAGACCAGAAAATCTCTCACATACAGAGACTTCTCAGGTCGGCACGGAAACCTTAAAGTTACAGCGTCAGAATTAATACTCCTGACATGTTGTTCGAGAGAAGATCCGGCTGTTGATTGCAGCTGCCTTTTACGTTTGGTCTCAGGGAAATAACCCACCACCGGTGTCTGGCAGTGGCTGTCCCCCATTAACCACACATACATGTTCAACCCAAGCGCTATCTAATACGTATGACCAGCCCTTTTCTCTTCCAAACCCTACCAAGCTGGGAATATTAAAAATAATTGAATTTGATTTTACTTACAAATATTGGAAGGCCATATCTTGTGTATACAAATGTCCATGTTGCCTTTGTATGTCTAAGCAAGACCGTGGCTCATTTTCTGCATTACAATTATGGTACAGATACATACAATGATTTGTGTGTTTTTGTCTTGTAGGTCGGAGGGTTTGTTTGGGAGAACAACTTGCAAGAATGGAGCTTTTCCTGTTTTTTACAACTCTTCTCCAAAAACTTACATTTGAGATACCAAGTGACCAACCTCGTCCACATGAAAATCCTATCTATGCTTTAACACTAAGTCCTGAGCCCTATAGCATATGTGCTATAGCAAGGGACTAAGGGAGTGGAGAATTGTAGATTAGGATTTTATTCCTATCACTTTACCACTTTTAGGATGTTTCATACACACACACACACACACACACACTTGTAAAACTCATTGCTATGTTCCAATATGTGATAATATGCAAGAGAAATTAATAATACATAGATAATATCAATTATGTGAAGATTTATAGATATTATATATGTATTCTAGGAATAAAGCTATAAACCTAATAAATGTGTGATTTTTCTTATTACCTACATAACTGGTCACCACATAAAGCAATGTCAGATAAAGCAAAACCCTTATATTCTTCAGCCATGCTACCTGTCTAATCTTGTCTCTAGGGTATATAAAGTAATTATTCCTCTGTTGAGATCAAGTCTACAAATATATTATATATATATATATATATATATATATATATATATATACAGTTGAAACCAGAAGTTTACATAATGTACACTATATAAAAATACACATATGCATGTTTTTCTCACTATCTGACATGAAATCAGAATAAACCATTCCTGTTTTAGGTCAATTAGGATTACCAAAATTATTTATATTTGCCAAATTCCAGAATAATGAGAGAGAGAATTTTTAAGGCATTTTTATGACTTTCTGCAAAGTCAAAAGTTTACATACATTTCATTAGTATTTGGTACCATTGCCCTTAAACTGTATGCAGAGGCGTAGCTAGCGGGGGGGGCAGAGGGGGCGGCAGCCCAGGGCCCAATAACTTTGTGGGGCCCAATTTGGGGCCGCCGCAAGTGCACATAAAAATTTCCACTCCGTCGGCACAGGACACCGATGCAGTTGAAATACATGACCGAGCAGAAAGCTATTAGCTTTCAGTTCTGCCGTTCTATAACCTGTACATGTAGCAGTGATTGGGTGAGCAGGACCTCCTTCTGTACACAGCCTGTGCGTATCTACTATTTTCTTTCTAGTGGTACCATAGAATAGGGGGTCAAGGTTCCTGGAGGAAAGTAGAAGATGTGCACAGGCTGTGTGCACGAGGAGGTCCCGCCCCCGGAACCTTGACCGCTATTCTACGTTTCCAGTGGGAAGAAAATAGTAGATGCGCACAGGCTGTGTGCGAGAGGAGGCCCCGCCCACCACATCACTGCTCTGTAAGTACATTAAAACTATACAGAGCAAGTGTGTATGAATGGTATGTGGGGGAGGGGGACTATAACCTGTGTGTGTGGGGGGGTTACTCTTAGCTCACTATTACAGTAATAGTGCCCCCCATAAGTAACATCATTACTTACGTGGGGGAGGGAACTATTACCTTTGGGGGGTGCTATTAGAGCACTATTATAGTAATAGTGCCCCCCACAGGTAATAACATTACTTATGTGAGGAGGCTACTACCCGAGGAGGGGGGGCACTATTACATGTGGGGTGGCCCTGCAACACCCTCCACCCCCTCCCCCCCAGGCTGCAGAAAACTGGTCCTTGCTGTGAAAAAGGTTGGGGGCCACAGGCTTATAGTGGATTGCGGCTTAGGGTGGGTTCACACTTGTGCCGGAGTCCGTCCGCCGCAAATTCGACTGAAAATCTCGGAAAACTGTATAGGGACTGGATAGCGAAAGGTTAGCGACGCATTGCTTAAAAACCCATTCACTTGAATGGGTTTTTAAAGCAATGCGCGGGTGTGCGCTTACACCCTCTGCGCCGCGAATCCAGTTTTTTTCGCTGGACACAAAGTCCTGCATGTCCGAAAAAAAACTGGATTCACGGTGCAGAGGGTGTAAGCGCACACCCGCGCATTGCTTTAAAAACCCATTCAAGTGAATGGGTTTTTAAGCAATGCGTCGCTAACCTTTCGTTATCCAGTCCCTATACAGTTTCCCGAGATTTCCAGTCGGATTCGCGGCGGACGGACTCCGCCGCAAGTGTGAACCCACCCTTACACAGGTTCCCTAGCAACAATTAAGACGTCAGTGTCCTGGCACAGGCGGGCGTAATGACATCATTACATAACGCCGCCTGTGCTGGGACACAGACGTCCTGTGGTAATGGCATCTTGTAGGCTGCAGGATACAGCAAGGAGAGTCGGCGGTGGCAAGTCCAAGCAGGGGAATTGGACGCAAGGTGAGTATTATTGTTGGGGTTTTTTTTGGGTTTTTTGGGGGAGGTGGGAAGCCTTAAAAATATTAAGGGCCAATAACCATAAGGGGTCATTAGGGCAAGCAGGGGCATTATTTGTTTGTTTCAATATTTTTTATTCAATTTTTCAAAATACAAAAACAAAGAACAAAATGAGTAGATATTGCGATGTACAGTTAATATACATTGTAATACAGTTTCAAGATATATTCTTAGAACCGCATATATTTAAAACCAAATATAAATATTACCTTTAAAGTGAACATTAGTAATAACATATAGGCACATATACTAGGCTGTGGATATCTACCTCTAGGGTGTAATCTCCGTAAACAGTTTTCTCTTCGACATGAGATGTTTAATTGTGCAGAGGACGTTTGACTCGTACCCGCACCATTGGCTATTCCTCCCCAGTTCCCCTTTCGACGGGGTTAGCGAGCTTCATATCCCTCTCTATTTCTGTCCCAACTCCCTCTATTGGGTTTCAAATACCATTCAATTCTTTTTACGTGACAAATCTAGAATGTATCCACGCATCCCAAATTATTTCGAATCTATGAAACGAATAATTACCCATTGCGATCACCCTTTCATAGGAATATGTGTTGTTAATGGCTAGTAACAGGGCCGACATAGGCGGGGAGGCTGTTGCCCTCCATCTCTGTACCAACATTAGTTTAGCCATTGTTAGAATTTTACAAATAAGTTGCTTATGCCTATTCAGTTCTCCGGGAATACCAAGTAGCAAAATCGCCATATGTGCAGTTGGGGGGAGACGTACATCAAACAATTCAGAGAGCATTTCGAAGACACTATCCCAGTAACCACGAATTATAGGGCAAGTTCCCAGAATGTGAAGAAGGGTTCCTCTGTCTCCACATCCCCTCCAACAATTCCCAGACATGGAGGGATACGCTAACTGCAAAGTAGATGGAGTTCTATACCACCGTAAAGTGACCTTCATTGCTGTCTCTATGTGGGTGCTACATTTTAAAGACAGATGGATCAGTTTAATCATTCGTTGCCAGTCGTCTGGAGTAATGACCATTCCCAAATCTCTCTCCCAACAACGGAACGGAGTGGATCTAGTAAAAGTCGAAACTCCATCCATTTTATCATAAAGAAATCGTAATCCCCTCACATTGGTCGATAACCAAGCAAAAAGTGAACCGTTATGGGGCAAGGTCGTCACAGGGTGTTTAGATATAAAGTGCCATATCTGAAAATATTTAAGGAAATCGCCTACGTGGATTCCGTATTTTTGTCTAAGATCCACAAACGGTATAGGCTGATTAGAGTCAGAGTATAGTTGAGAAATCTGCGTGATCCCCCTCAATTCCCAACCCGAAACCCCCATGCCATCAATCATCCAGGCCATCAATGACAGAGGCATTTCTGCAATATGAAAATGTTTCACTGGGTTTGCTTTCCCATGGATTAGCTTCCATGCCATTAGCAAAGCGCACATAACTAGGGAGAAGGATCCCGGAGCTGGAATGTTCCAGAAGGGCAGCCACAGCGCATCCTCCAACTTTAGGGGAGATATAAACGCCTGCTCTATATGTAGCCATGGAACCGAGGTATCCATTGACTTCCATCTTGCACACTGAGTGACCAGTGATGCTATATAGTAATTCCTCACCACTGGTACTCCCAACCCTCCTGCCTCTCGTTGCTTAAATAAAAAGCTTTTATTGATTCTAGGTCTCCTACCATTCCACACATATTTTGAAATCACCCTTTGTGCTGTCTCAAAAAAGGAAACCGGAATGGATATTGGGAGCGTACGGAACAAGTACAATAGTCTAGGCAATAGCAGCATCTTAAAAACCGCTACCCGTCCTATCCAAGAAACATCCATTTTAGACATTCGCTCGGTCTCTTCCTGCAATATTTTTAACATTGGGATATAGTTACTTTTGTAGAGGGTTCCTAATGATGTTGTCACCTGTATCCCCAAATACTGAACACTGTCCCTCCTCCAATCAAAATCATAAGTCGATTGTAGATGCTGGAGCAAGGGTGGAGGGACATTGAAAGGTAATGCCTGTTATTTGGCCATGTTTAATTTATAAAATGATAATTGCCCAAAAATACTAATAGTGTCCATAAGATGAGGAATAGAAAGTTGCGGATTAGACAGAGTGAGGATAATATCATCAGCATATAATGATATAAGGTGAGATTTACCTCCTATGTCAATGCCTCCCACTCTCGGGTCCAATCTGAGTATTTGGGCTAAAGGCTCTATAGAAAGAACAAATATCAGGGGTGATAGGGGGCACCCCTGTCTGGTCCCATTCGTAATGAGGAATGGATCCGAGACTACTCCGTTAGTGAACACTTTCGCAGAAGGTGCTGAGTATAACGCCTCAATCGCTCTCAAGATAGCTCCAGAAAACCCCATACTTCTAAGCACCGAAAAGGCATACGACCAGCAAATGCGGTCGAACGCCTTCTCTGCGTCCAATGCAAGGATCACCGCCTTTTCCTTTCTAGAGTCGACATGGTGTATTATATTCAATATACGTCTGGTATTATCATATGATTGTCTCCCTTTAACAAATCCCACTTGATCATAATTTATCAAACTTGGGAGACAGAGTGCCAGTCGGTTCGCTATTAATTTAGCGTAAATTTTTAAATCTGTGTTTAATAGCGATATTGGTCTAAAGTTCTGGGGGGTGGTGGCGGGTTTGCCAGGCTTTGGCAACGTAACTATCAGGGCTTCTTGATTTTCTTTTGGGATGACTCCAGAATCAACCACGGCCGTCAGAAATGACAGCAGTGGGCTCATCAGGGCTGAGAAAAAGCATTTATAGTATTCATTAGTAAGGCCGTCAGGGCCCGGAGACTTATGTGATGGCAGTGATTTAATGATGAATAGTAATTCTGCTGAGGTGATAGGCGCGTTCAAGGAGTCCAGCTGTGACTCCGTGAGTGCGGGTAGTTGAGCCGCCTTGAGGAATCGTTCAATATCCTGGGTTGTCGGGGGGACCGTCGAGGAGTCGTCTGCTAGGTTGTAAAGGCCTTCATAAAAATGTTTAAAGGCGTTAGCAATGCCAGTAGGGTCATAGATTTTGTATGTACCATCCTTGCTATACATAAATGGAATCCTGGATTTTGCCTGCTTTTGTTTCAGCTTGGATGCTAGAAGTTTGCCCGCTTTGTTAGATTGAGAGTAATATGCAGCTCTAATCCTCTTCAGGTTTTTCTCATATTTATGCAATAGGCAAGCAGTTAACTGCTGGCGTAAAGCTATTAATTCCGTTGCACGTGAGTGAGACGGAGATTGTTTATTGCTAGTGTCTATAATTCTTATCTGACGGAGCAGACGATCTATTTCTGCCATCCTATTTTTCTTTTCAATATGCCCTAGGCGAATAAACGTTCCCCTAATAAAGGCCTTGTGGGAATTCCACAATATTTCAGGGCCAGGAGCAGAGGGGGTATTAATCTGAAAGAATTCCTTCAAGTCATTCTCTAACGTTGCTTTTAACTTTGGCTGTGACATTAAAAAGTCACTACACCTCCACAGATATGTTCTAGCAGATTCGTATTTTTCAGCTATGGACAGGGTTATCGCTGCATGGTCTGACCAAGTTATTTGAGATATTTCGGACTGCTTAGCAAGGGGAATGCTAGATTGCTCGACCAGGAACAAGTCTATTCGTGAATAGCTATTATGTACCGTGGAATGATACGTATAATACGAATTATGCAAGATACGCCAGATGTCAAATAGTTCATAGCGCCATATAGCCTGTGATAGGGAGAGGTGACGTGTTAGTATACCAGACGTGGTATCTACTTGCAGGTCCGGGGCCATATTGAAATCTCCCATTAATATTAAACATCCCTTCTTCCTCTTTCCTACCGCCCTCACTAGTCTCCCTAGAAACGCCACCTGCTTCCTATTTGGGGCATAAACTGATACCAGCGTATAGGTGACATTGTTAATAATGCATACTACTATAACAAATCGCCCTCCCGGGTCAGCGTATTGAGATAACAATTGAAACGCAACCGAGTCCTTAATACCAATCAATGTGCCCCTACTTTTTGAGGAGTAGTGAGCATGAAACACATGTGGGTATGCTGGGTGATTAATGCGAAAAGCGTCTGCCCTTAAAAGATGTGTCTCCTGTAGTGCAAGAATGTCACAGTTCTGCCCTCGGGCCTCACGCCATAAATTGGCTCTTTTCTGAGGGGAGTTCAAACCTCTGACATTCATGGACATAATCTTAAGTACCATGATACACAGTTAGAAATGCTTTGAGATTCTTACCACAACCACTTATACCAGTAGGTGTCACTGTTGGCTTGAGGAGAAACTGTTTCCACCCTTCATATTCACTACGTCCAATGTGCCAGAACCAGTAATAAAAAAAGAAACAAACCATGCAAATTACTAAACCAATGGGTAAACCTTCGTGGCAAAACCAAACAAAGAGAAAAAAAAAAGAGTATGGTACAGCGGACCAGCGGCTGTCGTAATCCTGGGGGGATAAGTTCAACTACAGTGGACATACGAAATCCAAGAAAAGGTGAGTCTTTAGCTTTGTAGCCCTTTGCGTGGACGTCTTTGGGCCCTCACTTGGTGCCAACCATCCGACACAGGACCAGGTGGTTGTTTGGGTGGTATCTCGACAATCGGAATGTTCCATTTGTGAAGCAGACGATTTCCTTCTTCCAAAGTTTTAACGACATGCACCGTGTTGTCTTGGGTAATGATCACACGGACTGGAAATCCCCACTTGTATAAAATGTGGTGCTGGCGTAAAGCTGCTGTAATAGGGGTGAATTGCCGCCGCAATTGCAGTGTCGTGGCTGATAAATCCGAGTAAATAGATACTTTGTGATATGGTTCAGGTAGGTGCCCCAGCTTTCGGGAAGTCATCAAAACCAGATCTTTAGTGCAATAAAAATGGATTTTAGCAAGAACATCCCTGGGTATTGCTTCATCTAGATGAGATGGCTTGGGGACTCTATGAGCTCTATCAATAATTAAATCCATCTCTGTAAGATTCGGCAGGAGCGAGCGGATCAGATCTTGGAGGAACGTCGTCAAATTATTCGCGGAGACCGACTCCGGAATCCCTCTAAATTTCAGATTATTTCTCCGTGAGCGATCCTCTAAGTCTGCTACTTTAGCTTTCAAAAACGACACATCCGACTCCATCTCATAGTGAGCATCTAATTAATGCATTGTGTGATGTCGCAAATTCCGCCATTTTGGATTCAACATGAACTGTACGGTTTTTCAGTTCCTGGATATCTCTATCTAACGGCTTTACCATGAGAGACATGTCTGTTTTTAATGATTTGCAGAAAGCCATGAGCATATATTTCATAGAGGCTTCAGTGAGTGGGTTCTCTGTCTCTGGGATTTCTGCAAAAAAATCAGTGGGTGGGGGGGTAGGCTGCACATTGTTGCTCACCTCGCCATCCTGGGAATCGCTATCCTGGAGTCTTGGTCTCTGCTTAGCCGGGCTGGCGGTAGGCAACTGGTGTGTCCCCAGGCCGGATAGGCCCGCAGATCCCGAAGCGCCGACTTGCGGAGGCCCGCTTCCATTGTAGGCCCCGGCCTGCCGGGGAGAAGGCCCAGGTAGCTCCGCGGCCGCACCATCCAGCAGCTGCGGTAAGGATGGGGCTGAGAGCGCTCTCTTGTGAGCGGAGAACGCGCTTGTTTCCTCCGGAGGGTCGCGCGGTGGAGTCGAGGCCCTAGATTCTGTTTCTAGGTGCGGGCCGTCTCCATGCTGGTCCCCCCCCCCCCCATGGGGGGAAATAGAAATCCGAGATTTTATGCGGTCTCACCGCCGACTTCTTTTTTCTTGGCATCCCCGAAGGTAAGGCACCTTTTGCTGTCAATTTCTGTGCCCAAACGCCACGGGCTCGTCGCCTATAATGTCGCTGTGTAAGACTCAGATCAGGAGCTCTGAGACTATGCGGCCATTGCAGTCCACAGCTAGACACGCCCAAGCAGGGGCATTATTAATATAAGGGGGCTATTGGGAGGCAGTATTTATGTAACGGTGTAAGAGAGTATTGGGCTATACTAATTTAAGGTGGGCATTTTTGATTTAAAGGGGTTGTCCAGGAATTACAGTAATTGGGCAGGAGGCCGGGGAAGGTGAAACATAAAAAAAAAACAACATATTCAACAGTCTCCAGCGCTCCGATGTTCCCCATCATTGTCTGGTCGATCACTGCCCAGGGGCTTGTTCTGGCAGAAGTCCTCGCCACACGTGACTGCTGAGGCCAACTTGTGGCCTCAGTGGTCACAAAAAGGACCCAGGAGGTCACTAGTGACGTATGCGAGTGACATCCCTGGTCCTTTCCTGTGACTGCTGAGGCCACGTGCAGCAAGGACTTCCGCCAGAACAAACTCCCGGGCGAAGCTGGACCTGACAGCAACGGGGGACACCGAACTGCCAGGGACAGGAGAGTATGTTTTTTGTTTTTTTGTTTTTTTTTATATTTCACCTTCCCTGGCCTCCTGCACCAGTTCTGCATTTCCTGGACAACCCCTTTAAGGGAATATACAGGAGAACTATTAATTAAGGGGCATTATTAGCTGAGGCATTAGCAGGCAAACAGGAGTATTTTTTTGGGGGGGTGGGCACAGGGGGCATTATTGATTTAAGGGGGCATACAGGAGTATTATCAATTGGGGGGGCACAGGGACATTATTGATTTAAGGGGGCATACAGGAGTATTATTAATTGGGGGGGCACAGGGGCATTATTAATTGAGGGACACTATTAATTTAAAGGGTTGTACTATCATACATTTTAAAGCAGGCAGCAGGTGAGCATTATAATGTACTTTCCCCCCTTTACTTGCACTGGGCTGTCTGTCACCTTTGCTTGTATACAGAGTGGCTGCAGCGAGATGTCACAACAGCGGAACCGCAGCGGCCCAACACTATATACTGCTGTAGTGTAGAGAGCAGTGATTGGCTGCAGCGGTCCCATCAACTTTACATCAGTGCTGCAGCCACTCCGTATACAAATAGTGCAGTGAAGGTGATGACTGGCCCAGGGCAGGGACAGAGGGGAGGATGCAGGTAAGTGTCAGTGCATTTTTATTAACAACCCTGTCCTGCTGCCTGCATTAATATTTCTGATCCCGAACAATCCCTTTAAGGGGGCACACAGGAGGAATTAATTAAGGGGCACAAAGGGGCATTGTTAATTTAAGATATATATGGGGGTATCATTCGTTTACAGGGGATTTTTATATCATGTATTTTATTATTGGGGGTAGCAGCAGGATGGAGACTTTGTATAGGCAAGGAAAATGTGGGTCACATGTCTGGAAAAGTGAGGAGCCAAAAATGTCTGTGTTGCAAACTTTACAGAGACAAGTTGCGAATGGAAGAAGCGTTTAAGGCGGTCCAGATGGAAAAGACGAGAAATGTGAAAGATTACAGTCAGAGACGTCACCTGTAAGTAACAACATTTTCCTGTATTGTATTTACTTAAACTGTATGCAGAGCCCTGTGTACAGCCTGTATCTGTGGTCACCATATAGTGATAACATCGGTATACCCAGGTAGGGGCCCACTTGGATATGTTTTCCCCCCCCCTGTGCCAAACCCCTAGCTACGCCTCTGACTGTATGACTTGGGTGAAACATTTTGTATATCCTTCCACAAGCTTCTCACAATAGTTGGTAGGAATTTGGGCCCATTCCTCCTGACAGAACTGGTGTAACTGAGCCATGTTTGTAGGCCGCCTTGCTCGCGCCTGCCTTTTCAGCTTTGCCCATAAATTTTCAATAGGATTGAGATCAGGGCTTTGTGATGGGCACTCCAAAACATTGACTTTGTTATCCTTAAGCCACTTTGTAACCAGTTTGGCAGTATGCTTCGGGTCATTGTCCATTTGGAAGACCCATTTGCACCCAAGCTTTAACCCCTTAAGGACCGGGCCTAAAAGTGCCTTAATGACCAGGCCTCATTTTTTCAAAACTGACGTGTCACTTTATATGGTAATAAAGGAGAAAAAGCACCCCACAGTTTGTTAAACAATTGCTCCTGAACACGTGAATACCCCATATGTGGTTACAAGCTTCTGTATGGGTACATGGTGGGGCTCAGAATGGAAAGAGTGCCATTTGGCTTTTGGAGGCCGGATTTTGCTGGAACAGTTTTCAGGTGCCATGTCGCATTTGCAGAGCAACTGGAGTACCAATACAATGGAAACCCCCAAAAATGACCCCGTTTTGGAAACTACTCCCCTCATAGAACATATCAAGGGGTATAATGAGCATTTTGACATCACAGCTGTTTCACAGATTTTATTAACATTGGGACATGAAAATGAAAAATTACTTTTTTTCAATAAACTGTCAATTTAGCCCCAAATTTTTCATTTTTACAAGGGGTTAATGAAGAAAAAACACACCACAGTTAGTCAAACAATTGCTCCCGAACACGGAAATACCCCATATGTGATTGCAAACTGCTGTATGGGTACATGGCGAGGCTCAGAATGGAAAGAGTGTTATTTGACTTTTGGAGGGCAGATTTTGCTGGAATTTCGGGTGCCATGTCATATTTGAAGAGCCCCTAAAGTACCAGTACAATGGAAACCCCTAAAAAGTGACCCCATTTTGGAAAATTCACCCCTTATAGAATTTATCAAGTGAGCATTTTGACGTCACAGCTTTTCACAGATTTTATTAGCATTGGGATCTAAAAAATGAAAAATTAATTTTTCCTATAAACTGTCCATTTAGTCTCAAATTTTTCAGTCTTACAAGGGGTTAATGAAGAAAAAGCTCCCCACAGTTTGCTACACAATTTCTCCTGAACACGGGAATACCCCATATGTAGTCGTAAACTGCTGTATGGGTACATGGCGGGGCTCAGAATGGACAGAACGCTATTTGGCTTTTGGAGGGCAGATTTTGCTGGACTAGTTTTCAGGTGCCATGTCATATTTGCAGAGCCCCTAAAGTACCAATACAATGGAAACTCACAAAAGTGACCCCATTTTAGAAACTTCACCCCTCAAGGAATTTCTCAAGGGGTATTATCATTTTGAGCCCAAGACTATTTCCCAAAAATTAATGTCCAAAGTGAAATTTGAAATTTTTATAGAAATATGCCATTTTAGTGCCCAATATGTTGCACCAACTTTGTGTCATCAGAGACATACACTCCTAAAACTATTAAGTGGTCTATCCCGGGGACAAAAAAGTTGTATATATGGGCGTAAAATGTTGCTTGGGCACAGAGCAGGACTCAGAAGGGAATGAGCACTGTGCTTTTTAGCTTTTGGGGTATAGATTTAGAGGGATTTTCCGGACACCGTGTTGTTTTTGAAAAGCCCCAGAGGTGCCAGTAAACTGGAATTCCCCAAGACGTGACCCCATTTTGTAGTGCAATTTTAGGGTATCTGTACATTGTACAAGCTGCATTTTCTTTATTTTTCTGGTGATTCAGCCATATGAGGGCTATTTTTTTGCGGGATGAGATGCATTTTGTAATGACACCAGTTTTGGACGTCTATAACTTATTGAATACATTTTATTAACTCTTCATTTGGTGGATTAAAAAAAAAAAAAACATCAATTCTGGCATTGCGTTTTACCTTTTAAATTTTTCGCCATGCAGCGTACAGCATAAGTAACATGTTACCTTTATTCTGCAAGTCGGTACGATTACGGCAATACCTCATTTATATTGTTTTTTTATGCGATACTAATTTTGCAGAGCAAAAACCCATTTGGGGAAATCAATTATCTTTGCATCGCTATCTTCTGAGAAGCGTAACATTTTTAATTTTCGGTTTATAGAGTTGGTTGAGTGCTTATTTTTTGCGGGACAACCTGTGCTTTTTATTGATACTGTTTTGGGGTACATATGACTTTTTGATCACTTTTTATAGCATATTTTGTGAGTTAAGATGGCGAAAAATCATTACTTCCGGCATTTTTTTCCATTTTTTTTTACCAAAAAAAAATACCAAATATGTATTGTTTTTATTAATTTTTAGTTTTTTTTTTTTTTTATAGAATTCATTTTATATAGGAAAACGGATTTTTTGGGATCTTAATAACTTTATTATTTTTTTTACACTCTTTATTTAGTTTTTTTTTACTTTTTTTTACATTTTTTACTTGTCCTATAAGGACACCTGAACCAGCGATACTCTGATTGGCCATAATGACCATCGTTATGTATGGAGGAAAAAGGGAGAAGCTTGCAAGCCTAAGAACACCATCCCAACTGTGAAACACGGGGGTAGCAGCATCATGTTGTGAGGTTGTTTTGCTGCAGGAGGGACTGGTGCACTTCACAAAATAGATGGCATCATGAGGAAAGAACATTATAAGGCAATACTGAAGCAACATCTCAAGACATCAGCCAGGAAGTTAAAGCTTGGGCACAAATGGGTCTTCCAAATGGATAATGACCCGAAGCATACTGCCGAACTGGTTACAAAGTGGCTTAAGGATAACAAAGTCAATGTTTTGGAGTGCCCATCACAAAGCCCTGATTTCAATCCTATTGAAAATTTATAGGCGAAGCTGAAAAGGCAGGTGTGAGCAAGGCGGCCTACAAACATGGCTCAGTAACACCAGTTCTGTCAGGAGGAATGGGCGCAAATTCCTACCAACTATTGTGAGAAGCTTGTGGAAGGAGATCCAAAACGTTTGACCCAAGTCATACAGTTTAAGGGCAATGGTACCAAATACTAATGAAATGTATGTAAACGTTTGACTTTGCAGAAAGTCATAAAAATACGTTAAAAAATTCACTCTCTCACATTATTCTGGAATTTGGCAAATATAAATAATTTTTGGTAATCCTAATTGACCTAAAACGGGAAAGGTTTATTCTGATTTCATGTCAGATAATGAGAAAAACATGCATATGTGTATTTTTATATAGTGTATGGAAACTTCTGGTTTCAACTGTATATAAAATCACACACACCTTGAACAAGTAGCTTGTTATGCCAGGAAGGGTTAAACCCATTTTGACAACACCATTAGTGTAGTGAAAGTGCAGTGTTAGCCAAGTGAGTGTGTCACAACTTGTCATAGCTGAGTTTATTGATCATGTTATATTGTGTGTTATTATTGGGGTCGGGTGATTGTGACCTAAATCAAAATTGCGCTTTTTACCTCGATTACGATTAATTGCGATTATTTAGGTCATGCCCCTTTTACAGTATGATTATATGTTGGGCGAACCTCACGAGATTTGTCTCGCAAGGTTTGCCCAGTGTTTTCATTCAGACCAACCATGGCCGAACCGGAACTGCTATCAATCATACTGTGGGGTCTGAAGACCTCATAGTATAATAAGCGAAGGCCCAGGGAATGTGAGTAACAATGTTTTTGATGCTTGCTCACCTCCCCTGGGCCACTGCTGGGTCTGAAGAGGCCCCAGAGTATAATAATAGCAGTTCCAATTTGGACATGTTCTGTGTTGTGATAGCAGGTAAATTCATGAATTTCTGTGCATCGTGCTCTTACTCGATACTTAATAAAATTAGATATTTTGAACATTTTGTTTTCACTTTTTTATTATTTATCATATAACATATCATTAAGGGTGGGTTCACACTACCGTTGGATATCCGTTATGATAGTGTCCGTTAAAAAAACCCCCAAAAAAACGGACACTATCATAACAGACATTAATGGACACTAACTGATGTTAATGTATCCGTCTTTTTAACTCATCCATTTAACCCCTTCCCGACATCGGATGTCGAGTATTTAAATATGGCGGCCACTGGGTTTCTGCTGTATTATATAATCAATGCCCGAGGCACCATTATGCCAGGGATCACCAGCACCCGGAGCCAGCTCTGGGACTGGCGTCCCGTTATTATGACAGCCAGGAGCCTATCGAAGGCTCCCAGGCCTGTCTCTCATTAACGTCTATTGGTGGCTGCTCTATTCAGCCACCAATAGAAGTGTCGTTATTCTGCAATGCATTGCATTAGTGATCAGATCCCCTGGGGTTCAAGACCCTTAGAGGGTCTAATAAATGCAAAAAAAAAAAGAGTAAAAAAAAAATAAAAAAATATAAAAAATTCAAATCACCCCCATTTCCCTTGAACACATATAAACGTACTTAAATACTGTGAAACGCATACACATTAGGTATCCCTGTTTCTGAAAACGCCCGGTCTACAAATCTATAAAAATATTTTTTTGTAAACACCGTAGTGGGAAAAAAAAAATCAAAAGTGCTAAACAGCTGTTTCTTCACTGTTTTGCCTCTAATAAAAATTTGAATAAAAAGTGATCAAAGCAATAGACATTCCCCAAAATGGTATAACTAAAAAGTACACCTGGTCCGCAAAAAAAAAGATGCCCTATGCATCCCCGTACAGGCAAGTGCAAAAAAGTTACGGGTGTCAAAGTATGGTGACTTTTATAAAAAAAAATATTTTTGCACAGTTTTAGATTTTTGTTAAGAGGTTAAAATGTAAATAAATCCATATAAATTTGGTATCTCCGGAATCATACCAAAACATAGAATACAGGTGACATGTCATTTTGGCTGCAGAGTGAACGCCATAAAAACAAAGCCCATAAGAAAGTCGCACAAATGCACTTTTTCTTCAAATCCTCCCCATTCTGAATTTTTTTCCAGATTCCCAGTACATTGTACCGAATAATAAACGGTAGCATCATGAAAGAAAAGTTTGTCCCGCAAACATTAAGACCCCATATGGCTCTGAGAATGGAAAAATAAAGAGGTTATGGGGTTTGGAAGGCGGGGGGATTTAAAAACAAAAATTGAAAAATTCCTCCGGCGGGAAGGGGTTAATGGATCAGTTAAAAAAAAGACCTATTAGCATCAGTTAGTGTCAGTCATTGTCTGTTATTCTCCGTTTTTATAGACAGTAATAATGGACAGTATGACGGACGCCCGTCCATTACTGTCCATTACCCATAGACTTTAATGTTAAAAAATAATGGAACGCTTGACGTCTGTCATGAAACCGTTATTTTTCACGGACACAAAAGTCTGGATTTGGTGTAAACGGACACTAATAGACACCAGATAAAATCCCATTGAAATAAATTGAATTTTTAACGGATTTGTGACGGTTCTGCTAGTGTCCATTGCAAAAATCTTGTAGCGGACAATAGCAACGGACACTGTCGTCGTCCAGCGGTAGTGTGAATGACCCCTAACATGTCTGTTGACCCTAGCATTTCTACAATTCCAAGTCATTTCCTTCTTGGTGTTGCAATTTCAATGTTCAGGAGTGTATGTTGTTACTTTTTCAAAAATTCACAGTTTAAGCCCGGGGCCCAACATGCTGTAAATCAAACAGCAGTGGCAAAACCCACAGCATTTCACAGTCACTGTCACAGTCTTGCGAATCCCATCCCCACATTGCAGAAAAATACGCGCAGCAGAAATGCTGCGATTTCCAAAACCATCTTCGAAATCGCAGGATGTCAATTATACCTTCGGAAACACCGCAGGTTTCATTATAGATATAATGGAAGCAGAAATTCTACAGAGGAAACCTCTGCGGACTTTCTGTGAAAAGCGCTGCAGGAAAAACTGCAATGGGGCCTTACATGGTGCCTTAGCCTAAAAGCAGATTTTTGGTCCTTCCAGTTCTATTGATTTTGTGAAGATATTTGCACTTAGACATAAGAACTTACGGTAATGGTACGTATGAACTTTTGAAATACCAAGATTTATTTCTAGGAGATGTGGTATAACCTTCTGTCACACTTTTATCCTTCAATAACTATTTTTAGGCATTTTTAAAATAAAAATAAATTACACTTTTAACCCCTTCACGCCTGTGGCATTTTTCAATTTCTGTTTTTGGCTCCCCGCTTTCCAAACCCCATAACTTTTTTATTTTTCCGAGCAAAGAGCCATATGAGGGCTTAATATTTGCGGGACAAAGTGTTCTTTATAATGGTACCATTTATTATTCTGTACAATGTACTAGGAAGTTGGAAAATTTTTTAGAATGGGGTGGAATTGGAGAATAAGTGTATTTGTGCGACTTTCTCACTTATGTTCACTGTGCAGCCATAATAACATGTCACCTGTATTTTATGTTTAATTACGATTCCAGGAATTCCAAATTTATATAGTTTTATTTATATATTAACCCCTTAAAAAAATCTAAAACTTTTAAAAAATAATTTTTTCTTAAAGTCCCTATATTCTGACACATCTGTAACATTTTTATATTTCCGTGTACGGAGATACATAGTGCATCTTTTTTTTTTTTTTTTGCATGGCGAGGTATACTTTTTAGTTATACCATTTTGGGGAATGTCTATTGCTTTTATAGCTTTATATTCAAATTTCACCGTACGGGAAAAATATTTTTATAAATTTGTAGACTGGGCATTTTCAGACACAGGGATATCTAATATGTATGTGTTTCACAGTAATTTCTAACTTTTATATTTATTCTAGGGAAAGGGGGCTGTCATGGCAACGGAACGCCAACCCTGGATCTCATTCTGGGTGCCAGTGATCATACCAAAAATGGCGCCTTAGTCAAGGGGTCTTGGTCAAAGCTGATTACTTGGAATATATCAGTGAAACCACACACTCTTTGAAATCTTGGTGGTGGTGCTGAGCAGAAAGGGTTTTCCAACCCGAATCCAAAGTATAATAATTTTGCTGCACACACTGGGTTTTGCTTGTAGTGAAAAAAGTTCTTATTATTTTATTATTATTATTATTGTTTATTTATATAGCATCATTAATTCCATGGTGCTCTACATTTGAGGGTTTACATACGGTACACAAAATATACAAAACAAATATAATAATAACAGTGACCAACTGACACAGTGGGATAGAGGGCCCTGCCCGCAAGGGCTTACAATCTATGAGGGAAGAGGGATAGAGACAGAAGGAGGGGGTAGAGACTGTACAGATGGTGGTGTGGTGGCAGTAGTGTTATTGGAGGTTGTAGGTCTTCCTGAATAGGTGAGTCTTCAGGGCCTTTTGAAGCTTGTGATTGTGGGGGTCAGTTTTATGTGTCTTGGTAATGAGTTCCAGAGTATGGGGGATGCACGGGAGAAGTCTTGGAGACGGTTGTGTGAAGAGCGGATAAGAGCAGAGAGGAGTAGGAGGTCTTTGGAGGATCGGAGGTTATGTGCGGGCAGGTAGCGGGAGATTAGGTCAGAGATATATGGAGGGGACAGGTTGTGAATGGCTTTGTATGTCACCGTTAGTAATTTACACTCTATTCGCTGGGCAACAGATGAAGGGATTGGCCAATGAAGAACGGGGGGGAGAGGTGTATTAAGCGAGCAGCGCAATTTAAGGTGGACTGGAAGGGAGCCGAGAGTATTTGCTGGGAGGTCGTGGAGAAAGGTGTTCCAGTAGTCTAAGCAGGAGATTATGAGGGCATCTTTGTAGTTTCAGGGGTGAGGAAGGAGCGGATTCAATGGATGTTCTTGAGTTGGAGGAGGCAGGAAGTGTTGAGGGTTTGGATGTGCGGCTTGAAGGATAGGTCAGAGTCTAAGGTTATCCCAAGGCAGCAGACCCATGGGACTGGGGTAAGTGTAGCACCATTAACTATGATAGATGGGTCAGGTAGAGGGGCCATGCGAGGTGGGGGGAAGATGATGAACCCTGTTTTCTCCATGTTGAGTTTCAGAAAGCGGGAGGAGAGAAAGGAGGCTACGGCTGCTAGACACTCTTATTCTTTAATTCATAAATCCATAAAAAGGAAGTTTTTCACAGATATATTGAGATACACGCCATATAAAATAGTATACGAAGAAGTGGAATTATAGATCAAACTAATGCTGCAATGTCCGGGCGCCTAACTAACCTCTCTCCCTACATAAAACGTCATTTCACTCCTACTTTTTCCACCAACGCCATGGGACTGTTAAGTGGTTATGGATCTAGCCAGAGGAAGGTCTATTGATTGAAACATTGCGGCATTATTTTGATCTACAATTCCACTTCTTCGTATACTATTTTACATGGCGTGTATCTCAAAATATCTGTGAAAAACTTCCTTGTTATGGATTTATGAATTAAAGAATACTTTTTTCACTACAAGCAAAACCCAGTGTGTGCAGCAAAATTATTATATTTTTACAGCTGATTACTTGGTTAGGAGCTGATTACTTAAGGTTATGGTAACATCACATTCCAAAATTCTATTGCCCGATTTATCCTGTAACAAATTTAAACACATATATAACCAGGTCCCCCCCTCGCCCATGTCAGAGGGTTCATTAACTATAGAGTCATCATTTTCTAGGTTAAGGAGGGCCTGCATTTCTTCACTTGATAAGTTTGAACAAGTATGTTTATAAACTGGTAATTTCGCAATATGTCTAGTGAATAATTCAAGAAAGATGTCAGCACTTGTAAGATTTGAATTAGGCCAGAATGTAATAGACAATGGGGGTTATTTATCATCTGCCCCTTTTTGGGCCATAATTTTCGCAGGTGTGCTTTTTTTTTAGACTAGTTTTACTGTGGTGCTTATTTATGAAGTTGACCTCCTTCTTAAATGTGCACGTTAGTTAGTTAAGATGCCTTTTTTTGGCAATGTGCATTTTGCCCCTTTTTTGTCCAGAAAGGCGCAATTGCTAAAAAATTGAGCAATTGCCCCTATTTAATGCTTTGTAACCTGACAGGCTCTTTTACAGTGCCCATGGACAGGAGTGCTTTTGTGCCTTTTTTTGCTCCTTGTTAAAAAGGCTCAAATCATAAATACAGCGTGAAAAAGATCTTCATTCAGGCCATGTCCCCTTTTCTCACCAAAAAGCAGAAGTAGTGATAGCAGGATAACATCTTGAAAAAAAGGTGCAAATGCTCCATAAATGAAGCGTAGGGCAGAAATAGACCTCAAAAAGGTGCAATTTACTCACCTGTAACAAATATAATTAATTTAGTGCTTGCTAATATAAATCTAAGTGTAGAGGTCAGTCCTGGCCTTGGTCAGGTCAGTGCCACATCCTTAAATGCAACTCTGAAGTGCATGGACCAGAATTAGGCTAGAAGGGAACTGAAGGTAACTGCAACTATTCACTTAGATACACATCCTAATAAATGTAATACCTACATAATGTCACAAACAAGAATGCTTACCACCTTAATCACTGTTGTTCTTCCCCTACTTCTAAAAGTGACTCTTCCATCCCAAGCGACCAGTGTTAATAACAAAATCTTCATCTCTCCATCTGCTCTACCTTAACACCTGACCTTCTCTGCACAGCTACTCACAAACCTGCAAACTCTCCTGCCCAGAAACACACAACCTCCCAACACTGTCTTCTACTTACACCTGCTATCCCTCTCCCTGCTCCTCCTTACTTCCGGCGACATATATCCTAATCCTGGACCACCTCAACACATCCCTACTGTCAGATCTTCTTCCTCTTACCACACAACCAGCACACGGAACCCCTCAAATCTGACACCTATCTTCCTTGCTCCTGCCCCTCCTCCTCCCCTCTGCGGTGCACTGTGGAATACTCGTTCCATATGTAATAAATTAGATTACATCCACGATCTCTTCATTTCTCGTGAATTTTCTTTTCTCAGTTTTATAGAAACATGGCTGACACCCTCAGACACTACTTCCCCTGCTGCTCTCTCCTATGGCGGTTCTAAGCCTTCCCTCCTTTGAAGTGCACTCTCTCCGCATTTACTCACCCTCCAATCTCCAACTGGCTGTCATATACTGACCGCCAGGACATACCGCCACCTACATCAACCATTTCTCCACCTGGCTAACGCACTTACTATCCACAGACATCCCCACCATCATCATAGGAGATTTCAACATACCCACCCTTCTGCTTCCAAACTCCTATCCCTCCCCACCTCCTTTGGTCTCTCTCAGTGGTCCTCCTCTGCCATTCACACAAGGAAGCACACACTGGACCTCATATTCACACACCTCTCTAACTTTCCGACCATGTCCTCGGACCACAACTTACTAACATTTTCTTCCCTCTCCGCTGTAACAGACCCCCCAACCGCAAAATTAACACGCCCCCGCAGGAACCTTAACCACTTTGACATCCACATGCTCTCTGACTCTCTCCTACCACTCTCTGGCATATCCTACTTACAGGATGCAGATGCCGCTACTGCTTTCTATACCACCATTACTTCAGCCCTCGACTTGGTGGTCCCTTTCACACACACTAGAGCTCAACCGATCAACAGGCAGGCCTGGCACATGGTGCTGCCAAAAAAAAACTGAGATGTGCTTCACGGTTTGCAGAACGCCTCTGGAAGAATAGCTACTCCAAGGAGGACTTCATCAGGTTTAAAGAGGCAGGTCACAACTTCAAGAACGCACACTCACCTCTGCAAAACAGGTCTATTTCACCACACTCATATCTCCCCTATCCCACCACCCCAGACAGCTATTCAATACCTTCAACTCTTGAACCATTGAAAAGCTTTCCACCCTAATTTCAAAATCTTACCTCACCACCTGCACGCTTGACCCAATCCAGTCTCACCTCATCCCCAACCTCACTGAAGTCTTTACTCCTGCCCTAACCCATCTCTTCAACCTATCTCTAACCAGAGGTTCCTTTCGTTCCGCTACAGTCACACCTATCCTTAAGAAACCATCCCTCCCTCCACCTGTCCTCTCCAGCCAACTATCGCTCTATCTCATTGCTCCCATATGCCTCAAAACTGCTTAAACAACATGTCAACTCTGAACTATCCTCCTATCTCTCGTCCTCACTCTTTGACAGACTACAGTCAGGCTTCAGACCCCATCACTTCACAGAAACTTCCCTAACCAAAGTCACAAACGACCTACTAACTGCCAAAGCCAAGCGTCACTACTCTGTCCTCCTCCTCCTTGACCTTTCCTCCTCCTTCAACACAGTCAACCGCTCCTTCTTGTTACAAATTCTCTCCTCCCATGGCATCACAGACTTGGCCCATTCCTGGATCTCCTCATACCTCACCAACTGCACATTCAGCGTCTCCCACTCGCACACCACCTCCTCACCGTGCCCTCTTTCTGTAAGTGTCCCCCAAGGCTCTGTCCTAGGACCCCTCCTTTTTTTCCATCTACACCCTCGGCCTTGGCCAACTCATAGAATCCCATTGTTTTCAATACCACTGCTATGCTGACAAAACTCAAATATATCTTTCTAGACCAGACATTACCGCTCTGTTATCCAAAGTTCCAGAGTGTCTAGCAGCTGTAGCCTCCTTCCTCTCCTCCCACTTTCTCAAACTGAACATGGAGAAAACAGAGTTCATCATTTTTGCCCCACCTCGCACGGCCCCTTTATTTGACCCATCTATCAAAGTTAACAGAACCACACTTACCGCAGTCCCACAGGCCTGTTGCCTTGAGATAACCTTTGACTCTGACCTATTCTTCAAGCCACAAATCCAAACCCTCAACACCTCTTGCCGCCTCCAACTCAAGAACATCCATCGAATCTGCTCCTTTCTCATCCCTGAAACTATAAAAATGCTAGTCCAAACCCTCATAATCTCCTGCTTAGACTACTTTAACACCCTTCTCCACGGCCTCCCAGCAAATGTTCTGACCCCCCCCTTCAGTCCACCTTAAACTGTGCAACTCGCTTAATCCACTTCTCCCTCCCATTCTTCATCGGCCACTCCCCTCTGCCACTCCCTTCACTGGCTACCCGTCGCCCAGCAAATAGAGTTCAAGACGTTAACGGTGACATCAGAGTCGTAGATAGGGGTTCAGCACGGGGGCGAACATGTCCAAGTGGGCCTCCTGACAGTCTAGCGTCATCGCTGGGCTGTGAGGAACACCATTCCCTGACAGTACTCATCCATAGACTTTTACTTGGGGAGGGGGGCCTTCTTCATAGCTCAGCGTCATCGCAGGGCGGTAAGGAACGCCCCCTCTGACAGCACAAGGCTATGTTAGAGTACTTTCACAGGGGGCCTTCCTCACAGCCCAGCGATGACACTAGACTGTCAGGTATGCCCTTCTGACAGTGGGGAAACTAACAGCACCGATATCTCCAGCCCCGTGGCACATAACGAGAAAGCTGGCAGTCGGTTTTCTAGCGGTATATAAAATCACAGGTTCATGAGGACATGAAAGGTCCTCTTTAAAGGGGTTGTCCAGGAAGTGGACAAATCACAGTGGAGGTGAGATAGGTGATAAAAAAATCATACTCAGGCTGGGTTCACACAAGCGCTTGAACTCCGTTGGGGGATTCTGCCCCCCATTCCAGGCAGAAACCCAGCAGACCCCATTATAGCCTATGGAGTCTGCGGGTAACCGCTTTTTAAGCAGATTGGGTTTCCGCTAGTGTGAACCCAGCCTTACCTGCTCTGGTGTCTGACGCCACTGTCTGTTCAGACACGTGCCATACTTGACTGCTGAGGCCATCAGTGGCCTCAGCGTTGGCAGTAAAGGACCCAGTCATGTATATGAGTGACATCACCGAGTCCTTTCCAGCCACCGCTGAGGCCAATCACGTGCAGTGCAGGACTTGCGGCAGGGAAGCAGCATGCGTGTGCCTGAACAGACAGCAGCAGAAGGCTGAGGACATTGGTAGCCCGGGGACAAGTGAGTATTTTTTTTATGTTTCACATTCCCGCCTCCTCTCCAATTTGCCCACTACAATCCTTACCAGTAAACTTTATTATTCCTAGAAAATCCTTTAATACTGTCCCAATACCTTCTAATATTATCTAATCTTACATTCATACAGACCCCGCTAACCTTTCACTATAATTTATATCCTCTTTTATTAAAGCCCCCTAATACCTCTTATATTAGTTATGGCCTTTTATGTAAATTCCCAATGCTCCCAATTGACCTCTTATATGTATTACAACCCCTCCTCCCCCCCACCCCCAATTAAAATGCCCAAAGTGAGTTAAAAAAAAAAAAGGTTGATGCTACTCACCTACCTCCGATCCCCTGAGAAGGAGCCTCCGCCGCCGACACTGCTGCTGCTTACTGAAGCAGCAGGACTTTTGCGTCCTGGCACTGTCCACGGCTCAGGACAGTGACGTCATCACGCAGACGTCTGTGCTAGGATGCAGATATCTTAGGGCAGCTCGTAGGCAACCGGCTTGAAGTGGCTTGTGGCTTACGAGCTACTTAATAGCAGAGAAGGAAGCCAGTGGCTTCCGTCTCTACTATGTATTTCAATTGTATCGGTGTCTTGCAGACGCCGATGCAGTTGATGTGTGAGGGTAACCTGTGTTGCGGCAGCCCCGAAGTGGGTCCCCGAGAGTCAGTTGGCCCGGGGCTGCCGAGCCCCCTGCCCCCCCACTAGCTACGCCTCTGGGTGACATACAAAACCATCTACAACATGTCCCCTCCGTATATCTCTAACCTAATCTCCCGCTACCTCTGATCCTCTCAAGACCTCATACTACAGTGCTGGCCAAAAGTATTGGCACCCCTGCAATTCTGTCAGATAATACTCAATTTCTTCCAGAAAATGATTGCAATCACAAATGCTTTGGTAATAATATCTTCATTTATTTTGCTTGCAATGAAAAAACACAAAAGAGAATGAAAAAAATGTCAAATCATTGATCATTTTACACAAAACTCCAAAAATGGGCCGGACAAAAGTATTGGCACCCTCAGCCTAATACTTGGTAGCACAACCTTTAGACAAAATAACTGCGAACAACCGCTTCCGGTAACCATCAATGAGTTTCTTACAATGCTCTGCTGGAATTTTAGACCATTCTTCTTTGGCCAATTTCTCCAGGTCCCTGAGATTTGAAGGGTGCCTTCTCCAAACTGCCATTTTGAGATCTCTCCACAGGTGTTCTATGGGATTCAGGTCTGGACTCATTGCTGGCCACTTTAGAAGTCTCCAGTGCTTTCTCTCAAACCATTTTCTAGTGCTTTTTGAAGTGTGTTTTGGGTCATTGTCCTGCTGGAAGACCCATGACCTCTGAGGGAGACCCAGCTTTCTCACACTGGGCCCTACATTATGCTGCAAAATTTGTTGGTAGTCTTCGACTTCATAATGCCATGCACACGGTCAAGCAGTCCAGTACCAGAGGCAGCAAAGCAACCCCAAAACATCAGGGAACCTCCGCCATGTTTGACTGTAGGGACCGTGTTCTTTTCTTTGAAGGTCTCTTTTTTTTTTTCCTGTAAACTCTTTGTTGATGCCTTTTCCCAAAAAGCTCTACTTTTGTCTCATCTGACCAGAGAAGATTCTTCCAAAAAGTTTTTGGCTTTCTCAGGTAAATTTTGGCAAACTCCAGCCTGGCTTTTTTATGTCTCTGGGTCAGAAGTGGGGTCTTCCTGGGTATCCTACCATAGAGTCCCTTTTCATTCAGACGCTGACGGATAGTACGGGTTGACACTGTTGTACCCTCGGACTGCAGGGCAGCTAGAACTTGTTTGGATATTAGTCGAGGTTCTTTAGCCACCATCCGCACAATCTTTCGTTGAAATCTCTCATCAATTTTTCTTTTCCCTCCACATCTAGGGAGGTTAGCCACAGTGCCATGGGCTTTAAACTTCTTGATGACACTGCGCACGGTAGACACAGGAACATTCAGGTCTTTGGAGATGGACTTGTAGCCTTGAGATTGCTCATGCTTCCTCACAATTTTGCTTCTCAAGTCCTCAGACAGTTCTTTGGTCTTCTTTCTTTTCTCCATGCTCAATGTGGTACACACAAGGACACAGGACAGAGGTTGAGTCAACTTTAATCCATTTCAACTGGCTGCAAGTGTGATTTAGTTATTGCCACCACCTGTTATGTGCCACAGGTAAGTAACAGGTGCTGTTAATTACACAAATTAGAGAAGCATCACATGATTTTTCAAAGGGTGCCAATACTTTTGTCCACCCCCTTTTTTATGTTTGGTGTGGAATTATATCCAATTTGGCTTTTTGACAATTCTTTTTGTGGTTTTCCATTGACGACAAATTAAATGAAGATATTATTACCAAAACATTTGTGATTGCAATCATTTTCTGGAAGAAATTGAATATTATCTGACAGAATTGCAGGGGTGCCAATACTTTTGGCCAGCACTGTATGTTCTGGTCTAATCCACTCTTCACACAACCGTCTCCAAGACTTCTCCTGTGCATCCCCCATACTCTGCAACTCACTACAGCAACACATTAGACTGTCCCCCACACTCACAAGCTTTAAGAAGACCTTGAAGACTCACTTATTCAGGAAGACCTACAACCTCCAATAACACTACTGCCACCACTCCACCATCTGAACAGCCACTACTCCCACCTACTGTCTCTATCCCTCTTCCCTCATAGATTGTAAGCCCTTGCGGGCAGGGCTCTCAATCCCGCTGTGTCAGTTGGTCACTGTTAGTATTGTACTTGTTTTGTATATTTTGTGTACTATATGTAAACCCTCAAATGTACAGCACCATGGAATTAATATAATAATGTACAGTACCATGGAATTAATATAATAATGTACAGTACCATGGAATTAATATAATAATGTACAGCACCATGGAATTAGTGGTGTTCTATAAATAAATAATAATAATGTACCTCCTGCTGCAAGATTGTTGACTGCTAAACATGTGTCTATCACGCACTCAAAGGCATTTTTCCCAGTGGACAGACTTTGAGAGGAGGCGCATCATTGGACTGAGAGAAGCAGAATGTTCATTTCTATGAACTGTCCACCATCTGACCTAGCTGTTAGGAGGTGTTTAGCTCCAGACAGACCACCAATAGAGAGGATTGTTTGATCCACTGACAAGCAGGAGCAGCTCCCTCAGTTTCTTTGTTGACCATCCGGACACAGATCGTGCCCTCATTACACACCTCTGTCTCTACCAGCACTATTTCCAGGCACTTAGCAAAAGGAAATTTGGTGTTACAGCACCCATTACATGTCCTGCTATTGACAGTCTGTCACTGCCACCTTTGTTATTAGTGGTGTCATGAACAAGACTGCTATGGACAGGAACCATATTGTCTTTAGCGACGAATCCAGATTCTGTTTGGGATATGACAATGGTCGGATTTGACTATAGAATCCACATAACATACAGAAACTGTATACCTTCATGCTAGTTCTTTGAGGGTTAATCAGCCATTCCATTGCTGGTACCAAAGCCACTGTGACAAAAGAGGGAATGAGTAGGCACGATCTTGGGTGCCATCTCTACACTGCTAGCCTCAGGACTTTGCATATAGATATAAGATAGTCAGATAGATAGATAGATAGATAGATAGATAGATAGATAGATAGATAGATAATAGATATTTCTGTAGAGAGTTAGTTTTGGAGCTGCCTTCCTACAGGCACTGTTATCAGTACAAGGCTTTTCCTTATACGACAACAATGGATGCAAAAAAAATAAGTGAACTGTTCGTTCGTGTGCCTATCCTATGGCCCGAATCTGGCTAATGGTATTGTCCAATCCAAGACCACATCTGAGGCCCCAACATGGTTGACACGTCTGTACTAGTTTGTAGCTGCAGATTTTTTTTTTTTTAGTTTAATTCTATTGCCAAAAGTTGTTTTCTATGCTTGGAAAAAGACTGTACTTTGGGTTAATAGGGAGGGGCCTGACATATATATACAGTCATGGCCAAAAGTTTTGAGAATGATACAAATATTAATTTTTACAAAGTCTACTGCTTCAGTTTTTCTAATGGCAATTTGCATATACTCCAGAATGTTATAAAGAGTGATCAGCTTAACAGCAATTACTTGCAAAGTCAATATTTGCCTAGAAAATGAACTTTATCCCCCAAAACACATTTCAACATCATTGCAGCCCTGCCTTAAAAGGACCACCTAACATTGTTTCAGTGATTGCTCCATTAACACAGGTGTGGGTGTTGATGAGGACAGGGCTGGAGATCAATCTGTCATGATTAAGTAAGAATGACACCACTGGACACTTTAAAAGGAGGCTGGTGCTTGCCATGATTGTTTCTCTTCTGTTAACCATGGTTATCTCTAAAGAAACACGTGCAGTCATCATTGCACTGCACAAAAATGGCCTAACTGGGAAGAGTATTGCAGCTAGAAAGATTGCACCTCAGTCAACAATCTATCGCATCATCAAGAACTTCAAGGAGAGAGGTTCCATTGGTGCCAAAAAGGCTCCAGGGCATCCAAGAAAGACCAGCAAGCGGCAGGACCGTCTCTTAAAAGTGTTTCAGCTGCGGGATCGGGCTACCAGCAGTGCAGAGCTTGCTGAGGAATGGCAGCAGGCAGGTGTGAGTGCATCTGCACGCACTGTGAGGCGGAGACTCTTGGAGCAAGGCCTGGTCTCAACATATTTTATAATAGTTAACATGATTTAGTCATCAGATTTTTTGTTCCTATGGAAAAAAAAAATAAAACTCAGATCCTTGTGTCATAGATATCGCTCATGCTCATAAACTATACTGTTATCAGAAGTACACACTTATTTTTTTATCTATTTGCATAAGATAATTAAAAGTGCAGATTCTTTCCACCCCGTAAACCAGGTGCAGAATTGTCTGTCCTCACTGTCACATTGTACAGCAGTATTCCCTTTATACCTTCTGGCAGTCTGAGTGGTGTCCCCCCACCCCCTCACTTCCAGTAGATTCAGCAGTTCCTACAGTCAATTTTGTATTCATACTAATCTCAGTTGTGTCCTACAGAACAACATGTTTCTTCCAGTATTACCCCTCTAACCCTAAATCATCTCACGGCTCTACCATCAGTCACAGCAGTACTTTCCCTAGTAGTAAAATAAATGTCTGCCCACATATTGACTACTTGTCACAATAGAGCTTACCATTACTCAGACCAGTGCTTTCCTTAGTTGGGCTAAGGTGTAATATCTTTACCCCTTTTCTTCCCTTTGCTCTCTCCATTACTCCTCCATTATTTACATAAGGGCCTCCTTTCTCCAGTAGTCACAGCAGAATTCCATCCACACATTGCGAAAAAAAACCCGCAGTAGACACGCTGCGATTTCAGCAAGCAGGACTTTACTCTCTGCCAATTTCAGTATAAAACCATTGAAAACCGGGCAGAAACCCAGGGGACCCTATTATAGTCTATGGGGGTCCACAGGTAACCACTTTTAAGTGGACAGGGTCTCCGTCTTAGTGTGAACCTAGCATAAGTGATCAAAGTTTATGTTCTATACTGGGATCCTTATAAAACATAGACACCATTACATACAGTAAATTACTGAAACTGTTAATTGCTTCATACTTCCGTAATATATATATTTTTTTCACCAGATGAGCAAGAAGTATGGGAGTGTCTTTAGTCTGCAGTACTTCTGGAAAAAAATGGTGATAGTCAATGGATTTAAAGCAATGAAGGAAGTTCTAATCGACAAGTCTGAAGACACAGCAGATCGCCCTCGACTACCCATCTTTGATAAAGTAGGATACACTGGTGATACCAAAGGTAATATCTAAGTAATGCCATAGAAGCTTGTAATGGAGCTCTGTAGTAATATTACTGTTCTGGGCTTTTGTCTCCCCAAAACAAATTCAACTGTCCCCACCATGTTACAGAACACTGCTCTTGCTGTTCATAACTTTACCATCTCCTGCCTGTGCCATCCCATGCACTGGAAGTTGATCTTCCCACTGCTATGACGTCATACATCTTACTCGAGAGACAAAAGCAGTGCTTCGTGAGCTGAAGCCCGCTCCAAGTGCTCCATCTGCCTTATTTCATTGTGCTGTAGTTATTTTTCTCAAAAATCTACAAAAATGATATACATAGCTGTTGTTTATCACTGTAGTGAGCTCTATAACACAGCGGTGGCAGTTTAATATGCTTGGGGAAGGTGATAGACTTTCTTTAAAGGGAACCGGTCACTATGTTTGAAGCCAGTAAGCCTCAAGTAAGCCTCATGTCTTTATGCAAGTGGAGGTTAGCATTCCAAAATAGCCTATATCTATCCCTGCAAGAGAATATAATGAAGCGGGAGCCCAGTGAGTAAGAAACAAGCAGCTACAGGAAACAGTAAGACTTATTCTTTTATGGCATTTTTATAGCAGTTTTTCAGCAGTTCTAGGCAGGACAGAGCAGTATAGATGTGAATAAAACTGTGCTGAGAGAGATATCTTCCTGTAAGCTGCTCCAAGATGCCTGTTTCTCTCTGTCTCTCATTTTCACCTCTTCCCCCCTCCCCTCTCAGCAGATTTCTATGAACTGCAGCCTGTCTATAGTGTAGACAGATTTATCTTGAAGAATTGATCAGTTTACCAGACAGGAGATAGGAGCACTTTTCACTGATAAGATATATTAGAGAGTTTCTTATATCCATCTGAACTATTCATTTACAAAAAAAAAATCCACTTTATAGTTACTGCACCAGTGATTCCCTGTATCAGTTGAATGGAGGAGGATTCCAGGTTATCCAAAAACAGAGGAAAGACCAAAACTGATATTTGGTCCTAAGCATGGTGACAGTTTCCCTTGAAGTGGATGTTGGTATTTATGGACTGAATGCATTATATGAAAAAGGTATCAATTACAATGTACAAATCACAATGTTTTAGCAGGTCAGACACATATTGAAGAATTTTTTACATTAAATAACTATCACAAGTAATGTTCTATCTTCCATGATGTGTGTATACTCTACTTGTATATGTATCGTATTGCATTATATTCTTACAGCCAATAATATAAAACTTGACAGTGCTCCAGAATCTTTAGGCTACATACAAACATTCAATGGCATGTATGAGTCCATGAAAAATGTGGATGGATGGATTTGTGTGCCATCCAGGTTTTTACATACAATTGAGTCAGTGAGCCCAGAACACAAAACAGACAGGAATTTTGTGGCCCTGGTTCGTGACCTCCACCTGGACTTGTGAAAAAATATGTTTGTTAGCATTGGACCATAGAAATTAATGGGTCAGTGTCATGTATCCCATCCAGCACAGATGTTTATAGCTGTAGGAATGAAAGAGCGGACATAGTGCGGTCACCCATGATAAACATAAATCTAAAAAAGGTTTTATTATACTCCCAAAAGGAGATTTTATGCAAAGCATATCACATGAAAACTACACTGCATTTGGTCAGGAACTCTGCCTGACTCAAGTTTCACCTCATTCAGCTACTGGATGTAACCTCCCCTATCACATTTATATACACAGCATGTTAACCCAATAACTGCCTTAAAAAACACCTTAAAAACAATTCCAAATCAAGTTACAAATAAAAATAACATCATTACAAGGGGTGAAACTAACGTCCTAGTAGCTGTAGCCCAGCCCCTGTTGTTTTTTATTTTTTTTTTTCATTTTTAGTAGGCTATTACCTACTGGATCATTCTAGCAAGTAACGGCTGATATTCACTTGCCCATCTTCACTTTGCCTCTGTCTCTTCTGCTTAAGCTCCATTTTCCTGGGGATGCCACACATTGTGCCCTGACACTAGACAGTATCTGTGCTGTTGTGTCCTGGTGCTGTTCAGCGTTGGGATGTAATATGTAGCAAGAGGCTGGAGCCAAAGCAGAAGAGTCCCTGAGCAGGAACGCGGATGGGTAACTGATATCAGCATTTATCTGCTGGAATAATTCAGGGGGTACTTACTGTATGGGGGCCTGTAAAGTGAGACCTTACTGAATGGAAGCCTGTAAAGGGGCACTTACTGTATGGGTGCCTGTTAAGAAGGCACTTACAGTAACAGTGTTATACCATGTGGTTGCCAGGAAAGGGGGCATTATACAGTGTGGTGGCCAGCAAAAGGGTCATTATACCATGTGGATTCCAGGAAAAGGGGTGTTACACTGCGTGGAAGCCAGGAAAGTGGGCCTTATACCCCTTATACCAAATGGGGGCCAGGAAAGGGGGTATTATAACACATTGTATGGGGGTCCGGGGAGCCCGCAATCAAATGCATACTATGGGGCCCAGTTTTTCCTAGTTCGCCCCTGATCAACATATACAGATAAATACAAAAATCATAATGAAAATTATTACATAGCACCATATAGTCAGACCAGATTATCAGACCGGGTGGATTCATTTTAAAGTTTAAAGAGGATCTATCTCCAGACACACTAAATACTGGACATCACTGGATTCTTGCTGAGCCCCTGATCAATTTGCCGTTTTTATTTTGAATCAATGTTTGAGACTGTAATACTCATATGTAACATTTATCATAGAATTTTTTTTAACACAGTATCTTAACACTTTCCTCACTTCCTCTTTTTCATATAAATGATGGCCTGGCAGGCATAACTGCCCATTGTCACTGATAGCTGTACTCCCACAGCAATGGCCGAGATCAAAGAAACCTTCAACCTGGCAGCTTAGCCGTTACAACTCCCCTTCAGCAAGTATGGCCTTAGGCGAAGAGGCTAGGTCCTCACAAATGATAGGGCAAATATCTTTTGTGTATTGCTAAGGCCGGTTGCACATGACCGGGTCATCCGCGTGCCACCTGTGCACCGGCCATGTTTACGTGGCCCCATTCATTCAATGAATAAGAGCCACAGAAGCACGGCCGCAAAACTAGACAGGAATAGGACCTGTCCTGAGTTTTGCGACCCGGACTGTAGGGCCGCACAAGGAACCTTGTAATTCACAGTCGTGTGCGTCGGCTGACAGAAATGAATGGGTCAGTGTACTATCTGGGAAAAACCCGGATAGCACATTGAACCAAGCCACGGTTGTCTGCAAGGGGCCTTAAGTGTATGTGTTTGAGTAGTACACTATGAGGTATTTATATGTGTATTTGCATTTTCTGTTTCCTGCTTTTGTGATAAGTTTTATTTTAACTGATGATGACTTTTTACTGTCTAATGCTGCTGTCACTTTAAGTGTTTTTGTTGCTGAGTTGTTTCCTTCTTCTCTGGCATTTTCTTGATGATGGCACAATGATGATGGCACAATGACTTTTACCAATTTGACGGAGCCAGCGGGCAGTGTTGCTTTCATGCTTTTCAAGGTACAGTCATTGCACGCTATAGCCAACACCGTGTAGTCATACTGGTCGACAGTCACCTATAAAAATGGGATTTTCTCACATCTTCAAGTCTGGATCTCCTTTGCAACCATTGTGGCCATGTGTCAATGCGGTGTGTTTGTGCCACAGGCTTCACTAAAACACTGATCAATAACAATAGGGTAATTAATAAAGGTAGGCAGCTATATGACTGTCATGATTCTCTATCTTGGACCAGTCTGGAACACAAAACAGACAATGACATCACCTTCAGCACTTTATGGTACTAAATCTTATGTATCCTTGCCAGGAATAGTGTTGGCTCGATATGGAAAGACATGGAGAGACCACAGAAGGTTCACCCTGACAACGCTCAGAAACTTTGGGATGGGGAAGAAATCCCTAGAGGAGAGAGTGACAGAAGAAGCCCAGTGTCTGTATTCTGCTTTCGTGTCCAAGAAAGGTAGGTTTCAAGGCACATTTAAATACCCATTTTAAAGAGGACGTTTTACCACTTTCTCCACCTACAATTCTTGGCAACCTTTAATAGCTGCTGCTCCATTGATTCCAACACCGTTGTAATTTTTTCTCTAGCCTATACCGTTCCTGAACAAAGTAATAATTTCTGTTAGTTTCAGCACCCAATATGCTAACTAGGCTCTTGACTGTCAGGTGGGCGTAGACAGTAGATAGCTTAAAGGGGTTATCTGGTTTCTAACTTTGATGGCCTGTCCTTAGGATAGTCCATCACTATTTAGTTCTGTTGGGGTCCAGGACTCGGGACCCCCACAGATCATTGGTACTGAGACATTGCAGCTGTCAGTATTGTTTACATACCTCGAGCCACACTACTCACTCACCATACATACTGGAGGTGCATATAAATATCCCAATCACGACTGTATTTTCTACAAATCTCTTTCAAACGACACCAAAAGCAAGTTTGTACGTTTTATAATGCCTGAGATATAACTATTTGAAGTGACCCTCTCCTACCTTTATTTTCCCTGAATTACACACACAAGTCCATAAAACATACACAGTGAGAAGCAGGAACAGCTCTCAATACAGAACCACGGGAAAGAATAAAGAGATGCAGGATTTCACAGAAAGGAGACGAAATTTGTTAATAAAGTATATTACATAAAGTATTAATGACCCAAATACTGCCAGAAAATCAAAAGTTTTCTGAAAGTTTAGTTACACTTTAAAAAAACTACCCAGTTAATTTTCATATACTGTAGACACACTGGGTGACTGAGATGACATCTACGTGCAGACTCAAGCCAACCAATATCCTGCCTGGGCCCTCTTCTTAATGACACTACATGGCCCCAATAACCAATCATCTTGCAGCGTCTTTCTGCAGCCTGAGGTCTGCTGCCATGTGGGCACATATCCCTGGCTCACAGAGCTAAGAGACCCTAGTTCAAGACAAGACCAAGATAGTAGCTACTTACAGGGCCTCATGACAGGTACAATTACAGGCAAGGGCAGGCAGCAAGCTACTACTGACAATAAAAAGTTTATATTGCTGACATTTTAGGTTTTTGCAAACAAGTGTCAGATAATATTTCCATGTAGCTGTCTAGGGGCCTCCAGAATGAATTTTACTGATGGGCCCTAGGCACCCCTTTCTGACAATGCACAGGAATCCTATTTTAGTTTTTTTTTTTTTTTTTACAACTCTACATGGTATAGGTTCATACATCCCAACTTTCAAAGGACAGAAAGAGGGACAATATGTGTAGCATGCCATATTTAACTCCACCCATTTCTATGTTGTCTCCACCCACTCTGATCCATTTTTCTATGTGCCCCCACACAGTATAATGCTCCTACAGTCACCTATTATATGCCCCCACATTATAATGTTCCTCTCCAATTACTCCACAGTATGAAGTCCCTCTACTGGTGCCCCAGTTTAAACTGGTAGAACCTAGAAGGGGACATTAAACTGGGGCATCTGGAGGTTGACATTAAATCATGGAGGTAGTTGGATGGGGACATTAAACTGGGGGCTACTGGAGGGGGACATTAAACTGGGGGCAAGTAGAGTGGGACATTAAACCATGTGGGTAACTGGAGGGTGACATTAAACTGGGGGAAACTAGAGGCAGACATGTCCCCCTCCAGCTACTCCCAGTTTAATGTCCCCCTCCAACTTGCCCCCAGTTTAATGTCATGCTCTATCTGCCCCCCCTTCATCTGCCCCAGTTTAATGTCCCCCTTCATCTGCCCCCAGTTTAATGCCCCTTCCATCTGCCCCCAGATTAATGTCCCCTTTCATCTGCCCCCAGTTTAATGCCCCCCTCCATCTGTCCCCAGTTTAATGTTCCCTTTTCATCTGCCTTCAGTTTAATGTTCCCCCTCCATTTGCCCCCACAGTTTAACATAATAAAACACTGATACTTACCTCTCCTTGCTCCCCGGCTGCTCTGTGTGAGGTCTTCCTCTCCGGACTGTTCAGAGAGTTACAGGCGCGATATGAGTGACGTCATCACATCACGCCTACAGCATCCAGGACTGGTGCATACAGAAGCACAGTGAGGAAGCAGAGGCTGTCCGCAGATGGCTCCTGTTTCATCACTGTATTCAACTTATCTGCGTCCTCTCTGGACGCAGATGAGTTGAATTCGGGATATACCTCCCGTCGACCAGAATCCGGGACTGTCCCGCCGAATCCGGGAGAGTTGGGAGGTATGTAGGTATGATGCTTGGTGCCACATTTCATCCTCATGCACATGAAAATGGCAGTGCATAGACCCCCTATTGCAAACTGTGCGCCTCTGCATAGTGTGAAATATGTTTTTTCTAATTAAGAAGCACACAGCTATGACCCTGTGTGAACCTGGCCTCAGTGTTGCCAAGACCAAAAGCAAGAGTTTCTTTTCCATAGCAAATAATACTAATCACTAGACTCAGGTCACTACATTATAAGACTTCACGTCACAATGATTAGGAAATTTAAGCACTTGAAATGTAATATTGGCTTCTTCTTTACAGGTTGCCCCTTCGATCCTCATTACCTAATTTACAATGCGGTTAGTAATATCATCTGTTCCATCGCATTTGGAGACTGGTTTGACTATGATGACCAGAAATTTCAACAACTTCTACACTTCTTTGATGCATCATTAAAGGCGGAATTTGGATTCCTAGGCCAGGTGATTCAATATTAATAATACATTTTATTTATATAGTGCCAACATACAGTATTCCGTAGCACTTTACAAATTGTAGGGTTCAAGTACAGACAAAATAAAGCATTACAGAGTAGTGACTCAATTCACACAATGGGACTGAGAGACCTTCTCGCAAGAGCTTACAATCTATGAGGAAGAGGGGGTGACACAAGAGGTAGCAGAAGCTGCATCGGAGGTAGCATTGATTATACAGTGGTCCAGACATTTTTGTGAGAGGTTATTTTCATCACGCAAATAAATTATGCTGTATAAGCCATCACCGGTCAGTGTCCTTTACTGTGCAGATGGTGCCTGGACATATATACGGTATCATATCCTGTGGGGTAATGTGGGAGCGTGAACAGTGGAGGGTTAGTTTTAGGGATTCTAACTGCAGAAAGGTCTAGATTAGTAATTGTGATAGGCCTGTCTGAAAAGATATGTCTTTAGATTGTGCTTGAAGCTGTAGAAATTGGGAGCTAATCTGATTGTCCGGGATAGAGCATTCCAGAGAAGTGGTGCAACTCGGGAGAAGTCTTGGATACAGGAGTGGGAGGCTCTGATAATAGAGGATGTTAGTCTTAGGTCATTGAGTGAATGGAGAACACAGTTTGGGCGAGATGAGGGAGGAAATGTAGGAAAGTGTAGCATTATGGATAGCCGTGTGGATGAGGGTGATACGTTTATATTGTATTCTGTATTGAACAGACAGCCAATGCAGTGGCTGAAACAGACCGGAGGCATCGCTGTAGCGTTTAGACTGATAGATGAGCCTGGCCGCCGCATTCAGAATAGATTGTAGAGGGGAGAGTTTAGTAAGGGGAAGACCGATTAGTAAGGAGTTACAGTAGTCAAGGCGAGAGTGAATCAGGGAAACAATAAATGTCTTTAATATTTCCGTGTTAAGCAAAGGACAGATTCTGGAGATGTTTTTGAGGTGGAGATGACATAATTGCGCGAGTGATTGGATATGTGGGGTGAAGGAAAGGTCTGAGTCAAACATAACCCCAGGGCAGCGGGCATACTGCCTAGGAGTTATGGTAAGACCAGAGACAGAAATGGAGGTATCAGGGTTAGATGTTATTAGCATAAAGAGGATATCGGAAGCCAAATCTGCTGATGGTCGGTCCAATACGGGCTGTGTAGGGAGAAGAGCAGGTGGCTTAGGACCAAGCCCTGAGGAAAGCCAACGGCAAGGGGAAGAGGGGAAGAGACTGAGCCCACAAATGATACACTGAAAGTGCGGTCTGAGAGATATGAGGAGAATCAACAGAGCGCAATGTTTGCGAGGCCAACAAAGCGGATCACAGTGAGGAGATGATATTGTACTACTAGGATCGTTGCAAAAAACACAATGGGGGGAATTTATTAAGACTGGCGTACCTGAAGAGACTCCAGCCTCTTAATAAATCAGGCACATGCCCTCACACCACAATGGAAATCTATGCCAGTCAGAAACTGGCGTGAGTTATAATAAATATGTTGGGTCAAGGCGCCCCCGTCCCAGTCTTACCCACTTTCTCAGAATAGGTGATGTAGTCCATCTTTGGTACAAGAAAGGGTTGTGCGCCAAAGATGCAACACATTAACACCCATGTACGCCAGATAACTGGCATAGATGGGCTGATAAATTTCCCCCAATATGACTGCAACATGTTATTATATCCCTACGTAGTTGTTCTGAAGCATTTATAACATACACATACTGTATATGTTAATATAAGCATATCAATGACTCTAGAAAGCCAAACTACTGTATTTTTTGGACCATGAGATGCACCTAGGTTTTAGAGGAGGAAAATAGGGAAAAAAAATTTGGCAGTTGTGGTTTTGCAACAGCTGCAAAGCCACATTGACAGGTGACCCTACAGATGCATAGGGCATCCTTTTTTTGCAGGGCCAGGTGTACTTTTTAGGTTTAATCAAGTTTTATTAAAGTTTTTCAAATATATAACAGCAAAAAGTAACAAAGGATGGAACAAAATGCAAAACAAAATGCAAAACAGGAAGCAGTGTAGCACCATATTCAAGACTAGCCAGGGCCACTGGCCCAGAAAACAGGACAGTCAGGAAGGTGCATTTCAGGCTCTCACAATAACTTAATAAACAAAAGAGAGAAAGGGCTGGAGCCTAGAAAGAGGGCTTCCCGGGAACTATTGCTCCCGTGGGAGCAGATATGAGTAGGAAAAGGGAACAGGAAGACACAAAGACGAGGGGGACAACAGAGAAGAGTACCGGAGAGAGAAAATGAGAGACAACAGACCTAAATGTAGTAGCAGAAACGCATCCCAAGTTATCAGGAGGTCAAGAGAAAGAGTTAGCAAAATCAGTCAACTCCTGAAACACAACCCACGGCCGCCAGAGTGCATCAGACCTGGAGGAGTCAGCGGAATCCGCTGCTACTAGCACCTCCATACGCCATATGTGGAGGAACTCCTGGAGCCACTCCTGTAAAGAGGGAGTGGTGGCACTGCGCCAGTGCCTAGGGATGACTGCCCTGGCAGCCGCGAGGAAGTGTCACAAGAGGTCACCCTTAACTGCTTTGTATTTACCCGGTCAGGTGTACTTTTTAGCTATGCCATTTTGGGGAATGTCTATTGCTTAGATCACTTTTTATTCAAATCAGAGGCGAAACAGTGAAAAAAAACGGTGGTTTGGCACTTTTGTAATATGTACTAGCACAGCGGATGCCAGGATGGTTTCGCTGGGACACCCTGTCCTCGTAGCTCAGGGCCTGCACATCGTCCCACTGCTGCCGCTGCAGGAAGCCAGCGTCGGCAGGAGTGGGGGCGATGCTGCGATCCCGCTCCTCCGCGCCCCTCCCCGCAAAACACCCCACTTTTGGGTTAAAAAAAAGTGCGTCTTATAGTCCGAAAAATATGGTATATACATCTGTGCGGTGTTGTATTTATGTATTGTGTGAGAAGTATATTTGCACTAGGAGTAGTGTCCATAGAGCAATGGTATAAATGATATTTGTAGCAGAGTTGTGTGTGTAGTGTGTGAGTGACTTGCACTGTATATAGAGCAGGTTATAAAATCAGTAAGATGTGTCTAAGGCTATGTTCACATTTGTGTTGTGGAATCTGTTTTTTTGTATGATAAAAATAGATCTTTTAAAACACCCATTGATGCTCAGTTGTCCGTTCCATCCCGGTGCATTGTTTTGAAAAAAGCTGTGTCTATAGAACCTTTATCTCCTTTCACAGAAGCAGAAAGTGCCGCACTGTTTATTTTGTTTTACATTGAAGTGAATGGGAAACGGATACAAACAAAAGATAATCCATTTGTATCCATCTGTCCAGGGTCACCACTCATCGAAACAAATCTTGTGGGGTTCACCCATCTCTACTAATGAAACAGCTTGAAGCTTCCAGCCACTGTGCATTATATAAGTGGGGGCACTGGGGAGCATATTATACAGTGGGAGGGGCTCTTGAACGCATATTATACTGCGTGGGGCCACTGTGGAGAATGATACTGTGTGGAGCGCTAGGGTGCCGATTATACCATGTGGAGCCACAGTGGAGTATGATACTTTGTGGGGTGCTGGGGAGCAGATTATAGTGTGTGGGGCTGCAGTGGAGTATGATACTGTGTGGGGCGCTGGGGAGCAGATTATAGTGTGTGGGGCCGCTGTGGAGTATGATACTGTGTGGGGCACTGGGGAGCAGATTATAGTGTGTGGGGCCGCTGTGGAGCATGATACTGTGTGGGACGCTTGGGTGCCGATTATACTATGTGGAGTCACAGTGGAGTATGATACTGTGTGGGCGTCAAGAGCACTAGGGAACATTATAAACATTGTATATATTGTGTGGGGGCCACAGAACAGGAAACTGTAAGATACATTGGGGAGGAGGAAGCCCACAAATTTTGCCAGTATGGGGCCTAAAAATTCCTAATAGCAGCCTTGCATCTGTCCATTCGTTTTTGTAGTATCTGTTGTTTTTTTTTTTTTTTTTTTTTTTTTTTTTTCAGCTATTGAATGAAATTCCTTTCCTTACAAATATTCCATGGCTTGTCAATCGCGTTATTACACCACAGCTTAAAATCATTGCGTTTCTAAAGGAAATCATTTCCGAACATAAGAAAACTTGGAATCCAAATGATATCTGAGATTTTATTGATTCCTACTTACTTGAGATGGACAAGGTAAGTCCGCTTCTGCTTTTTTTAACAAAAAAACAGCACCTTATGTAGGAGCACAAAATGCCATGTGGTAAAAAACATCAGGTAAAATTGTTATTGGCTAGTATATATGTAACTGGTCCTGCATGGGCAGCTGGATTGGAATTTTAAGAATACAGGAACTCAAATATGGTGCTGCTTTTAAAAGGATCAGAAAAATCCACATGGAGAGGCCGGTACAGTCAACAAATGCATTATTTTTATAAATCTTGAAACAAAAAAACATAATTGTTTATATATATTGATGTTACATCATTTTTTCTTTAGGCTAAAGCCCCACACTTTCTGCCCCAATTATACCTATACAAAAAATGCCAGCGTGGTGTAGGTACTGTATAACACTGCAGGCTATGTGGGTCCCCGGCCTTACTGTGGTCAGGGCAAGAACTTTAATCTTAAAGAGGTTGTCCAGGATTATTATTAATTTTTTCTATATTATGCCGGGGAAGCAGAAGAAAAAAAAAAAAAAAAGATACTGTCACACTGTGACGTCCTGGGTTCTTTTCCTTAGGCCTCAGATTGGCTTCAGCAGTTACATGACTGCTGAGGCCAATCAGTGGCCTCACCGGCCTAAGGAAAGGACACAGGACACAGGTAGTGATGTCCTTTGTCCTTTGCTGAGGTCCCGTGCAGCGGGGACTCCTGCTAGAAGAAAACACTGGAGCTTCAGGATCGGACCACGCTGGGAGACCCTGGAGCACTGGGGACAGGTAAGTATGTTTTCTTTTTCACCTTCTCTGGGCTAATATAATTTTTTTTTTTATCCTGACATCCCCTTTAAGAACTGCATGCATTGCTATGCATTTCACCTGAGCTGCACATGTATACAATGGGGGTTGTGTCACAATATGTACCTTATGTGGCTATAGCCACATTCAGTCTCTGGACTTCCGATACTTTCTCTTCTCAGTGAAACACAGATTCATATCAGCTGTATATTATTGATGGCTGTGCAGTTTTACTGTTACCGCTCATCCAGTAATGTTATACAGCCAGAGGTGTAATTTGAAGTTCTTAGGCCCCAATGCAAAATCTGAAATGGGTCCCAATTCCATTTAGAACAGTGGCATATTTTATGTAGCAACTCTGGGGCTCACTCAGCTATGCCCCTGTATATAGCTGAAATGCAACAGTGTTTCACTTACAGAGAAGTGGAATCGTAAGTATGGAACCGTACCTAAATGGAGCAATGATCGCAAGTATGGGGATGTGGCCATCAGCAGAAAAAAAAAAATTGTCCCTCTCAGTTAAAAACAAACCTGTGCGTAGTGTAATGTTAAATAACTTACTGACAAATTTATTGTGAAGTTGTGTGCTTCCCTCTGGAGCACTGACCTCTGCTGCACAGTTGGGGGAACTTTCAAAAATAGCCATGTCAGTTTTTTGGTGTATTTTGGCGCATAGGACCTTGCAAGATGTACCAGAATTATTAATAATTCAGGTACATCCCACTCCAGTGGAGGAATGAAACACCAGTTTTAATATTTCCCAAGTGCAGCCCCCCCCCCCCCCCCGCCCCCTCCGGGGTGGCGGGATAGCAGTGTAAAATCGGGACCGTCCTGCTATGCCCCTGAAGTATTTTGCTCGTTAATAAACTTTGCCCCAATCCACCAGCTCTTATCTTAGGTCCTCTCTGCTGAGTCTCCTATCCCACATGTGCGCGCGCCGCTCCCGCTGAGCCAGGAGAGGAGACTGAACTCATGTGATCTATGAGCCTGCCTCCTCTACTCTACAGCCCAGCCCAGCCCAGCGCAGTGTCCTGTAAGTACTAGTCACAACTCATGTCTGTGTGGGGTGAATCACCAGGTGTTCAGTGTGTGGGAGGATTGGCTCAGTGGTAGCAGCAGCGGACCAAGACAGTCAGAGACAGACACAAAAAAGTCAGGTACAAACAGGTTTTAACCTGTGCATTTATTTTTCCAAAACAACAAAACAAAATAAGCCTTAACAGTCAGGCAAAATGGTAACAGAAATCCTGCTCGTCTGAGCTACTAACTATACAAAGAGGCCCTAACTATACGTGTGGCTTGCTTCAGCCACACGGTCAACACACAGGGCAAAAATAAAGGCAACAGTTCACACTGGTCTCTCACCAGTTGTCAGAGTCTTAGGACAGAACCTTCTCCTCACTGCCCAGGACTGAGGTCTTGACAACTTTTTATAGGCCTTTTAATGAGGCTCAGCTGCCACCTGTGGTTGAAGGCTCCTTCCTGCTGTAGGACAGGAAACGGTTAATAGAAAGGCCTTCTCACAGCTGAGGTTTTGCTACAGACATCAGTGTTGTAACCTCACTTACCATACATAACTGAGGAATCTGGGGGAGATAAAGCGACCTTCCAGACCTTTACCTGTCACCTTCTCACAAGTGTTAATGCTCCACAACCCTGCACACTGTGTACTAGAGGGGAAGAAGGCAGGGAGAATATGCTGTTTATTTGGAACTGCATGTTGGAGGGGGCTGAACTTTGGAAGAAAGAGTAATGATGGTTACATGGGACTCCATGTTGTAGTGGGCTGAAGGGGAAGAGGGTGGTACTTTTTTTTTTTTATATACATGGGACTGCATAAATTGGGGTGGGACGGAAGAATAAAGAGAGGGTGATGTCTACATGGGACTGCATGTTGAAGGTGGCTGAAGGGAGAGGGGGGTAATGCTTTTTACATGGGACTGCATGTTGAGTGGAGCTCAAGCAGGGAGAGAAGATAATGCTGTCTACATGGGACTGCATGTAACTGTGGGGGCATATGAGGGGGACATTAAACTGTGGGTGCACCAAGAGAGAGACTTTATACTGTGGGGTCAATTTGAAGACATTATAATGTGGGGGCATATAATATTAGGGTGACTGTAAGAGCATTATACTGTGTGGGGAGCACAAAGACAAATTGATCAGAATGGGCGGAGTCAATTTAGAAGTGGGTGGAGCTAAATTTGCAGCTGCGCGCATAGCATGCTGCACATTTTATCCCTCTTTCTGTCCTTTAAAAGTTGGGAGGTATGCCCAAGTGTTTCCTGTTCACACAGGAAACACACAGGAAACACTGTATGCATCAGAGGAACAGAGACATTTGTGCTCTGAAGGGGAGCGCATAACTTCACATTGAATCTGTCAGTAAATTATTCAATAATATAACACTACACACAGGTTTATCTTCAAATGGGGGAAGGGCAATAATTTTCTACTAAACAAATAAGTGCCAGGAGTTCTTCTATAGGCTGAGACCCCACGTTGCAGAAACGCAGCTTTTTTTGTTACAGATTTTGCTGTGGATTTTTTGAACCAAAGCCAAGAATGGCTACAAAAGGAATAGGAAATACAGTGGGGAAAAAAAGTATTTAGTCAGCCACCAATTGTGCAAGTTCATCCACTTAAAAAGATGAGGCCGGCCTGTAATTGACATCATAGGTAGACCTCAACTATGAGAGACAAAATGAGAAAACTAATCCACAAAATCACATTGTCTGATTTTTTAAGAATTTATTTGCAAATTATGGTGGAAAATAAGTATTTGGTCAATAACAAAAGTTCATCTCAATACTTTGTTATATATCCTTTGTTGGCAATGACAGAGGTCAAACGTTTTCTGTAAGTCTTCACAAGGTTGGCACACACTGTTGCTGGTATGTTGGCCCATTCCTCCATGCAGATCTCCTCTAGAGCAGTGATGTTTTGGAGCTGTCGCTGGGCAACACGGACTTTCAACTCCCTCCAAAGGTTTTCTATGGGGTTGAGATCTGGAGACTGGCTAGGCCACTCCAGGACCTTGAAATGCTTCTTACGAAGCCACTCCTTCGTTGCCCTGGCAGTATACTTGGGATCATTCTCATGCTGAAAGACCCAGCCACGTTTCATCTTCAATGCCCTTGCTGATGGAAGGAGGTTTGCACTCAAAATCTCACCATACATGGCCCCATTCATTCTTTCATGTACACGGATCAGTCGTCCTGGTCCCTTTGCAGAGAAACAGCCCCAAAGCATGATGTTGCCACTCCCATGCTTCACAGTAGGTATGGTGTTCTTTGGATGCAACTCAGCATTCACTCTCCTCCAAACACGACGAGTTGTGTTTCTACCAAACAGTTCTACTTTGGTTTCATCTGACCATATGACATTCTCCCAATACTCTTCTGGAACATCCAAATGCTCTCTAGCAAACTTCAGACGGGCCCGGATATGTACTGGCTTAAGCAGGGGGACACGTCTGGCACTGCAGGATCTGAGTCCCTGGCGGCGTAGTGTGTTACTGACGGTAGCCTTTGTTACGTTAGTCTCAGCTTTCTGCAGGTCATTCACTAGGTCCCCCGTGTGGTTCTGGGATTTTTGCTCACCGTTCTTGTGATCATTTTGACCCCACGGGGTGAGATCTTGTGTGGAGCCCCTGATCAAGGGAGATTATCAATGGTCTTGTATGTCTTCCATTTTCTAATTATTGCTCCCACCATTGATTTCTTCACACCAAGCTGCTTACCTATTGCAGATTCAGTCTTCCCAGCCTGGTGCAGGTCTACAATTTTGTTTCTGGTGTCCTTCCACATCTCTGGTCTTCACCATAGTGGGGTTTGGAGTGTGACTGTTTGAGGTTGTGGACAGGTGTCTTTTATACTGATAACAATGTCAAACAGGAGCCATTACTACAGGTAATGAGTGGAGGACAGAGGAGCCTCTTAAAGAAGACGTTACAGGTCTGTGAGAGCCAAAAATCTTGCTTGTTTGTAGGTGACCAAATACTTATTTTCCACCATAATTTGCAAATAAATTCTTAAAAAATCAGACGTGATTTTCTAGATATGTTTTCTCATTTTGTCTCTCATAGTTGAGGTCTACCTATGATGACAATTACAGGCCTCTCTCATCTTTTTAAGTGGGAGAACTTGCACAATTGGTGGCTGACTAAATACTTTTTTCCCCACTGTATATATGAAGTGCTTATACTTCTAACTCAATCCACTTCTAGCGAATCTGGAGCTTTTACAGGCATCATCTGTACTAAAGTTTCTCCATAGATAGCTGTACTTTTACCAGAGATTTACAAATGCAGTATAATAAAGGGACAGCTGCTAAACCACTCTGGATCACATCTATAAGACATTTCAATAAAATCCTATGGATATGCCATAAATGTCTAAGGTGTGAAAACCCTTTAAGTACTTGTTACCATATACCATATACCATATTACCATATACCATTGCTCTTTCCCACCAAAGTTTTAGTGGAATGCTGGAGGAAACTGATGTCAGAACTGATACCATTATTTTGTATGGGATTGTTTTGGGCATCTGTCATATCCATTTTGACTTGTAATGTCACCCTGCACTAGACAGAAAAAATGTTACATGCAACATGTTCTGTCTGGCTGTGGACACCAGTTGTGTTAAGCTATATTCACATGACAGTGATTAATGGCCATGTGACCGCCAAAATATAGGTCATGTCCTATTTTTGGGTGTTTACATGGGTCCCTCCATACATTCAAATGTATGTATAGGGGATGCATGAAAACAGGTGTCCCTAAAAAATGGACTTTTTTTACAGCTGTTTTGTACCTCGGTCGTCTGAATGTAGTCTAAGGCTCTGTCATAAAACGTCTAAGTGTTTTCATCTCCTAGGTAAAAGAAGACGGCAGCAGCACTTTAACCGAGGCCAACCTAATCTTAACAACAAATGACTTATTTAGAGCTAGCACAGAAACTACAACTACCACCCTAAGATGGGGGCTGCTGTATATGATCCTCTATCCAGATATTCAGTGTAAGTAGCATCGTTTACATTGTACACTTACAGTAAATGAGAACATGATAAGGAATGTGTGCAAATATGTGATGTGTGGGATTCTTCTGATCCCCAGCCTATGTACAAAATACTGCATAGATTTTGGTGCCTATAGATACATGCTATAATGTGCATTCAAAAATACTACAAGCTTGGCAAGCTATACTAACTGTATGTATGCATGCGCTGTGTGACCTCAGCCTAATAGTGCTGCAGACTACACCCACCCTAAAGCTTCCACCATCATATCTTTATACTATGGGAAATAAAAAGAGGAAAAGATTTTTCTAGGCAGGATTGCTTATATGGAAAGGAATTTATGTAAGACACAACACTCTGCAGCATTTTTCAAGTATTACTGCTGAGCTTCAGCCACAGGTCTCCGCTGATAGGCTAGTACTGAGACTAGTATTTGTGAATCCATCATGCAGAAGAACAGAATCGATCTTAATGTGTACCTCCTGTTATAAGCAACTTTTCATAAATGAATATTACAGGTGAGTATAAGAAACTTTGTAATAAATCTTATTATGGAGATCTGTTTGCTTCACCGCTTTCTAAGCTGCTCTCCTCCTCCTTATCTTCAATCTGACTTGCCTCTGTCTCAAAGATTAGTCTTCATATCCAGCCTCACACTAGACCTCTATGAAGAAGGGAGGAGTGGAGAAGGGGGTTGCTTCCAGCTGGATAATTGATTTATTGCCTCATTCAGTGCACTGGTAGCCTCTTATCTAAAAGCCTCCGCAATGTAAGGCCAGGGCCCCACGTTGTGAAAAAAGTTTTGATTTGGTTGCGGTGGAACTGCAGCATTTCACAGTACCTGCAAAGTGGATGGGATTATAGATAGTCCCATGCGCACATTGCAGATAAATATCCGCAGTGGAAATGCTGCGATTTACTCCGGATTTGCTGTGGATATTTTTCTGCAATGTGTGGATAGGATTAGCTAGAATGGCATTTTCTATATAGGTATAATAGGGACAGAAACTCCGCAGAGGAAAACTCTAGGGACTTCCTCTGAAAAGCGCTGCGGAAAAAACGCAATGCGTTTCTGCTGCGGTCTTTTCCTCAGCGCTTTTTGGCTGCAGCTCACTATATGGGGCCTTAGCCTTAAAGGGGTTTTCCAGCCTTAAATCGAATTTTCATACTGATGACCATACACACAACTAAACACAGACGGGGATGCTATTCCACTCCTATTACTTGTATAGGAGCAGTACTCATGCGCCACCCATCCACTAGCAGCTTTCGGCACCACACACAGTATCTGACCCCTTTTTATGGCACCCACACAGTATATGACCCCTTTTTTTTTTACCCTCTTCCCCACACAGTATGTGACCCCTTTTTTAAAGCCCACCCTCAGTATATGACCCTCTTCTTAACACACCACACACAGAGTAGTGGCCGATAATTTTTACTCACCTGTCCATGCTCCTGTCCTGGCCACCCTCTGCTGCCGCCTCCAGGGTGTGCTATAGCAGATGCTGAAGAATGCCAAGACACTGTACGTAGCGTCCCGGTGTTCTTCAGGGTCATGACCTAATTGTGGCGCTGCCTAGAGGCAGCCTGGACAGGAACGTGGACAGGTAAGTAAAAATAACACAATAAGTAGCAGCTGATTAATAAAAATCCTCCCCCCCAGTTTATTCCATGAAGCGCCGCCGCCATCGCCTCAGGCCACCTCATGGAAGGTGTCCCTGTACTTTATTAACCTATCAAACTTCCTTTTAGTAGAAAATAGGCTGTAAACTTCCCATTAGGAGTGCTCTAACTGTATGGACTCTGTCCGTTCACATGTACTCAATGTACAGTGCTGGCCAAAAGTATTGGCACCCCTGCAATTCTGTCAGATAATACTCAATTTCTTCCAGAAAATGATTGCAATCACAAATGCTTTGGTAATAATATCTTCATTTAATTTGTCTTCAATGGAAAACCACAAAAAGAATTGTCAAAAAGCCAAATTGGATATAATTCCACACCAAACATAAAAAAGGGGGTGGACAAAAGTATTGGCACCCTTTGAAAAATCATGTGATGCTTCTCTAATTTGTGTAATTAACAGCACCTGTTACTTACCTGTGGCACATAACAGGTGGTGGCAATAACTAAATCACACTTGCAGCCAGTTGAAATGGATTAAAGTTGACTCAACCTCTGTCCTGTGTACTTGTGTGTACCACATTGAGCATGGAGAAAAGAAAGAAGACCAAAGAACTGTCTGAGGACTTGAGAAGCAAAATTGTGAGGAAGCATGAGCAATCTCAAGGCTTCAACTCCATCTCCAAAGACCTGAATGTTCCTGTGTCTACCGTGCGCAGTGTCATCAAGAAGTTTAAAGCCCATGGCACTGTGGCTAACCTCCCTAGATGTGGAGGGAAAAGAAAAATTGACGAGAGATTTCAACGAAAGATTGTGCGGATGGTGGCTAAAGAACCTCGACTAACATCCAAACAAGTTCTAGCTGCCCTGCAGTCCGAGGGTACAACAGTGTCAACCCGTACTATCCGTCGGCGTCTGAATGAAAAGGGACTCTATGGTAGGATACCCAGGAAGACCCCACTTCTGACCCAGAGACATAAAAAAGCCAGGCTGGAGTTTGCCAAAACTTACCTGAGAAAGCCAAAAACCTTTTGGAAGAATGTTCTCTGGTCAGATGAGACAAAAGTAGAGCTTTTTGGGAAAAGGCATCAACATAGAGTTTACAGGAAAAAAAAAGAGGCCTTCAAAGAAAAGAACACGGTCCCTACAGTCAAACATGGCGGAGGTTCCCTGATGTTTTGGGGTTGCTTTGCTGCCTCTGGCACTGGACTGCTTGACCGTGTGCATGGCATTATGAAGTCTAAAGACTACCAACAAATTTTGCAGCATAATGTAGGGCCCAGTGTGAGAAAGCTGGGTCTCCCTCAGAGGTCATGGGTCTTCCAGCAGGACAATGACCCAAAACACACTTCAAAAAGCACTAGAAAATGGTTTGAGAGAAAGCACTGGAGACTTCTAAAGTGGCCAGCAATGACTCCAGACCTGAATCCCATAGAACACCTGTGGAGAGATCTCAAAATGGCAGTTTGGAGAAGGCACCCTTCAAATCTCAGGGACCTGGAGAAATTTGCCAAAGAAGAATGGTCTAAAATTCCAGCAGAGCATTGTAAGAAACTCATTGATGGTTACCGGAAGCAGTTGTTCGCAGTTATTTTGTCTAAAGGTTGTGCTACCAAGTATTAGGCTGAGGGTGCCAATACTGTTGTCCGGCCCATTTTTGGAGTTTTGTGTAAAATGATCAATGATTTGACTTTTTTTTTCATTCTCTTTTGTGTTTTTTCATTGCAAGCAAAATAAATGAAGATATTATTACCAAAGTATTTGTGATTGCAATCATTTTCTGGAAGAAATTGAGTATTATCTGACAGAATTGCAGGGGTGCCAATACTTTTGGCCAGCACTGTAGTATGAAGAGCTGAAGCATTTACCAAAGTGGGGATGATTCTGGTATCACAAGAAAGCTGAGATTCAGGTTGAAGTACTAGCTATAACAGAACCTGATATATCACTAGTTCAAAACACAGTTGGAGTAATATGTATCAGCTTTCTTGTGATACCAGAACCATTTTTCTAGGTGGTATAAAAGCATAGCTACAGCCATTTGAAATGACCATCCCAGGTTAAATAAAAAATGGTCAAAAAATGACTATAATCACTGCACTGATACATACCCATCATTCAATGACTTCCAGAGGTACTGGGACCTTTTTCTCACATACAGTAATCTCAGCTGTAGCTAACTATACAATAGCCCATAGAGTTTTTATAGTACCTTTGGGGTGGGGGGGGGGGTGGCTTCCTTGATATGTATGAGTGGTCAACTTATAACATGATCATCTATGGTACAGGAATTGTAATGAATGTTTAGCAACTGATCAGTAACATAATAGTATACAGAAATACAGAGTGATCAGTAATAGAATAGTATACAGAAATACAGAGCGATCAGTAACAGAAATACAGAGCGATCAGTAACAGAATAGTATACAGAAATACAGAGAGATCAGTAACAGAATAGTATACAGAAATATAGAGTGATCAGTAACAGAATAGTATACAGAAATACAGAGCAATCAGTAACAAGAATAGTATACAGAAATACAGAGAGATCAGTAACAGAATAGTTTACAGAAATACAGAGTGATCAGTAACAGAATAGTATACAGAAATACAGAGTGATCAGTAACAAGAATAGTATACAGAAATAGAGTGATCAGTAACAAGAATAGTATACAGAAATACAGAGAGATCAGTAACAGAATAGTATACAGAAATACAGAGAGATCAGTAACAAAATAGTATACAGAAATACAGAGAGATCAGTAACAGAATAGTATACAGAAATACAGTGATCAGTAACCGAATAGTATAGAGAAATACAGAGTGATCAGTAACAGAATAGTATACAGAAATACAATGATAAATAACAAGAATAGTATACAGAAATACAAAGTGATCGGTAACAAAATAGTATACAGAAATACAGAGTGATCAGTAACAAAATAGTATACAGAAATACAGAGTGATCAGTAACAAGAATAGTACAAGAAATAGAGTGATCAATAACAGAACTGTATACAGAAATATAGAGTGATCAGTAACAGAATAGTATACAGAAATACAGAGTGATCAGTAACAGAATAGTATACAGAAATACAGTGATCAGTAACAAGAATAGTATACAGACATACAGTGTGATCAATAACAGAATTGTTTACAGAAATACAGAGCGATCAGTAACAAGAATAGTATACAGAAATACAGAGTGATCAGTAACAGAATAGTATACAGAAATACAGAGCAATCAGTAACAGAATAGTGTACAGAACTACAGAGAGATCAGTAACAGAATAATATAGAGAAATACAGAGTGATCAGTAACAGAATAGTATACAGAATATAGAGTGATCAATAACAGAACTGTATACAGAAATAGAGTGATCTGTAACAAGTATAGTATACAGAAATACAGAGTGATCAGTAACAGAATAGTATACAGAAATACAGTGATCAGTAACAAGAATAGTATACAGAACTACAGAGCGATCAATAACAGAACTGTATACAGAAATACAGAGTCATCGGTAACAGAATAGTATACAGAATATACAGTGATCAATAACAAGAATAGTATACAGAAATACAGAGTGATCAGTAACAATAGTATACAGTAATACAGAGCGATCAGTAACAGAATAGTATACTATACAGTAATACAGAGCGATCAGTAACAGAATAGTATACAGTAATACAGAGCGATCAGTAACAGAATAGTATACAGAATATAGAGTGATCAGTAACAAGAATAGTATACAGAAATACAGAGTGATCAGTAACAGAATAGTATACAGAAATATAGAGTGATCAGTAACAGAATAGTATACAGAATATAGAGTGATAAGTAACAAGTATAGTATACAGAAATACAGAGTGATCAGTAACAGAATAGTATACAAAAATACAGAGCGATCAGTAACAAGAATAGTATACAGAAATAGAGAGTGATCAGTAACAGAATAGTATACAGAAATACAGTGATCAGTAACAGAATAGTATACAGAAATACAGAGTGATCAGTAACTAGAATAGTATACATAAATATAGTGATCAGTAACAAGTATAGTATACAGAAATACAGAGTGATCAGTAACAGAATCGTATACAGAAATACAGAGAGATCAGTAACAAAATAGTATACAGAAATACAGAGAGATCAGTAACAGAATAGTATACAGAAATACAGTGATCAGTAACCGAATAGTATAGAGAAATACAGAGTGATCAGTAACAGAATAGTATACAGAAATACAATGATAAATAACAAGAATAGTATACAGAAATACAAAGTGATCGGTAACAAAATAGTATACAGAAATACAGAGTGATCAGTAACAAAATAGTATACAGAAATACAGAGTGATCAGTAACAAGAATAGTACAAGAAATAGAGTGATCAATAACAGAACTGTATACAGAAATACAGAGTGATCAGTAACAGAATAGTATACAGAAATACAGAGTGATCAGTAACAGAATAGTATACAGAAATACAGTGATCAGTAACAAGAATAGTATACAGACATACAGTGTGATCAATAACAGAATTGTTTACAGAAATACAGAGCGATCAGTAACAAGAATAGTATACAGAAATACAGAGTGATCAGTAACAGAATAGTATACAGAAATACAGAGCAATCAGTAACAGAATAGTGTACAGAACTACAGAGAGATCAGTAACAGAATAATATACAGAAATACAGAGTGATCAGTAACAGAATAGTATACAGAATATAGAGTGATCAATAACAGAACTGTATACAGAAATAGAGTGATCTGTAACAAGTATAGTATACAGAAATACAGAGTGATCGGTAACAGAATGATATACAGCATATAGAGTGATAAGTAACAAGAATAGTATACAGAAATACAGAGTGATCAGTAACAAGAATAGTATACAGAACTACAGAGCGATGAATAACAGAACTGTATACAGAAATACAGAGTCATCGGTAACAGAATAGTATACAGAATATACAGTGATCAATAACAAGAATAGTATACAGAAATACAGAGAGATCAGTAACAGAATAGTATACAGTAATACAGAGCGATCAGTAACAGAATAGTATACAGTAATACAGAGCGATCAGTAACAGAATAGTATACAGAATATAGAGTGATCAGTAACAAGAATAGTATACAGAAATACAGAGTGATCAGTAACAGAATAATATACAGAAATATAGAGTGATCAGTAACAGAATAGTATACAGAATATAGAGTGATAAGTAACAAGTATAGTATACAGAAATACAGAGTGATCAGTAACAGAATAGTATACAAAAAATACAGAGCGATCAGTAACAAGAATAGTATACAGAAATAGAGAGTGATCAGTAACAGAATAGTATACAGAAATACAGTGATCAGTAACAGAATAGTATACAGAAATACAGAGTGATCAGTAACTAGAATAGTATACATAAATATAGTGATCAGTAACAAGTATAGTATACAGAAATACAGAGTGATCAGTAACAGAATCGTATACAGAAATATAGAGTGATCAGTAACAGAATAGTATACATAAATACAGAGTAATCAGTAACAAGAATAGTATACATAAATACAGTGATTAGTAACAAGAATAGTATACAGAAATACAGAGTGATCAGTAACAGGAATAATATACAGAAATAAAGAGTGATCAGTCATCAGTAACAGAAATTATGCTATGGATGGACAGCAAGAAATACATACAGATTGATCAGTGAGACATTAACCCTGGCATTTCACATCAATAATATACTATGATTTTGTGGAAAAAACATGTCCTATTATACCACTAACTCCAGTTCTTTGCATTTTTTAATAGGCGCCACTCCATTGATTCAGGCACAGTTGAAATTATTTTCTCTCTAGCCCCCACCATGCTCGAGGAATCATTGCTGTTTTGGAACCTACTCTCTACTGCCAGGTGGGCAGCTCCAGGCTATCTACTCCACCCCAGAAATGCCCAACTGACAGAAGAGAGACAAATTAGCATATCAGGCTCTGAAGCTAACTGCATTGATCATTCAGGAATGGTAGGGGCTAGAGAAAAAACTCCAACTGTGCCAGAATACTTGCATAGGCACCTATTAATGAATGCAAAGAACTGGAGTTGGTGGAGGTGGTGAAACGTCCTGTATAAGAATACACCTTTAATTGAGGTAGAGGGGGTGACACAAAAGGTAGCAGGGGCGGCATCGGAGGTAGCATTGCTTACACAGTGGTCCAGACATTTTTGTGATAGAGGTTACTCTAATTACACATAAAACGCTGTATGAGTCGTCACCAGTCAGTGTCCTTTAATGTGCATATGGTAAGATAATTATCTCTGCATTGATTCATCAGTTTGTGGCCACAAAGTTATCTCACTGCACATATTAAAGGCCCCTATTATTGAATATTTAAGACCTGAAAGGCTCCCTTTAAGGTGACATTTTTAAACATAAAGTATGTCATAACTGTCCCATATGAATGCACATATCCTTTTACCCCTTCATATCAACTAGAGACAAGTTAATTCAGGTGACATTTTTTTTTATATCCTGTTTTCTGATCCCACCTAAAATTCCTATACTAAAGATAGAGATGAATTCCCCAACTGCACCAGTTGTATCGAGCACAGAGACGAATGGAGGCATACTTCACATTACAGTGGGGCTATGTGGGATACTAAATAACTTCCTAGTCATTGAAATGTTTTGCAGATCCGTCTCTCTCTCATTACACCCAACAAAAACTACTAGATCACGGTAACAGTGTTCTCCTATTTAACATACAGAATAAGTTTTCTTATTATTGATAACTTATCATTCAGTCAAAGTTCAAGAGGAAATTGATCAAGTGATTGGAAGAGAGAGAAAACCAACAATGGGAGATGTGCTGAACATGCCATATACTAATGCTGTGATCCATGAAGTACAACGATGTGGGGATATTATTCCCTTGTCCGCACCTCATATGACCTACAGAGACGTAGAATTTCAAGGATACATTATACCAAAGGTAAAGTGATGGGGACATATACAATCTTACAGTGGGGAAAAAAAGTATTTAGTCAGCCACCAATTGTGCAAGTTCTCCCACTTAAAAAGATGAGCAAGGCCTGTAATTGACATCATAGGTAGACCTCAACTATGAGAGACAAAATGAGAAAACATATCTAGAAAATCACATTGCCTGATTTTTAAAGAATTTATTTGCAAATTATGGAGGAAAATAAGTATTTGGTCAATAACAAAAGTTCATCTCAATACTTTGTTATACATCCTTTGATGGCAATGACAGAGGTCAAACGTTTTCTGTAAGTCTTCACAAGGTTGGCACACACTGTTGCTGGTATGTTGGCCCATTCCTCCATGCAGATCTCCTCTAGACCAGTGATGTTTTGGGGCTGTCGCTGGGCAACATGGACTTTCAACTCCCTCCAAAGGTTTTCTATGGGGTTGAGATCTGGAGACTGGCTAGGCCACTCCAGGACCTTGAAATGCTTCTTACGAAGCCACTCCTTCATTGCCCTGGCGGTATGCTTGGGATCATTGTCATGCTGAAAGACCCAGCCACGTTTCATCTTCAATGTCCTTGCTGATGGAAGGAGGTTTGCACTCAAAATCTCACCATACATGGCCCCATTCATTCTTTCATGTACACTGATCAGTCGTCCTGGTCCTTTTGCAGAGAAACAGCCCCAAAGCATGATGTTGCCACCCCCATGCTTCACAGTAGGTATGGTGTTCTTTGGATGCAACTCAGCATTCACTCTCCTGCAAACACAACGAGCCTTCAGTGCACCACCAGCTGTATCCAGGTCAAACCATGTAGGTTAGGGTTGCATATAGGAGAGGCATAGATAGCCCCTACTTCAATAACGCTTTGACAGGCTTGTAGTGCCACCTACTGGACCCATGGCACATACTTAAATAGTACTTCAGGCACCAAAACTAACGTTGGAGGCGAGAGAGAAAAATCCAACTGTGCTGGAATCAGTGGAGTGGCTATTAACAGAAGCTAAGATCTTGAATTGGTGGAGATGGTGAAAGGACCTCTTGAAACCGCTCTAGACTCTACCTTATCAGCAGCAGTTATATTACATAGTATTATGAGCTTTGTGGCATTTTACAGAAACAAGAAATAGACATGGCTACTAGACATGGGGGGCAGCAATATCAGATTCTTGAATCAACTTTTAAGACTACTTTGCATAACTAAGAAAAAAAACACTGGAGTTTCACTTTAAAAGGGGATTCCTTCCATAGGAAGTGAAGGCATATTGCTAAAATATGCCATCATTTCCGAGACGAGTCAATACTCAGGGTGAATGAATTGAATCTCCAGTTGGGCTTCATGGCTCCACTTGTGGCTTTCTCTGCACATCAGGACTCCTGGTGAATGGAGCTGTGATGCAATTCATTGTTCATAGTGGAACAGTGAATGATTTTGTGCCTTGGTCTTTTTGTTTTTGGGATTGGTGGGACCTCAAACGTCAATCCACCACTGATCATAATGTTATGCCATGAAGATAGGAATACCCCATTAGGCATAGGTAAGAAGAAATCTGCAGGGAAAGTCAAAATATGCATATACTGTGTGCTCAACACTTTTATTGTATATCACTCCTATAGAATCTGATGTCTTGTATTTAAAGGGTACCACTATCATCACAATCCTGTCTTCTGTGCTTAAAGATGAACATATATGGGAGAAACCATTCCAATTTTACCCAAAGCACTTCTTGGATGAGAATGGCAAGTTTGTAAAACGAGAAGCATTTATCCCATTTTCTGCAGGTAAATCTAAAAATCTATCATAAATTATGTAGGCGTTATGAAACTATTCCTTTTAATGTTACCCAGTCAAAAGTCAAGTAAGCCAGAGGGAAGCAGAATGTGCCAATTACTTCCTACAGCAGCGCAACACTGAAGCCTGGAGATGTGAGTAGACTGCTGTACACCAAGTATTTAAAGGGGTTCTCTGGGTAAAACTTTTTTTTATTTAAATAGGCACGGGGAGGTGATTTTTTTAAAAAAAAAATCATATTCACCTGTCCCTGGTGCTTCCCAGAGCGGTCTGGTCCTGCCGGTCCGTTGTTGTCTTCCAGCGGAAGGGACACAGGATGTCATATTGGGTGAGGAATTTCACTTCAAGAAGACATCGGAGCAGCAGGAACGGACCGTGCTGGGAGGACACCAGAACACCAGGGACAGGCGAGTATGATTTTTTTTTTTCACCTCCCGCAGCCTATTTTAAAAAATACATTTTTTGCCCAGACAACCTATTTAACCCTATAACCAGTAATATCTTCATTACCGATGACCATGTTGGATATAGCCAGTAAATCTTTTACTACCTCAGACCATCAAGGCTGTACCTGATTTTATTTTTGACAATTTTATTTCCCTTACGTCCTACAGCAGCACAATATGTGTGCTGGTAGGACAGGCGGAACTTTTAATTAACATAAAATATGCATGACTACGCTACCCTATAAGAGGGCAAAGAGACCTCCACCCCCTTGTGTTTTTTTCCGTCCTGTGGGGTGGGACAGGTGGAGGGAGGTCTTTTGTCCTCCCATATTTTGTTTTTTCCCCTAAAGTTTGTTAACTTCCTTTGGGGAGTCATCTTTACACCTCTCTTCTCTTCTTCCTTCCACTGGATGCTTCTATGGAAAAGAAGGGGGGTTTTTATTTAGGCAGTTTTTTTCTGCCTAGCCAAGCTTTCAACCTTAGCTCTGAAAAGGTTGATTTCAGTAGTTCATGCAGCTATAGTTGCATGCTGCATGTTCTAAGACCTGTAATGCAGGCTACTTGTGCAGCCTTGAGGTGGAGCATTGCCGTTTAACTTACCTTTTTTGTGCCTAGCCAAGCTTTCAACCTTTGCTCTGAAAAGGTTTATTTCAGTAGTACATGCAGTGGTAGTTGCATGCTGCATGTTCAAAGACCTGTGGTGCAGGCCACTTGTGCAGCCTTGATGTGGGGCATTACCGTTTCACTTACCTTACAAACTCCACGGCCGCCAGAAGTGACGTTAGTCACTTTGTTCCTCCAGAACCTTTGATTGTGTTCTGGTTTTCCGGGGACTGAAATCTCGGACTGACTTTTTGCGTCTTTGTTTTTCCTCCTTTTTGCAAGTTTATATTGGCTGAGCCTCTTTTCTGGCATCAGTCTGTATATTTTTAGCTTAATTCTGTGTACAAGAAATTAAGGTTTGCAAAATTTGCGGGGGGGGGGGAGGGAGGGTTTTTTGTGTGCACTACTTGCTCATTCCTCCTCCCCTCCTATAGAAGCCTTCATCTCAATGCAGGAGATGGCTTGTCTCTTAGTGAGGAAGGCCTCAGTACTCCACTTGGATTACTGTTCTTGCTGCTGCAGCAGCTCTGGGCAGCACGTTGGCTCAGTGGTTAGCACTGCAACCTTGCAGTGCTAGAGGCCTGGGTTCAAATCCTGCAAGGAGTTTGCAAAAAAAAAAAAAAAAAAAGGTTTGGTTTGTATGCATTGTGACACACTGTGAAGCTATTGAAGATTTCCAGGTGATTGATGAAACACTTTCATCTGATGATACCTTGGAAGATTCTAGCAGACCTCTCTTTCCTCTTGAGAAGATAAATAGGCTGCTGAAGTACATCTGGTCAAGGGACTGTGATGTTCATGGGGAAGCCTCCTGTTCCATCTCTAGGGGGCCTAGGGCCTTCCAAGTGGAAGAGTCACTGGAAAGACTCATGCTTGCGGAATGGAAACATCCAGAAAGAGCTTCCATATAGTCCAGAAGATTTAGAACCTTGGTGGGGCCTCCCACCTAAAGTGGATAAGGCAGTGGCCAAGTTGTCCCAGTGTATGATGGTTCTAACCTCCAGGACCCCATGGATAGACGCATAGAGAGTACTCTCAGGAAGGTTTATTCTCTGGCCTCCGGTCAGACTTCCATGGCTATTGCCTCTAATGAAGTCTCAAGCAAATTACGTGCTGACTTAGCCCAGCTTACAAGAGACATCGACTCTGGAGTCTCCAGAGACGATCTCCTAGCTTTTTTGAGTTCGGTCTTCTTGTCAGCGGATTATTTAGCCAAAGCCTCCCAACATCATTTAAGGCTGGCGACCAAATCTTTGGCCCTTTCTACAGCAGCTAGAAGGCCGCTATGGTTAAAACCCTGGAGAGCTGATAATGCCTCTAAGTTCAACCTTTGTTCTCTGCCCTTTGAGCCGGGTAAGCTTTTTGGCAGAGGCCTGGATGAGATTATGGAAGACCTTGCCAATGAAAAGGGTAAGACTCTGCCTCAGGCCTTTAGAGGCAGGTCAAGACCTTCCAGCCGGGGTAGAGGTTATCAGCCTCAACCCAGAACTCAGTTCCAGAGACGTCCTAGATATCAGCCTAGGGGTTCTGGACGAAGGTTCCCCAAGGATGAGGACAAAAAGAAGCCTAGCTTTGACATTGGCTGCCTTCTTCCTGTGGCCGAGACTCCTGTTGGAGGTCGGCTTTCTCTTTTACACTGTCTAGCAGGAAAAAATTCAAGACCCTTGGGTCTTGCAGGTTCTTCAGCGAGGTTATGCAATCGAGTTTCTTCAGCCGCCTCAAGATTGATTCCCCCCACCCAGAACCTGGTTTCCTAAGGAACTCAGAAGCACCAGAATCTGAGGAGATTCAACCTGACAGCCTGGAGTTTGACCAGTTCCTACGGAGATTTAGTGGACTGTCAGAAGCCGTCCTGAAGACTCTTTCCTGTGTCAGAGCAGAGTCTACCAAGAAAAGCTACAATAGGATAGGTAACATCTTCAAGCAGTGGTGCTCCAGAAGAGGAGCTGATAGTTCAATCCCTACTACAGCAGAAATTTGGGATTTTCTTCAAAGCGGTTTGGATTCAGGCCTTTCTCCTGTTACACTGAGGGTACACGTTTCAGCCTTATCCACCTGTTTAGGCAGACGACTGTTTCAGGATTCCCTTATTGTTGGGTTCCTTAAGGGCACTACCAGACTTAGACCATTTTTTGCGGATAGGTCCAACTTAGGTTTCTTCCTGGGTTTAACTCTAAGGTGCCTTCCCACGCCAATATTAACCAATTAGTCTCTTTACCCGTGTTTTTTCCAGCCCCTTCCTCTGAAGAGGAGAAAAAACTTCACACACTAGATGTTGTGAGATGTCTCCAGGTTTACCTCTTACGTAAACGTTCCTTTAGGAGAGCCGAGAATCTCCTTGCCAACATGTATGGTAGAGACAAAGGTCTCAGGGCTTCCAAGCCTACCTTGTCTAGGTGGATCAAGGAGGAATCAAAGTCTCTTTTTTTGCTCAGGGGTTAGCTCCAACCGAATTTTGTACAGCCCATTCAACCAGAGCTGTATCAACTTCTTGAGCTGAGAACCGGGCCTTACCGCTGGATCAGATCTGTGCAGCTGCTTCTTGGTCGTCTCGCCTAACCTTTGTAAAACATTATCGACTAAATGTTCGGAGTTCTGGGGCGACTGTCTTTGGACAGTCAGTCCTAGGTGTTGTAGAGCAGGGAAACCGTCCCTAAGGGAATTACTTGCTATATCCCCATATTGTGCTGCTGTAGGACGTAAGGGAATTGTTGATTATGATGTTAATCTGTTTTCCCTTAGTCCTAACAGCAGCACAAGCTTCTCTCCCTAAACTTAGAAATTTTTACTTTATAACTTACACAAGGGGGAGGTCTCTTTGCCTCTTATAGGGTAGCGTAGTCATGCATATTTTATGTTAATTAAAAGTTCTGACAATCCTACCAGCACACATATTGTGCTGCTTTTAGAAGTAAGGGAAAACAGATTAACATCATAATCAACGAATATCAATCACATTCATTCAAAGCACAACATACAATTAAAAAGAAAGAAAATAAGAATTATCACACAAAAAAACAAAATACTAACAAATATTTCCTATTTAAAGCAGTTCTTCACTTTGGGCAGTCAATTCATTTTAGAAAGATCTGTTGAAAATAATCTGATTACAAAGTTTGCCCTCCTGGGCATTCTGTCAAGAATCTAAATTCTGGTTCTGGTTTGTGGAGTGTTTATCTCTTATACTATTTTCTGTGGTGATAACTTTGGCACTAAATTCATCACAAGTCCATCCGGCTTTGCGGCTGGTGCTGATGAAGATGTTTGGGGACCTGGGATCTATCTTTCAGTGCTGCATGAGATTGAACCAGCTTATTCTATTACTCTCTGATGTCAGCTAGTTCCTACAATTTCTGATATTTGCTCTAGTGATACTATCATAACATATTCAGCAAGATTTATCTGTGGGGAATTATCTGGCAGTAAGTGTTCAGTTTCTCTGCAGCTCAGCCACAGGGGAAATTAAGCATTACACAACACCAATTAAAATCATTTGGCTATCTGTGCAGTGCAAAACAGGACTGGTCCTCCAGAACAAGACAATCTCTTTGAAACCTCTCCCCACTTTGGCCAAGAAATGGGGATCCTGAAGAAAGGACCCCTTCTATTAACTCAGCAAACCCAGAACGACTAGTTCTAGACCTCTATTTTTTAATATAATAAAACAAAAACAACCTGCTTCATACTGATTTTTCTATCATATTGTTTTGAGAAAGAAGAATAAAAACCAAAAGACAGCCAAGTGAAGCTGAATTCTTGTGTGGTGGGAAAAAATAAGCAGCAAGATGTATCTTGCTATATACTGTTTCAACCCCAAAGATGGCACTGAAACTGTGGCAGGTGGCTGCACACACCCATTAGCCCATTGAATGATGCTTACCGGTCTGGTGATCTGTCTCAGTCAAGGCTGCATTACCATGGCAAAACCCAAGGCTTAGCCTCTGATTTCTGCCTTAGCTTCCACAGCAACAATCATGTCAGATTTCTCCAACATGTATTGCCATAGTGTGAGCATACCGTTGTGATGATGCTCTTTTATGTACCACCAAGCTCTCAAAAAGGACTTTATTTGTATAAAAAAAGGAAAAAAGTTGTTAGAATAACAAATTAATGCCATAGAGTATGGCAGGGAACCCTCACTCTGCCCTAAACAAATCTCTAATGTTTTGCAAGCTTACACTGCCCATATACAGTCATATGAAAAAGTTTGGGCACCCCTATTAATCTTAATCATTTTTAGTTCTAAATATTTGGGTGTTTGCAACAGCCATTTCAATTTGATATATCTAATAACTGATGGACACAGTAATATTTCAGGATTGAAATGAGGTTTATTGTACTAACAGAAAATGTGCAATATGCATTAAACCAAAATTTGACCGGTGCAAAAGTATGGGCACCTCAACAGAAAAGTGACATTAATATTTAGTAGATCCTCCTTTTGCAAAAATAACAGCCTCTAGTCGCTTCCTGTAGCTTTTAATCAGTTCCTGGATCCTGGATGAAGGTATTTTTGACCATTCCTCTTTACAAAACAATTCCAGTTCAGTTAAGTTTGATGGTCGCCGAGCATGGACAGCCCGCTTCAAATTATCCCACAGATGTTCAATGATATTCAGGTCTGGGGACTGGGATGGCCATTCCAGAACATTGTAATTGTTCCTCTGTATGAATGCCTGAGTAGATTTGGAGCTGTGTTTTGGATCATTGTCTTGCTGAAATATCCATCCCCGGCGTAACTTCAAATTCGTCACTGATTCTTGTACATTATTCTCAAGAATCTGCTGATACTGAGTTGAATCCATGCGACCCTCAACTTTAACAAGATTCCCGGTGCCGGCATTGGCCACACAGCCCCAAAGCATGATGGAACCTCCACCAAATTTTACAGTGGGTAGCAAGTGTTTTTCTTGGAATGCTGTGTTTTTTTGACGCCATGCATAACGCCTTTATGTATGACCAAACAACTCAATCTTTGTTTCATCAGTCCACAGGACCTTCTTCCAAAATGAAGCTGGCTTGTCCAAGTGTGCTTTTGCATACCTCAGGTGACTCTGTTTGTGGCGTGCTTTCAGAAACGGCTTCTTTCGCATCACTCTCCCATACAGCTTCTCCTTGTGCAAAGTGTGCTGTATTGTTGACCGATGCACAGTGACACCATCTGCAGCAAGATGATGCTGCAGCTCTTTGGAGGTGGTCTGTGGATTGTCCTTGACTGTTCTCACCATTCTTCTTCTCTGCCTTTCTGATATTTTTCTTGGCCTGCCACTTCTGGGCTTAACAAGAACTGTCCCTGTGGTCTTCCATTTCCTTACTATGTTCCTCACAGTGGAAACTGACAGGTTAAATCTCTATGAGACAACTTTTTGTATCCTTCCCCTGAACAACTATGTTGAACAATCTTTGTTTTCAGATCATTTGAGAGTTGTTTTGAGGAGCCCATGATGCCACTCTTCAGAGGAGAATCAAATAGGAGAACAACTTGCAATTGGCCACCTTAAATACCTTTTCTCATGATTGGATACACCTGGCTATGAAGTTCAAAGCTCAGTGAGGTTACAAAACCAATTTTGTGCTTCAGTAAGTCAGTAAAAAGTAGTTAGGAGTATTCAAATCAATAAAATAATAAGGGTACCCAAATTTTTGCACCGGTCACATTTTGGTTTAATGCATATTGCACATTTTCTGTTAGTACAATAAACCTCATTTCAATCCTGAAATATTACTGTGTCCATCAGTTATTAGATATATCAAATTGAAATGGCTGTTGCAAACACCCAAATATTTAGAACTAAAAATGATTAAGATTAATAGGGGTGCCCAAACTTTTTCATATGACTGTATATTAGACATATGTTGTCTAAACAGACAATTTTGTCGTGGCCACTTAACTGTCTAATATGTATGGGGCAGGACAGTATATGTTGTGGAAGAGAAGATCTTGCTATTGGATTCCAGCTGCCTTTTATGTTTGCTCTCAGGAAGATGCGCCTGGCATTGGCCCCCATTAACAACACATACATGCTCAGCTCAAGCGCTAATATGTATGACCAGCCCTTTTCTCTGCAAACCCTACCAAGCCGGGAATATTAAAAAGAATTGAATTTGTTTTTACTTCAAAATATTGGAAGGCCATATCTTGTGTGTACAAATGTCCATGTTGCCTTTGTATTTCTAAGCAAGACCATGGCTCATTTTCTGCATTACAATTATGCTACAGATACATACAATGATTTGTGGGTTTTTGTCTTGTAGGTCGGAGGGTTTGTTTGGGAGAACAACTTGCAAGAATGGAGCTTTTCCTGTTTTTTACAACTCTTCTTCAAAAACTTACATTTGAGATACCAAGTGACCAACCTCGTCCACATGAAAATGCTATCTATGCTTTAATACGAAGTCCTGGGCCCTATAGTATATGTTCTGTAGCAAGGGACTAAGGGAGTGGAGAATTGTAGATTAGGATTTTATTCCTATCACTTTACCACTCTTAGGATGTTACACACACACACACATTATTGTAAAACTCATAGATATGTTCCAATATGTGGTAATATGCAAGATAATTTAATATCAATTATTATATGAGCATTTATAGATTTTATCTATGAATTCTAGGAATAAAGCTAGAATAAATGTGTGATTTTTCTTATTACCTACATAACTGTTCACCACATAAACCAATGGCAAATAAAGCAAAACCCTTATATTCTTCAGCTATGATATCTGTCTAATCTTGTGTGTAGGGTATAGAAATCAAGCCTACAAATATAGTCATCTTTCATGTATATACAGATGCATCTCAATAAATTAGAATATCTTTGAAACGTTCATTCATTTCAGTAATTCAATTCATAATCAGCGTCTTCTATGATTGTGTGTCCTACTGAACCAGACTGAGGGACCATTTAAAGGCTCAGGAAACCTTGGCAGGTGACACACTGAATTTACAATATTCTAATTTTCTTAGATTTGGGTTTTCATTACCTGTAGTCAAGTGAATGTGTCACAACTTGTCATAGCAGATTTTATTGGTCATGTTATATTGTGTATTATGATTAGTGCTGGGTCATTGTGAGCTAAATCAAAATCGTAATTAATTAATCTGATTAATGTCGATTATTTAGGTCATGACCTTTTAAAACGAACACAGCCTAACCAGAACTGATATTTGAATACCGCATGGGATCCCGACTGATGGAGAGTCCATCCGCTAAAAAAAAAAAAAAAGTTACCCACGGATACCTGTGGACCCATAAACTATAATGAGGTCTGCCGGTTTTATACTGAAACCATCAGAGAGAAAAGTCCTCCATGTAGGACCTTCCTCTCTGCTGGTTTTAGGTGGAATCTGCGGCAGAGTCCAACGCAGATGTTAACTTTGCCTAAGTCTGTGTTTCCTTAGGTGAACCTATGCTTTTATTTTAGGGACTTGCATTCCCCCAATACCATATATTTTAACATTTACCTTTAATGCTCCCTGCATGAGAATGTTTAGGTCTTACGCAGCCCCATATTTGGAAATATTTAAAAAATTATCGGTGTCAGAACATAGCGACTCCAAGAAGTTTTTTCTTCAAAGTTTCGGATTTTTGTTAACCGCTTCACAACGGCCCACTGTATATAAACGTCGGCGCTTGCTGGGCTTTGTGCAGCCCCGACGTTTATATACTGACCCTGTTAAACTGGGGATAAGGTCTCCCCAAGGGTTTGGGAACCCCGTGAACACAGTGCTAATAGCTGCTGGTGTTCATGGAGACAAGATCGGAACCTGATAGGTTCAGGTCCCGATCATGTAATGGACATATCAGGGAAAGTTTGTTAGCTGCCGTCCACCTGCGGGTTGCATCTGGAGTGGGTGTTAGCTGTAACTGACAGCTAACAAAAGCGGCATGACGTCCAAAAACCAAACTGTGCTTCAAAAATTAAAATAGCACTCCTTCCCTTCTGTGCCCTAAGAGCAGTATATACCCACATATGGCAATGTTAAGTATGTTATCCTGGGTACAACAGTGTCACACATGTGGGGATAAACTGCAGTTTGGGCACACAGCAGGGTGCAGATGTGAAGGAGCGCTATGTGCTTTTGGACCACTGATTTAGATTGTTGGTTTTTGGACGCCATGTCACATTTGTAGAGACCCTAAAATTGCCCCTACAAAATGGGGTCGCTTTTTTTGGGAATTCCAATTTACTGGCACCTCCAGGGCTCTTCAAAAACAACATGGCGTCCAGAAAGTCCCTCTAAACCTGTACTCCAAAAGCTAAAAAGCGCAGTGCTCCTTCCCTTCTGAGTCCTGCTGTGCCCAAGCAGCAGTTTACACCCACATATACAACTTCTTGGTACCCGGGATAGCCCACTTAATAGTTTTAGGAGTGTATGTCTCTGATGACACAAACTGGGCACAACGTATTGTGCACCGAAATGGCATATTTCTTTAAAAATTTTAATTTTCACTTTGTATATTAACTTTCGGGAAGCACTCTTGGGCTAAAAATGATAATACCCCTTGGTGAATTCCTTGAGGGGTGTAGTTTCTAAAATTGGGTCACTTTTTGGGGGTTTCCATTGTATTGGTACTCCTGGGGCTCTGCAAATGTGACATGGCACCTGAAAACTATTCCAGCAAAATCTGCCCTCCAAAAGCCAAATAGCACGCTTTCCATTCCGAGCCCCACCACGTTCCCATACAGCTGTTTACAACCACATATGGGGTATTCCTGTATTCAGGAGAAATTGTGTAACGAACTTTCGGGAGCTTTTTCTCCTTTATCCTTTTGTGAAAATGAAAAATTTGGGACTAATTTGACGGTTTATTGGAAAAAAAGTAATTTTTCATTTTCACATCTCAATGTTAATAAAATCTGTGAAACAGCTGCAGGGTCAAAATGCTCACCATACCCCTTGATATGTTCTGTGAGGGGTGTAGTTTCCAAAGTGGGGGTCACTTTTGGGGGTTTCCCTTGTATTGGTACTTTAGGGGCTCTGCAAATGCAACATGGCACCTGAAATATATTCCTGCAAAATCTGCCCTCCAAAAGGCAAATAGCGCTCTTTCCTTTCCGAGCCCTGCAATGTACCCATACAGCAGATTACGACCACATATGGGGTATTGCCATATTTAGGAGCAATTGTTTAACAAACTGCAGGGTGCTTTTTCTCCTTTAACCCCTTGTGAAAATGAAAACTTTGGGGATAAAGTGACATTTTAGTAATTTTTCATTTACACATCCCAATGTTAATAAAATCTGTGAAAAGGCTGTTGAGTCAAAACGCTCACTATACCCCTTGATAAATTCTGAGTGTGGTGTAGTTTCCAAAACTGTGTCACTTTTTGGGGGTTTTCTTTGTATTGGTACTCTAGGGGCTCTGAAATGAGAGATGGCACCTGAAAACTATTCCAGCAAAATCTGCTTTTCAAACACCCAGTGTCGCTCATTCCCTTCTGTGCTCTGCCGTGTGCTTAAACATAAGTTTACACCCACATGTGGGATATTTCCGTGCTCTGGAGAAATTGCATAACAAATTGTGAGATGCATTTTCTCCTTTAACCCTTTGTGAATATGTTCATTTTACAGCATTTCACATTTTGAAGATTTATTTCAAAATTTCCATCAAATTTCCTTTTTATAAATACAAAAATATTGACCAATGTTTACCACTAACATGAAGTACAATGTGTCACGAGAAAAAGCAATCTCAAAATCACTTGTGTAATTTAAAGTGTCTCAAAGTTATTGCCAGAAAAAGTGACATGTTAGTTTTGAAAAATGAGGCCTGGTCATCAAGGTACTTTTAGGCCCGGTCCTTAAGGAGTTAAAACATAACAAAAACTATATATTACACACGTGGATAAAATTGTTGGTACCCCTCGTTTAATGAAAGAAAAACCCACAATGGTCACAGAAATAACTTGAATCTGACAAAAGTAATAATATATAAAAATTCTATGAAAATGAACAAATGAAAGTCAGACATTGCTTTTCAAACATGCTTCAACAGAATTTTTTTTTTTTTTCAACCGTAATTTTTATTAGATTTTACAACGGTTTAAAATACAAAACTGTAGGATAATGTACACAAAATACAAAGGTAATTGAAAAGGAAGGTGGGGCACAACCTCAGGGGATAACAGCATAAAATGAACAACCAAGAAAAACCAAACTAAATAGGGACGAACAGGACATAACACACCAAAAAACAACAGACACAGGGTTGTAGGGACCACTAAAGGAGGGAGGGGGGAGGGGAGGGAGATCAAAGACCATGGAGGATGCAGTACGTGTCCCATGGGGACCAGACAGACTGGAAGGCATCCACTGTGTTAGTGAGTGTGGCAGTGAGGAACTCCAGACATCTCTGACACGGGCCATGACAGCAGGACCAGTCGGAGGTTGCACACTGTTCCAGTGGAGGGCCACCAGCGTTTTCGCTGCAGTAGAGATACAGGAAGAGTTTAGAGGCCTTCCCACCGAGGTGCCGGAGAGGTAAATTAAGTAAGTAAACAAGAGGATCCAGTGGGACACCCCGGAGGAAGAGCTCATCAGTCAATACCTTCAATTCTGCCCAGAAAGGACATATCAAGGGGCAATTCCAAAAAATGTGGTACAATGTGCCCTCTTCAGTGAGGCAGACTGTGGAGATGCTGGGGTTAAGCGTATGTAGGAGGACTGGGGTGTGATACCAAAACATCAGTAACTTGTACTGAGTTTCCCGGAACGTAATACAGGTGGATGACTTAGCTGCACGGGACCATATAATTTGCCATTGGGCTGGGGAGATCTGCCGACCTAAAGCCTCTGTCCACTTGACCATGTATCTGTGGACAAGGGATGTACGTCCCCCCGGAGAAGAGGAAAGGATACGGTAAATAACTGAAATCAGGCCTTTCGTAGAGGTGCCAGAGCAGCAGATCTTCTCAAAAGGTGTAGGGATGGACACTCGCGGGGCCACAAACATAGTGGTCATGAAGTGGGCTATCTGTTGATAGTGAAGCCACTCTGTAGATGGCAAGTGTAGGTTAGAAGTAAAATAGTCAAAGGGCCTGAGCGCCAGGGTCGACGGGTCAATCAGGTCAGCCACATGAAACAGACCTAGTCCGCTCCATGGGTGCACCATGTCAGACATCAGCCCCCCCGGGAGGAGGGGGGTTAAAAAGGAAAGAAACCATAGACGAGTGGCGGGAGGCGAGTGGGAAGAGCTTATGGCAGGTAATCCATATGGCCCTAGTGAAGCGAATGGGTCCCAATAGAGGGGTGGGAGGCAGAGGGGACAAGCGGGACCACAATAAAGCATTCGGATGGACAGGAGCCAGCCAGAGCTTTTCTATCTCCACCCATGTAGTGTAGGCCCGGGTCGACGCCCAAAATGGAATGCAGCGTAAGTGGGCCGCCCAATAATAGTGGAGCAAGTGAGAAACTGCCAAGCCCCCCTTGGCTTTACCAGCCAACATAACCGAGCGCGGGATACGATGCCTCTTCCTATTCCAAATAAACTGAAAGATAGCCTTTTGGAGAGAATGCAGCTCTAGGCGGGGGACCGCCACTGGCAGGGTTTCAAAAAAGTAAAGGAGTTTAGGGAGAAGCTTCATTTTAACAGTGGTGATGTGCCCTATCAGATGTGTAAAGGTCGCCACTTGTCTAGAAGGGAGGGAAGGTCACGAAACAGCCGGGGATAGTTGACCGAGTACAGGGTGGAATAGGATGACGACAACTGAATACCCAGATAGCGGAGGGAGCGATCCCTCCATTGGAAGCTGTAGTTATGGCGGAGGAGTTGGAGGGCAGAGTCTGGAATGTTTAATGGGAGAGCCTCCATTTTCGAGGAGTTAACCTTATAACCAGAGAAGTGACCATAAACTCGCAAAGTTAACATAAGGTTTGGGAGTGAGATATGGGGATTAGTGAGGGTCAGCAGGACATCATCAGCAAAGAGGCTGATTTTAAAGTCCCGATCACACACAGAAAGCCCCGTAATATCAGGATTGGAGCGTATTTTAGAAGCTAGGGGTTCAATGCAAAGGGCAAAGATGAGGGGGGATAAAGGACATCCCTGTTGAGTCCCATTGCAGATGGGGAATGATGAAGAAGTGGTATGGGGAAGTTTGACCACCGCAGAGGGAGAAGAGTAGAGAGAAGAGACCGCCGAGAAGCCAAATTTCTTAAGAGTAGCAAACATGAAAGACCAGTCCAGGTGATCAAAGGCCTTCTCAGCGTCCAAGCTCAAGAGGAGGGCAGGGGTAGCAGCACGGTTGGCCACGTCTATCAAATCCACAGCCCTTCTGGTGTTGAACCTCCCTGGTGGCACGGGACAAAACCCACCTGGTACTTGTGGATAAGAGAGGGGAGCCAAGCATTTAGCCTAGTAGCCAGAAGCTTTGTGAAGAGTTTGAGGTCAGAGTTGAGGAGGGCTATGGGCCAGTAATTGCAGCAGTCCTGGAGGTCTTTATTCGGTTTAGGGACTAAAGTGATGTGGGAGTGAAGCATTGACTGGGGAATAGGGGCACCATCCAGAAAGGAGTTGAACAGGGTTCTCAGGTGCGGCAGGAGGAGGGATTGAAAGGTCTTGTAGTATAAGTAGATGAAGCTGTCCGGGCCTGGGGCTTTACCGTTCGGAAGACTTTTTAGAGTATCAGTGAGCTCCTCATCCGTGATAGGTGCACTAAGGACCGAGGGAGACAGAGTGGGTAGACTGCAAGAGTCAAGGAAATCCTGTAAAACTTGGAAGGTGGGGGGGAGGTCGGGGTGATAAGACTGGAAAGCAGTGGCAATATCATCAGGATGGTGCAAGAGGGAACCGAAGGGGCCACGGATTGCATGGGGGGTAGAGGAGACCTGGCGATCCCGAAGAGTCTTAGCTAGAAGGGTATGGGCCTTATTACCACATTCATAGTAACGTTGGCGACTGTAGAGCAGGAGTGGCATGCGTGGTTAAGTCACACAGGTCAGCTCGGGCAGCGACCAACTGACGAAGAAGGGACAGAGAAGGGCGTAACGCCAGGCTATCATTAAGGGATTTTATCTTAGACCGCAAGACCATCTCTCTAGCCCCCCTATCCCTTTTCAGTCTTGATGCTAGGACAATAAAGTGTCCTCGCTTAACAGCCTTATGGGCCTCCCAAAGGGTAGAAGCGGTGGGGGCCGAGGCCTCGTTGTCTTGAAAGTACTCAGGCGGGCATGCAGGGTGCAACGAGTGGTTTCCAAGTGTAGAAGGGATTCATGAAGGCGCCAGTGACAGCGTCTAATCGGGGTTGGTGTGGGAGAGAGGGTGACAGTTACTGGGGCATGATCAGACCACGAGATAGGCCCTATGTCAGCATCAATAAGCAAACGAAGCGCTGGGGCGTTACCAAAAAAATGGTCTATTCTCGTGTGGGGATGTGAGAAGAACGTGTAGGAGCGAGCAGTGGGATTATTAACGTGCCACAGGTCGTAAAGAGAGGTGAAGCGAATTAGTCGGTGGAACGCTCTGGCAAGGCGAGGCTGGGAAGGAGCAACTGGAGGATTGGAGCAACTAGATTGTCACGTAATGACAATCTGTCTGCATGCTCAGAAAAAAACATATTGAAGTCCCTGCCAAGTAGCCAGGCCACACCAGAGAGAGCCTGCAGGCGGCCCAAGATCTTACGGAGGAAAGGGAGCTGGGACGTATTAGGGGCATAGATGTTACAGAGGACAATGGGCTGGCCATGAAGGTGGCCCTTCAAAATAATATAACGGCCTTGGGGGTCAAGGTGAGAAGTGCTAACTGTAATGGGGCAGGTATGGGATAGTAAAATAGCCACACCCGCTTTACAGCGGTCGTGGTATGCAGAATAAGCATGAGGGTAATGGTGCTTAGCAAAGTTAAAGGTACCTGAACGGTCATAATGTGTTTCTTAAAAAAACGCCACGTCCTCCCGGAGGGACCGAAGTTACCGCAAGACCATACGTCGCTTGGAATTAGAGCCCAGGCCCTTGACATTCAAGGCTACGCACTTAGCCATGAGAACGGGGCAAAAACAAGGGAGCAATAAGTACGGCAGATCTCACCCATGAGGAGCAGTTACCAGGATAGGTGGACACAGAAGAGGCCCTGGGGTCCCACTTCAGCAGCCAGCGTATAAGGAGAGTTAGGCAGCAATCTCCAAACCTAGGAAGTAAGGGAAGAACAAAAGGGGGGAGAGAGAGGGAGGGAAAGACAAACAAAAAGACAAGACACAGCATAGAAATTCTAAAAACAGTACAACAGTACATCAGTGGACAGGACTAGGTCTCCTGACTGGGGAAAAAAAGCGTCAGGCTAATCAGGACCGAGCCCAAACATCCGAATGAGCCTGTAAAAAGAGAACAAAGGGGCTCACAGCCGAGAAACACCCCCTAGGGGATATGTGTGCAGGGGGGAGGCACAAATTGCAGGCGGGGGTTGCACAACCACCAGGGACAGTGGAATGAGTGCGGGAAAGTGGAACAAGTAAACAGTGAGGGGGGGGGGGAGTTACCCGCCCTACCCTGTAGTGACAGTAAACTAATGGAAACACTAGCGCATAGAAGCAAGAAACCGTTAAACATAGCCAGGTTAAGCACTACAGGGGGGGGGGGGGCAAGAAAAAAGGATACAGCTGCCAAAAAATAAAAATTTAAGCAAATCAGTAGTCCAAGGACCTAGAGGAAAGAAAACAAGGAATGTTCAGTGCCATAACCATCATGGTGGTGGAGGGTTCACCCGCTGCCTCCTGACCGCAGTCCCCAGGGAGGGGAGATGTCGCTTCTTAGTCATCTGGGAGCACCAGACTGGAGGAAATGGCGCCGGTGGAGGAGCAAGTTCCCAATCCGACAGTTCCGGAGGTGGTATGTCCAGGATAGTACAGAAGGAGTGTAGGTCAGCATAGGAACTGAGGGTGGCAGAGCGTCCAATAAAGAGTGCAGTCAAGGCAAAGGGGAAACCCCAGCAGTAGGGAATTCGGCGTTCCTGAAAGAGCTGAAGGAGTGGGCGAAGGTGCCACCGTTTCTGCAACATGAGACAGGAGAGGTCCTGGTAAAGTTGGATTTTGGCCCCGTCAAAGTCCTTTAGTTGGCGGGCTTTGGAAAGGATGGATCCTTGAGAGCAAAGTCGTGTACACAGCAGATGAAATTGCGTGGGGTCGGACCAGACCCCTTGGGCCGCAGGGCTCTGTGAGGTCGATCCAGCTTGACTTTGTGTGAAGGGGATTCCTGAAGAATAGTGTTAAATATTGCCTCTAGAGTGCCATGCAGATCCTCCTCCTGGGTCGCTTCCAGCAAGCCCTTGACTCTGATATTATTGCGGCGCACTCCATTATCCAAGTCCTATATATGATGCTGTAGCAACTGCACAACATGACATTGAGACAGAACAGAGGTCTGAAGCTGGGAAAGATGGGTCCAGGTTTGATCGTGATCCTCCTCCAGAGTCTCCAGCCTAGTAGTAATGTGCTGAAAGTCTTTCCGTAAGGCAGAAATTTCTTTGTGAAAGGCACCCGTGACTTCTGCAACCATAGACTGGAAGTCCTGCCTGGTCGGTAGTTGAGCAAGTAGCTGAACCCACTGAGTCGGGAGGGAAGCAGGAACTGAAGCATGGCAGCCATCTTGTGATAGGGGAGACAATGGCGGAGCATCCCCATCAGTATCAGGCACAGCATAGGGGGACATGGAGGGGGTCGCCCCTAGGTCCAAATCAGCATCCCCAGGTGGAGGAGGGGGAACTTCGTCATGGCATGGCAGAGATGGGGGTATGGAGGGTCCTGGAGCAGGAAGAGGCTCTGCACCGTGCACAAGTGCAGCAACAAGTGGAGCAAGTGAAGCAGCATCAGAGGCTAGGTTACCATGCTGAGGCAGAGCAGAGGAAGGCAGTGCCTGTGGACTGACCTGCAGAGATGGTGAGGGATCCAAGACCCTGGGTCGTGAGACGGCTGGGAGAGAATCAGGAGGAACCAGAGACTCAGCGGAGGAAGGTGTCGGCAGGTCCACACTATTCACTGCCAGCAGAGCGGGGCAGGAGGTGTCCAGAGAAGCACTGGTTGTCTCCCTGCAGCGAGACTGTGCTGGGGCTGACAGGGAGCGGGGAGTAGGCAGGGACATCTGAGAGCGCTGCTGGGTGTCCCTGGAGGTTGAAACGGAAAGCGGAGTTACCGCTGAGGCCGTTGGTGTGGCAGGCCAAGATGGCTGCCGGCGCGAGGAGGACCGGAGGCCCAGGGAGGAGGTAGGAGATGGACGGCTGGCTGAGACCATCGCCAGATGCAGGGGTCCCCGAGGTGGTCTTCTTGGGCAGTTTTTAGAGATGCCTGGCTGCGAAGTTAAACGAGGGGTACCAACAATTTTGTCCACGTGTGTATATATTGCCAAATAATAATATATTATTGTATTGCCATATTTGTAATGACCCGTAGAAAATAGGTAATGTCATTTTGGCTGCAGAGTGCACATAGTAAAAACAAAATTCATAAGAAAATCGTGTTAGGCTGGGTTCATATCTGCGCTTGCATTACGTTCGGGGATTCTGTTCCCCTCTCTGCATGAAAAATGTGGAGAGAAAAGTGCTGCAAGCAGGACTTTTCTCTCTGCATTTTTCCACCCTTTTCGAGTGGAAACCGAACGGAAACCACACGGACCCCATTATAATGTATGGGGTCTGTGGGTTTCCTAAGGTAACCGCTTTTTTATGCGGATTAGGTTTCCGTTCAGGGGGGTCCCCAAGCAGTCCCCCCGAATGCAGATGTGAACCTAACCTTAATGCAGTTTTTTTCTAAAGCTAATCTATTTTGAAGCTTCCCAGTACATCATATAGAATATTAAAAGGTATCAAGAACCTGTCATGTTAAAGACCAATTAGCCTAAATACATGAGGTCCAGCCCTGCCTATAGCTCTATCAGGATTTATATATCTAAATTTCAGGAGGGAATTGATAGAGTAGAAAATAATAAAACTTCACTTTTATTTCTTATATAAATAAAAATAAATATAAAATCGGATTAGAAAGACGGGACTCACTAGTGCTCCCAAGTGCTACCATGTGATTAGTGAAAGAGAAGGGATGAGATCACATAAATTGCATATATAGTGTGCACTAATATTTATAGATGCCCAAAGCAGATATTAGCCCTGCTATTTTATTTTCTAATGACCATAATAATGATAGCAACATGAGTCACATAGTTAATAGCATTAGTGTCATTTAAAGGGATTGTATGAAGGGTAGCTAAAACAAACAAACAGGGAGGGGTTAAACAAACAAACAGGGAGCTAAGACAAACAGACAGGGAGGGGTTCGTTTAGTATTCAGCAAAAGTCTGCATATTGCTTCTCATAACAGCTGAGACAGCGTCTACTCTGCCTGAGGTATAAGTATAGTCTGGTGCCTCAAATGTATATGGACACACAGTCAGTCAGAACTGTGTGTCACCTGGCACTGAGGATTCACCAGATACACTCCACTGGCAGGTTATAGCGGAATACACCCTCAATAGGGTAATTTTGTCACAGCCTCCCAGCACCCTTTCCACATACACCTCTATCTGACACCTATAGCACACAAGTCTCTCCATTGCTATTTCACTCTGAGACTGAGAGGTTATACTGATTTAGTCCCCAGCAATGGCTGGTGAAACGCGTAGGAATTTTTATTTTAACTCTTTAGCACTTAGGGAGAGACTTTTAAATGTGTGCTATAGGTGTCAGATAGAGGTGTATGTGGAAAGGGTGCTGGGAGGCTGTGGGGTGCTCACAAAATTACCCTATTGAGGGTGTATTCCGCTATAACCTGCCAGTGGAGTGTATTTGGTGAATCCTCAGTGCCAGGTGACACACTGTTCTGACTGACTGTGTGTCCATATACAGTACAGACCAAAAGTTTGGACACACCTTCTCATTCCAAGAGTTTTCTGTATTTTCATGACTATAAAAATTGTAGATACACACTGAAGGCATCAAAACTATGAATTAACACATGTGGAATTATATACTTAACAAAAAAGTGTGAAACAACTGAAAATATGTCTTATATTCTAGGTCAGTGATGGCGAACCTTTTTAGAGACCGAGTGCCCAAACTGCAACCCAAAGCCCACTAAATTATCGCAAAGTGCCAACACGGCAATTTCACCTTAAATTAACCTGCCTCCCCAGCATCCCCCCTCTTGCTCGCAAGCAGCCTGCACCCCCATTCCCCCCTCTTGCAAGCAGCCTACATCCCACATCTCTCCCCCCCCCACACTACACCCTGGACCCCACACTACACTCTGCATCTCCCCCCCCACACTACACCCTGCATCTCTGCACCCCACAATACACCCTGCATCTCTGCACCCCACACTACACCCTGCATCTCTACCCCCCACTACACCCTGCATCTCTACCCCCCACTACACCCTGCATCTCTGCACCCCACAATACACCCTGCATCTCTGCACCCCACAATACACCCTGCATCTCTGCACCCCCCACTACACCCTGCATCTCTGCACCCCACACTACACCCTGCATCTCTGCACCCCACAATACACCCTGCATCTCTGCACCCCCCACTACACCCTGCATCTCTGCACCCCCCACTACACCCTGCATCTCTGCACCCCACACTACACCCTGCATCTCTGCACCCCACACTACACCCTGCATCTCTGCACCCCACACTACACCCTGCATCTCTGCACCCCACCCTGCACCCCATATCTCTAACCCCCACACTACACCCTACATACTGCACCCCACATTCTCCTCCCCCACATCTCTACCCCCCACACTACACTCTGCATCTCTCCCCCCCACATTTCTACCCTCCCACACTACACCCTGAGCCCCACATCTCTCCATGTTCCTCCACTGCTCGGGATACTTCTCTTCATGTGGAAGGAGCTTCTTACAAGCAGACACGCCTACCCTGTCATGTGACCTTATGACGTCAGAAGGTCCTTCCAGAGTACAGCATTTAGCCTTTATCAATTCAGCATGTACTGTGTAAGCAGCGGTCCTGCGGACCGCGGCTTACACTGACAGTTTTCAGCTGTATGTACATTTGCACATACAGCTGAAAGAAGCGATCGCTCACTAATGGGGAATCCTGGACCGGATTCCCCGTTAGTGAGATATGGTGACGGCGCGCGTGCCAACTGAGAGGGCTCTGCGTGCCCTCTCTGGCACGCGTGCCATAGGTTCGCCATCACGGTTCTAGGTTCTTCAAAGTAGCCACCTTTTGCTTTGATTACTGCTTTGCACACTCTTGGCATTCTCTTGATGAGATTCAAGAGGTAGTCACCTGAAATGGTCTTCCAACAGTCTTGAAGGAGTTACCAGAGATGCTTAGCACTTGTTGGCCCTTTTGCCTTCACTCTGCAGTCCAGCTCACCCCAAACCATCTCGATTGGGTTCAGGTCTGGTCTCTGTGGAGGCCAGGTCATCTGGCATAGCACCCCATCACTCTCCTTCTTTGTCAAATAGCCCTTACACGAGTCTAGAGGTGTGTTTGGGGTCATTGTCCTCTTGAAAAATAAATGATGGTCCAACTAAACGCAAACCGGATGGAATAGCATTCCGCTGCAAGATGCTGTGGTAACCATGCTGGTTCAGTATTCCTTCAATTTTGAATAAATCCCCAACAGTGTCACCAGCAAAGCACCCCCACACCATCACACCTCCTCCTCCATGCTTCACGGTGGGAACCAGGCATGTAGAGTCCATTCGTTCACCTTTTCTGCGTCGCACAAAGACATGGTGGTTGGAACCAAAGATCTCAAATTTGGACTCATCAGACCAAAGCACAGATTTCCACAGGTCTAATGTCCATTCCTTGTGTTCTTTAGCCCAAACAAGTCTCTTCTGCTTGTTGCCTGTCCTTAGCAGTGGTTTCCTAGCAGCTATTTTACCATGAAGGCCTGCTTCACACAGTCTCCAATTAACAGTTGTAGAGATGTGTCTGCTGCTAGAACTCTGTGTGGCATTGACCTGGTCTCTAATCTGAGCTGCTGTTAACCTGCGATTTCTGAGGCTGGTGACTCGGATGAACTTATCCTCCGCAGCAGAGGTGACTCTTGGTCTTCCTTTCCTGGGGCGGTCCTCATGTGAGCCAGTTTCTTTGTAGCGCTTGATGGTTTTGGCCACTGCACTTGGGGACACTTTCAAAGTTTTCCCAATTTTTCGGACTGACCTTCATTTCTTAAAGTAATGATGGCCACTCGTTTTTCTTTACTTAGCTGCTTTTTTCTTGCCATAATACAAATTCTAACACTCCATTCAGTAGGACTATCAGCTGTGTATCCACCTGACTTCTGAACAGCACAACTGATGGTCCCAACCCCATTTATAAGGCAAGAAATCCCACTTATTAAACCTGACAGGGCACACCTGTGAAGTGAAAACCATTTCAGATGACTACCTCTTGAAGCTCATCAAGAGAATGCCAAGAGTGTGCAAAGGAGTAATCAAAGCAAAAGGTGGCTACTTTGAAGAACCTAGAATATAAGACATATTTTCAGTTGTTTCACACTTTTTTGTTAAGTATATAATTCCACATGTGTTAATTCATAGTTTTGATGCCTTCAGTTGCCTACAATTTTTATAGTCATGAAAATACAGAAAACTCTTGTAATGAGAAGGTGTGTCCAAACTTTTGGTTTGTACTGTACATTTGAGGCTTTATTTGAGGCACCAGACTATACTTATACCTCAGGCAGAGTAGACGCTGTCTCCACTGTTATGAGAAGCAATATGCGGACTTTTGCTGAATACTAAACAAATCCCTCCCTGTCTGTCTTAGCTCCCTGTTTGTTTGTTTAACCCCTCCCTGTTTGTTTGTTTTAGCTACCCTTCATACAATCCCTTTAAATAACACTAATGCTATTAACTATATGACTCATGTTGCTATCATTATTATAGTCATTAGAAAATAAAATAGCAGGGCTAATATCTACTTTGGGCATCTATAAATATTAGTGCACACTATATATGCAATTTATGTGATCTCATCCCTAATCACATGGTAGCACTTGGGAGCACTAGTGAGTCTCGTCTTTCTAATACGATTTTATATTTATTTTTATTTATATAAGAAATAAAAGTGAAGTTTTATTATTTTCTACTCTATCAATTCCGTCCTGGTATCAAGTACCTGCCATTTAGGCTCTTCTGACCTAGCTAATAGAAAGTGTTGGAAGCAGTGGTTATATGAGGGTATGCACACATGCCAAACAGGCCCTGGATGGCCCAGACAGACCACAAGTACAGAGGATCACTTGATATGTTGACAATCATGAGTAGCTCCCATAGTTTCCTGGTTCACTATCCAGGCACAGGTGACACCTTTATTTCACACCCCTGTGTGCGCACAGACCATTTCCAGGGGTTCAACAGGATATGATTTGGTGTCACTGTGCTTACTATGTGCCCAACCATTGACAGCCAACCACAGTTGCCTTAGTTTTCAGTAGTGTTGTCAAACCTGGACTGCAAATATATCATATTTGGGATCCAATGACGTTGGGTTCCAGTATGGACACCTCATGGTGAGGACTTCCGACCTGCCTTTGCCATGGAACGACACACTGCTGGTTTGACGATCTGGGGAGCCTTCAGATATGACAATCGAGCACCCCTAGAAGCAATATTTTCAAGACATCCTGCACCCAGTTGCGTTGCCTCTCATAGCAAAGCTTCCAACTGGCATTTTTCAGCAGGATAATGCTCACCCAAACACAGCAGGGATTTTCTAGGAATGCTTCTGCCAGATTGTAACACTTCCTTGACATGTTTGATTGCCAGATTTATCACCAATTGAGCATTTATGGGGCCAACTGGGGCGCCATCAGCAAGCTACAAGTGTGCATGATCTACAACATCTGTGGGCAAATGTGCCATAGGATACCATACAGAACCTGTATGCCTCCATTATAGTCAATTGGGTCTCTTGGGCTCCGTGCGCCTCTATTTTTGTATATTTGTCTGTTCTTCTGGCTCTCGAACGGACCAGAAAAAGGTACACCTGGCACTGATGTGAGCTCAGGCTAGGTTCACACAAGCACCCGGATTCGAGGATTCCATTCCCCAATCTGCTTGAAAAATGCAAAGTGTGAAAAATGCAAATGTGAACCTAACGTAAGTATAAAGGAAAATATACAAATCCTGAAGCTGGCCTGACCCTATAGGATTTCACCCTTGAACAGCATACACTATTCTTCTATATGTTTTACCATACACTACTCAAGTACTATCAGCAACACTTCTAAACCATAGAAAATAATCAAAACGGAGCGTTTCCATGACCACTCAACAGGTAGCCGTCACCCTCTGTTCACACTCACTCACTCACGGCTTTCATCTCCGCAGACATTCTGCAGGCTTTTGTCTTCCCTATTACACGCTGGGCGGGATGTAAACATTGCGGCCGTCCAATCAGAACGCACGGTGTAATCACACTGACCAATCAGGTGCCCGTGTGTTACCCCTTGTTCGGAGCGAACGTCGTGACGCTTGTACGTCCATGGCTCGGTTTGTCTCCTCCATGATGGCGGGAAGCCGGAGGAGCTCAGCGGAATGAAGCCGGCAGCTAGAGTACTGAGGTGGGGAGTGAGCGCTGTGTGATGGGGCTCTGCTCCTGGATAGCTGTGGTGTGATACTGACTGTGCTGTATGCACAGGGGATGTGTGCGCTGCCTGTCACCTGGTCAATGTGCCAGGTGTCTAATTGACTTGGTACTAACATAAGGGGGCAACAGCAATGCTGGTCACTGCCTGTCTGTATGCCCAGGTCAGACACTGGGCTATCTGGCTATACGAGCAGTGACCTCAGTAATAGATCAGTATTAGAGATCTGGTAGAAACAGCACATGGATATATTACACTGTTTCTATCTATCATTTATCTATTCTGTAGGTCTATCTCCGTATGTAATAATGTACACATAAATATATACATTATATTTAATAATAAATATATTTATATAGCGCCAACATATTCTGCAGCACTGTACAATTTAACTATATATATATCTATATATATAGATATATATATGTATATAATGTACACACACTACACAGTATATACTCAGAGATGAAGTTGCAATGGAAAAAATATAGTTTTAATGCAATTTTAGTGCAGTTCTTGAATTTACTGGTGCGATATGTTATATAAATAGTTCACCTTTAAAATTACGAAATTGCACAAAAAACATCAAAACTGCACTGTGTGAATGCATCTCTAAGTGCTAGAAACTTATAAATGAATTGACAGGTGGGTGTTACCATATAGGGGTGAGTCCCTATTCAGACTGACATACAGTCAGTGCTTTCAGGCTTTGTAAGCACACACCCCTTTGACAATCAAAATGGCAACACCCAGTTGTTCACTTATTCATAGGATTCTTGGAAGAATATTGGAAGAACAGCATGACATAGAGTTCTACGAAAAGATGCCGAATCATTGTTTTATGGGTACAGGTATTTACTAAAAATAGACATGGCAGGAGAGGTCACTTCAGTGAAGCTGAGCTGCAGTACAAGATTGAGACTAAGGACAAATGTGCTGCTTCTGAAATAAGGCAGCCGTGTTTTTTTTTAAGTCCTGGAAACCCTTTTCAATTATTTAATGAGTTCATTTGTGCAGGGCATTTGAATTGTATAGTTTGTTCTGTAATTAGAACAAAATTATATAGATGCACCCTGAATTGTAAAGTTCTATGGAATTTGTCAGTGCTATATAAAGATTATCCCTTCTTCTAGGTGCCACCGTCATGAGACATTGCCCTTTAACCTGTTCTCCCACCATGCTCTATATTCATGGCACGGCAGGGATGGCCTTAAAGGGGTGTTCCCATCTCAAGGATCCTATCTACACTGCTAGCTTATGTAAATTGAAGAGTTTTCCTAAATATATTGCTTTAGCAATGCTGCTTTGTTTTCCTGCTATTTGAAATGATATCTCCTATTGTTTACACAGTGTTTCCATTACGCCAGACCTGTACCATAGGACAAGTGATGTCACTCACTGCTCTCAATGTTATCTACAGTTCAGCTAATTGCAGTTTGCTGATAAAGCCCTGTCTGTTATCTCTCTATGTAAACACACAGATAACACTGAGTCCCTTCTCTAGAAGCATGTGCATATTATTTGATCAGCATTTATATTAGATTTCTAGTAATCATAATAAGTATTGCGATACTTCATAGTGTCCTGCTCAGCAAGCTGGGAGGGATACAGGAAGAAGAAAAAGAGACATCAGGCAAAGCTGCTGAACCAGGGAGATGTGAAAACCCCTTTAATGCACAATACCCTAAATGTACAGCTCTGGAGCATTGCTGTCACCATCAGCAGCAGGTGTCAGATGTAATGTACTACGGTCACTGGTGACCACAGTATCTAAGGTTTCTGCCAATAGGGGTACCGGTACATTGTTATGGTGTCAGGGGGGGGTCTGATATTATTGTCCTTCTATTATCATTGTTATACTGACTGCTGTAAACACTGTACTACATTATTAGTGTATGCTGTGTGTGCAGCAGGAACAGACTGCTAGATAATAGCCCCCTTTATCTACACCAAAATACCAAAGCGACACTGACCTATCCACTCCCTTTAATCACCAAGGATGGTTTAATTAATATGAAATATTTTTTTCCTATTTTTTTTTTGACTAAAAAATCCCCCAAAACTGGAGTATAACAATTATATCTGTATGACAATACTGGTGTTGAAATCTTTAACATTAAATGTCTATTTTTCTACAGGTCAGGAGCGCTAAGATTTTTCTCATCCACTTGCCATTGTATGTGTGATGAAAAGACTTGATGATGGCATACAGTGACAGTAGAGGTAGGAATGGATTGGCGTATGTGTCGCCATTTGTTGAGTACAGTAGTATACTGTCATTGTTTTATACAGATTCTGCATATGCACAGAGCAAGGAGTAGAGGTGGGTCTGTCAAATGTTTCTCCATTCTTACACCATTGCTGGCAAGGTTTCTGATGGGCATGTTCAGTCTGTAAAATATGTCGACTATATTTTCTGGTCTGAACACTGTCGCTGGCTTGAAGTCACCGCATTATCATCTTCTATGATGGTGTGAATTATTACCTTATCGTTCTACTGCTGTCCCCCTTGTGTTGTCCAGCTCTGCTTCTTCCGAGGTGTATAGTCTAAAGACTGATTATACTTGTGGGATACAATATGTAGGGTTCTGGAGTAAATATGAAGCAACATTAAGTGAGATAAACAGAGCATCTTCTTGCAGAGAAAGGCAAGTGATCAGAAGACAGTTTAGGCTGGCACAGTCTCCAGGATTTGCCATACCTATAGTGCATGCTAAATGTCATTATGGCCACCCAGGGTACCAAATATTGCTATAGACGGAAAAAGGAAACTCCATGAAGGTCACCCAGTGGGACCAGACTGCAAGAAATTCCTTGCCACTGCCACTTGTCTCTGTAAAAGAAAAAAAAAAAAACTGCCCTCTGCTTGCATATTGTCTGGGAATAAGTATCTTAATGGTACTATCTGAGCAAACCCTTTTTTCCCAAGACAATGAGCCAGGCATTAAAGAGAGTAATACTATCTACATAGGCTTATTTTTAAAGGGATATTCTCATTACACAAAGTTGCAATATATTGCTTGGTTTTGTTCTGCATCCACTTTGATGGTTTTCCTGCGCAGTGATGTCCTTGTCTGCTAGATTTGCCAGGAACTGCAGCGCCGTCCTATCTCACAAGAAATGAGTTGTGCTGCAGTTGTTTGCGCAAGAAGTTTCCAGGAGGGCCACTCCATGGAAAAACTGGAGTGGTGGCTGGGCAGCGTCATTCTGCAAATTATCCTATATCCTATGGATAGGGGATAATTGACTTAGACAGAAAAACCCCTTTAAACATTGTAGTGATGTAACAGTGTATGTGTGCTTGTGTGTATCTACGTATAGACAGAGCTCTCTCTATCTTTGTTTTTCTCTATATATAGAAAGATATAGAGTATAAAATAAATGACCACATGCATTTGAACTTTTTGATGTTTATTTTGTCTTTTTGCCATTAGAAAGTTTTGATATGGAACGTGGGGTGGATGATGTGAGCTTAGCTGCTGGTAGAAGCCAGCGCGAAAAAAAAGCGTTCATATAAAGACCTACTACGTGAGGAAGAGGAGATTGCAGAGCAAGTTCGCAAATCTTCAAAAAAAGAGATCGAAGGTGGGAAAGTTTATTGCAAAGATACGTGAAATCATTTAGGCTTCTGAAATGCTTGGGTTTTGCCCCTTGGGTTTTTTTTTTTTGTATATAAAGAAAAATCTTTAAAAACAGCAGTATTGCTTTTGTTTTTTTAATATTGGCTTTTTCACACACACAAAGTTTTTAGGTGTTTTTTTTCTCTTGTATTTTTTCCCCTATAAAGAAGTTTATAAGAAATTGCCTAAAACTCCAATCTAGAGCATGCTGCATTTTCATAGAAACACCAAGGAAGCAGAAAACCCCAAGAAATTAAAAGCAAGACAAAAAAAAAACAATGTATGTAGAGCTACCCATAAATTACTACTAGCTAACCCGTAGCATCTGGACGCTGTGGGTTGTAGAGTCAATAAACAGCTTCATTAGGTGGAGAGAAACAAGTGAACAAGTGCTCATCTTATTACTCCTTTTTTTTGGTGTAAAAACAACAAAGCTCCCCCTATCCTGTAATCTGTTGTAGTGTCTCTGCTACTAGAGACAGACTTCACATAAGGGATTATTCACATGACTGTGAAAAACGACAATGTGACGGCCATCCAGCAACATCCAGCACACTGCCGTTTTGACAACACATTGAATTCACTGTTTATATTCACATGGCCATCAAAAATAACTGGCATGCATTTCATCTGTTAAAACTGACATTTAGTGGCATGTGAATAGACCCATTGAAATTCATGGGTCTATAATGGCTATGTGAATAAGCGCCATCCATGGACTAGCACGGACAAACATACCCATACCCATTTTAGGTAAATAAAGTGATTTGCATTTTTAAAGGGAATAACGCCTCTTTTTCGTTCTGTGCTGTACTGGGCATGCGCAGTACGCCATCTTGGATTTCGCAAGGAACAAGTGTACTGTGCATGCCCGGTATGCTCTTGTAGTTTTAAGAGCTACTGAGCAGAATAAAACTACAAGGTCTTACTACACATGTGCGAGATTTGGACAACTGCGGACATCAGAGCTGCAAGTGACGCAGCCAAGAAGGAAAGAGGGGGAAGGCACATAACGGAGAAGAGGACGGCACAGAAGGAAAAAGAGGCGTTATTCCACGATGACACAGCTGTGCTCCCTGAACAAGGCTAAGGCCCCCTGTGCTCTCTGTCCTCAACAGTTAAAAATACAATTTTCCGATGATAGACTCCCTTTAATGTGTCTGGTTCAGGAAAATAAAAATATTTCAATTATTTTTGCTGTTCAGTTGCTGCTAGTGCCAGTGTCAAGATGAGTAGCAACTTGACTCCTGCTTATGGTCAAATTAGATGACCATAGTGGTCAGTTATGACACAATACTAGTGGTGAGGCCATAGTACCATGCAGTATTTGCTGCAATAAGGGGCAGTTATTTTCCCACTACACGTTCACTTCTATACAGTGTACCATCATGTACCAAAAAGCTTCAGTTTCTGCAGTAACGTAATAATTGCTGTAATAAATGGCACTTATATATGGTGTATAATTATACATGGTTCTTATCATGGTTTCAGTAGGTCATCTGGTGGGAATTTAGTTTCCAGCAGCTGCTTTGCTCTTGCTTGTGAAAATAAGATATGTACATATTGGGAAACTACTGATAATGTGCTTTCAAGGTGGAGGTTCCCTTTTTAATGGCTACCTCTGTATAGAAATACGATAAGCCTTTTGATATTTAAAAATCTCCTTATCTTCCTTCAGACCGTTTGTTTACATAGAGATCCTCTCCATATTCACCTCCCATACAGAACTCTATGGAGAGGGGGAGGAGGAGGCTGCTAGTTAACTGATTTATTGTCTCATTTTGTGGAGTGATAAAGTCTTATCTTGAAGATTCAGCAGAGTCAGAAAAGCTCCTAAGTCACCATATAGCAAAGAGTAGCACTAGTAGTAATTGATTTGTATTTTCCTGCAGCTTCGTCCTCCCGCCTGCTCTCTCCATAGACTAATATGTAAAAAGTAACTCAGTCTGATAAATTAAAGAAACATGCTTATTTCTTTAATAAGATATATTACAAAGTTTCTTTTATTCACTTCTACTACTCATTTATGAAATGTTGTTTTATAACTGGGGGTACGCATTTAAAATCTGGCAAATATTTCTCAAGTATAAGTAGGATAAATGTCCAAATGGTAAGTCAGGGGTAGGCAACCTTTTTTGTTCGGCGTGCCGATTTTAATTAAAAAATCGAAGCTGAGGTACTCGGAGTGCCGGTCAATAATTGTAAGTCTGACGACCCCTAAACTAAAGTCATATACCGCAAACCATAACACAGAAGTGCTGCCACCATATGCTTTAGGACACATGCGCTTACTGCTATTTCCTGGGACGCTCCTGTACTTTCCGATTAGAAGCAATGAAAGTACCCGTGCAGCCCCCAATTAGTGGTAAATGTGTCCAGGAGCACCGTATGGCGGCATCCTTATGGTGAATACACGCTATGTATCTGGATGCAGATATAGTCTTAGGCCACTGGAACTTTTACTTAGTGCATTTTTGCACAAAAAAAAATGCCTGTGTTTTCTGTGCAAAAACACATCCTTAATGCATAAAACACACCGTTATACAGAATAATGTCCCATAGTGACCCCTGCACAAGGTATTATATCCCATAACAGCCTCTGCACAAGGTATTATATCCCATAACAGCCTCTGCACACCGTATTATGTCACATAGTGGCCCCTACACACTGTATTAGGTCCCATAGCAGCCTCTGCACACGGTATTAGGTTCCATAGCGGTCCGGTATTAGGTCCCATAGCGGTCCCTGCACACGGTATTATGCCCCATAGCGGTCCCCGCACACGGTATGAGGTCCCATAGCGGTCCCCGCACACGGTATGAGGTCCCATAGCGGTCCCCGCACACGGTATGAGGTCCCATAGCGGTCCCCGCACACGGTATGAGGTCCCATAGCGGTCCCCGCACACGGTATGAGGTCCCATAGCGGTCCCCGCACACGGTATGAGGTCCCATAGCGGTCCCCGCACACGTTATTATGTTCCATAGCTCTCAGACTTCCGAGTACAGTAAGTGCAGGACCAAGAGAGGGGACAAACATAAAAAAAACAATGAACTCACCATTCCACGCTCCGCAGCCGCTCTGTTCTCTTCGGCGCTTCTGCCACTGATTGGGTCTCTGGGGTGACGTCGCGTAATGACGAATGCGTAATGATGCCAAACGTGACCCCTGTCAGCTGTCAGAAGTGCCGGCAGATCTCACAGCCGCCGCGTAGCGCAGGGAACAAGGTGAGTATCATTGTTTTTTATGTTTCTTCACTTCTCCTAAGTCTCCGCTTATTATACTGGGGGTCTGAAGAGACCCCACAGTATAATAATAGCAGCTTCGTTTCGGCCGTGTTTGGTCCGATCGAAGCTGCTGGGTGAGGACTCCGCTGCCGTGCCAGGGGAATAAGCCTCGCATGCCGCTCTTGGCAAGCGTGCCAGGGGTTGCCGACCCCTGTGGTAAGTAATAAAGATATAATCTAAAATACCATGGATCATAGCTACAACATATTTCTTCATGGACAAGAGTTATGTACAGAGATCTCTAAGTGAACGTTTCTTGTGGATGTGCTTAGTAATCTAGAAGTATCAGGGAATTAGAAACATTTGGCATATTCCAGGTGGAACATTCTCTGCCCTGTCATCAGTACACTCATTTAAGGGGGTTGTTTCAAGATTGAAACGAATCACTTATACCCATGAAATGTGATAAATGTGTGATCTCTGATTACGAGAATGGTGTCGCACGACTTATGCTCTATTCAAGCTGTATGGGACTTCCAAAGAAAAGCACAGAGTACAGCGCTCGGCTCTCTCCAGCAGTCCCATATAAACTGAAAGGAGAGGCACTGTACACTCTTGACTGCTCCATTCACCATAGTACCAACATTCTCATAAGCAGTGGGACCCCTGAGATCATACAATTAGCAGCTATGACTGTGTATAGGTGATAAGTTCTAATCTTGGGATAACACTTTTAATATCAGTTACGGAACAGGAATTTTAAGTAGGGAGAGTTAGTAGGATTCTGCTATCCCATTGATTTTGGTGGGGATTGGTGGGTAGAAGTGTGATTTCTCCCACTGTTCTTAAACAATTAGGAGTGTTGTTTGGAGTGAGTACAATATAGCATTTTATAGCTGCCTGCATCACATATATTTTTGCTGATATTATTGATACAGCCGAGTGGTTCTTAGTATTGAGACTATTTTAGTTTCCTTATTAAAAGTTAAGTTTTAGTATCCCCTTATTGATTGTCTGCAATAGTAATATCAGTTATACTATTATTCCACACATCTGTACCTAAAAACCAGGTATATGCATTCGCTAATGCAGTTGATATGTGATTCTGATTCTAGGACACAGACCTTTTGGTTATGGGGTCTGAGTCACATAAGAAGAAAAAGAAGCATTCCTCAGATGACTCCTATTACCCAGGTATGTAAACCCATCAACAATATTAACTTTGAACACTGTTTCAATCTGATTTCTACTTCCGTTTTTTAGGCTGCCCATACACATAAGATTCCTGTTGAACCACAGCTATCTCTCCCAGCCCTCACATACACATGCTCGCCATATGTTTTGAATTGGGAAAGGGAAGAAAGCTACTGCGAGGCATTTGGCGGTGACTTGCCTACACTAGAACAAACATGTTGAAATCTAACATGCCCCACACTTCTTTTCTGACATCTGCTGTTGGGGTAGAGTTAGGAGGCTCTATACACATTAGTCAGCTAGTCCTGCCAAAACCAGTGGGTTTGGCTAATATACTACTTTAAGCTGCGGCCCCACGTGGTGGAAACGCTACGGTCTGCCCGTGGTGGAAACGCAGCGTTTGTCACAGCAAAGTGGATGGTATTCTGGCGAATCCCATCCCAACTTTGTGTTAAAATATGCACTGCAGACACGCGGCAATTTCCAAAACCGTTGCGATTTTGGAAATCGCAGCTTGTCAATTATAATTATGGAAACGCTGGCGGTTTCCCTATAGGTATTATTGAAGCAGAAAGTCCGGCAGAGGAAAACTCTGCGAAGTTTGTATCAAAAGCGCTGAGGGAAGAACTGCGATGCATTGTTGCTCTGGTTTTTCCCACAGTGCTTTTTTGCTGCGGGATGCCATGTGGGGCCTTAGCATTAAAGGGATTTTTCTACCCCCATAATTTTTTTTTAATTTTTTTTTTTTTTATACTGATGACCTATCCACAGGTTAGATCATCAGTATCTGATCGTTGGGGATGCGACTGCCAGACTGCACACCAATCAGCTGATCTGGCTTTCTCCCTGAGCTTAAAGCAGCTCTTCTCCTTCTCAAGTAATAGGCTCAGAGCTGCAGTGGCGCCACCACTATGCAGTGGATGGGGCTGCAGCTCTGCGCCGATTATTGGAACAGGTGCAGAGCTGCTTCTGGTGTCAGGAGAAAGCCAGATCGTTGATATGTGGGGGGGTCCAGGTGTCCTGATTGCCTATCCTGTGGATAAAATAAACACCTTGTGGCCAGAAAACCCCTTTAAATGTATTGTCTAGGATAAACTAGTAATATCTCACCTTCTATGTACTGTAGAATTATCTTCATCAGATATGAAGAAGAAAAAGAAGCTTCCTCCCAGCTCGTCATCCCCTTCCTCAGATACCGCTATGGACTTGCTTAATTCTATTTCCTCTCCATTAATTTCTTCAAGTAAATCATCCTCCAAGAAAACTGAGAAAATAGTGACTGCACCTGTAAATGTGCAGTCTCCTACACAAATACCCCGTAAAGAACATCGGAAAAAAGAAGAAACCGCAGAGGACCTCTCAAACAAATCTAAAAAACCCAAGCCTCTAACTCTCCGTGAACCAGATGGTTTACGGATGAAACTTATTCTTTCTCCTAAGGAGAAAACAAGTGAGCGCACGTTCCCACCACAAGAAAGTCCAGTTCTTAGTGATAGCACATCTCCCAAGAAGAGCAGCAAGAAATCATCAAGGGATGAAATGGAGAGGAGCAGCCATAGGAAACACCGTAAGGAAAGCCATACACCTAGGCCTTGTGGAACACCAGATTCTGCTTCATCCTCTGGAGGGGAGCTGGAGGCCGGAGAGTTGGTGATTGATGATTCATTTAGGGAGCTAAAGAAGAAAAAGAAATCAAAAAAGAGTAAGAAGAAGAAGGACAAACACAAAGAGGAAAGACACAAGAAACATAGTAAAAGCAAAAGAGAGCATGGGCTAGACAGCAACCCAACATCTATTCCAGCTCCTTTGCTTCCTTCACCACCAGCTTCTATCGCTGCAGCATCTCCACCTCCAGCTCCGCGGTTATCTCAGTTACCTGCACAACCAGCAGCACCAACACTGACAACAGCCCCTGTTGTCTCCCAGCTTGAGGGCACATTAGATAAGAAAAAGAAGAAAGAGGAGACTGAAAAGGTAAGAAAACTAATGTGTAAAGATGGCTATAGATATGACATAACTGTTGACTGAACAGTTCTGTCAGACTGGGTCTGTACATCTAACCTAATTTGGGTTAAAATATAGGTTCCCCAGACAGAGGCTAAAAGGATCCCTGTAAGTGAGAAAGATTGGTCATTAATAAAAGATCAGTGGGGGTCCAACACCTTTGATCCCTGCTGATCAGTTGTTTGAAACTGGACTCCGACGACTCTGTTTTTGTACAGCCTGAATCCAAATCCTTCATAAATGGCTGACAGCCATGGTCTGTCAGAAGCAGTAAAAATCCTCTAATTAATTATAAAGCTAGTGACTGAATTCCTATGAAAGCAAATATGTAACAAACCATATATTTAATTAATTACACAATATCAATAATTAATATAATTAAAAATCATTTTATTTTGCAATGGGCAACTTTTTTCTGACTCCAACTCCACAACTTTGGTTTGAAGGGTGTACAGTGCTTGTGTGAGTGCTGTAACCTCTTCCTCTGCTTACATGGTGTGCCATCTGTTTTATAGCAGCTATGCATTGTAACTACACCCTCGTCCCATGCGCTTCTATGGCACTGTTACTACCAGGGCCGGTTTTAGACAAAGTGGGGCCCTGGGCAAAATTAAAAGCGGGGCCCCAAATGCTGATATGCAAACAACACCATCATCTTCCAGTGGCAACCCCTATAATAGCACCTCCTTTCTGCCAACAAAAAAGTAATAACAAGCTCCATTTTACCACACACAATTCAAATGAGCAGCTTTGTACCACCTAATAGCTTTTTGCACCCAGTTATTATAGTTCCTCCTTATAAATAATAGTCCCTGCTTATAAATAATATTACACCTTATCAGTAATAGCTCCCTTATAAATGATAACTAGGGCCCTGTATCAGTAATATTCCCCTTATCAGTAACAGTCACCCCGTAAAAATAATACTGCTCCCTTATTAATAATAGCCCTCTCATAAATAATAGTTACCATAATAAATAATAGTCCCCATTATCACTAATATCCCCCTTTATAAATAAGCCCAGTTAACAATTATACCTCCCTTATAAATAGTTCCACTCTTATAAATAATCACTCCCCCTTATAATGGATGCCTTATATATAATAGTTCCCCCCTTTATAAATAATAGCCCGACTTCTAAATAATAGTTCTCCCTTATAATAGCCCCCTCATATATAAGATTCCCAATTATATATAGTAACCCACCCTTTTATATAATAGTTCTCTGTTATGCAGTGTGGGACTGAAGGGCCTTAGTTCCCCACCAGAGGAACTTGTTCTGGGGCCCCACCCAACAGCGTCCTGCTAATAGACTACACCACAGCTCCTTCACTGAAGTCTTACATATGTGCTGACTATCTGGTGTTACTGAGTATGTTCCCAGTATAGTCAGCCCCTATAGTACTGTGCAGGCCCCAATAACTCCATGGCCAGTTCATGCACAGCACTGTATGGGGAATGACATGGCCATGGAGCACTACACATATGTGCAAGATTATAGTGAGGGAGCTATGATGCAGACATAGCACAAGGGGCTGCCAGCAGGAATTTTGAGCCCCCCTGCCCCCACAGTATAATGCCCCACATGGTAAATAAGGCTCCACACAGTATAATACTCCACAGTGGCCCACACAGTATACTACCCCTTAGTGGCCCCAGACAGTACAATATGCTCCCTAGCAGCCCCACACAATATAATATGCTCCATACAGTATAATATGCATCCCACAGTGCCCACCCAGTATAATGCTCCACAATGGCCTAACACAGTAAACACAGTATAACTGGCTCGCCAATGGCCTCCACACAGTATAATATACTGCCCACAAAGTATAACAGGCTCCCCACACTGCCCCTTCCCCCCCCCCAGTATAAAGCTCCACAGTGGCCCATAGTATAATATGCTCCCCAGAGGGCCCCCGCTAGTGTAATGCTGCACAGTGCCCCCCCCCCCCCAGTAGTTTGTTCCACAGTGGCCCCACACAATATATTATGCTCCCCAGAGTGTCCCCCCAGTATAATGCTCCACAGTAGGCTCCATGCAGTATAATATACTCCCCAGAGGGCCCCCTAGTATAATGCTCCTTAGTTCCCCCCTGGATAATGCCCCACAGTGGCGCCACGCAATATAATATGCTCTGCAGATGGCCCCCCAGAATAATGCTCCAGTGACCCCACACAGTATAACATGCTCCAGAATGACCTCCACACAGTATAATATACTGCCCAGAGAGGTTTCCCGAGTATAATGCTCCGCAGTGGCCCAAAACAGTATAATATGCTCTCCAGAGGGCCCCCCCACAGTATAATGCTCCACAGTGGCCCCACACAGTATAATATGCTCTCCAGAAGGGTCCCTCAGTATAATGCTCCACAGTGCCCCTACAGACTCCCTTAGTGCTAGTATTATATTCTGGGGTCTCTTTAGACTCCAGAGTATAATAATCGAAGGCCCGGGGGAGGTAAGGGAAAATAACAAACAGTTATACTTACCTTGCCTTACCTCTCCTGGGCCTCCTCTTGCTGCTCCACTCTCCCCACCGGCGCTTCCTCTTCTCTGCGGCTGACGTCACGCATTGTGGACATCACCACTGAAGTCTGTGATTGGGCCTCAGCAGTTACGTGAGACATGCCCCACATGATCGCTAAGGCTGAGGCCTGGCCTCAGCGGTGATGTCTGGAACGCCAGAAGATGACGTCGGACGCAAGGACAGGTGAGTAAAAATGTTTGTTATTTTTACTCACCTCGGAAAGGGGCCCTGCGGCACATGGGTCCCTTTCTGTTATCGATATGGCCGGTCCTGACTCGGGGATCCAGAGTCATCAGGCTCCGGATCACAGGGGCCCCTTTGGGGTCGGGGCCCTGGGCAATTGCCCAGTTTGCCTCCCCCTTAACGCCGGCCCTGGTTACTACATGACATAGCCTCTATTAAACAGACATGTGATGTAAACAGTGAAGAGGTCACGTCACTCATTTGAGCGCTGCGTCCCATTCAAACAGCCTATCTGTGTGGGTCGCGACTGTTGGACCCCTACTGATATTTGTTGATGACCTATCCTGAGACTCTATTGGACATATAAACCCTGAGTGTATATGCTCGACAGCAGGCTCAAATACAGTGTATACAGTCTAGATTTTCTATACTGAAACATCATTTTTCAAACAGGGTGCTATGTGTAGTTCTACTCAATTCGGGGAGAGCATAGGATGATACTGTACAGTCTGGCCAGTCCAGACCCACATATTGTCATCTAGAGCCTGGAATAAAATAGCAGGATTTGATGTCCATAACCAACCTACTTTACTGCAACTATTACTATAATTTTACTGGGTCAGGTCAGGAGATTTTCTCATGCCAGAAATGTTAGTGCAATAGGAGTGTGGAATATAATGTTTTGGGGTTTATCACAAATACTTCTGTAGTTACATTTACTATATATTAAATAGAAGGTTTGGAGGCTCTGAATACCTTTAGATCAGTGTTTTATCTAATTACTTGTATTTTGAACTAAATATTTCTGTAATAGGTTTTATTAAAAAATATTGGACTGTTTGGCTGCTTCAACTTGCATGTATTCCAGTCCACAGCAAGCAAATCCATCAGACTGGCTGTCTGATGGCTCGGTCTCCTGCACTTCTCTCTCCTCTCCAAAACCACCTTCTAGACTGGATTTTGACCATATCAGAGATTCATTTTGAAATGGTGATAAATCAGACCCTCTCAGGAACAGGGAGAAAGGGGCTGGAGACTGAGCCGTCAGATGGCGGATTTGAAAGATTAGCATGTTGTGTATTGGAATACATCCAAGTTGCAGAAGCCAAGCAGTCAAGGAATTTTTCATAGAAATCAAAAATACTCAAAATACATGCAGTTAAATAAAGATATTTGGCCTAAAGGTGTCCATAGCCTTTAATACCAGTTTGTTTGCATTTGATGTTAGGGTTTTGACTTTGCATAGGAATATAGAGAGTTATATAACATTAGAAGATCGGTATCACTTATAAATGGACAGTAAATATGGGATAAAATAAAAGTGTACTTTTACATTTATATTGTGTGTGTTTACGCAGCCTAAGAAGAAAAATATGTCTGCATATCAAGTTTTCTCTAAAGAATATAGAGGCAGCATCATAGCAGAACATCCAGGAATTGGTAAGACTTTGTTGAGCTGTTATACAAGCTTTCTCCTGTACTGAGAGGTACATGGCCTATGATTGTCAGTGTCCGTGTGCTGTTAAAAGGATGTAAGCAATTATGATTGTACGGCCCTGTTAACCTGATATCTCCATTTCTGCCTGTGACCTTACTATAACACTGAAACAGCATGCCCGCTGTCTTGGGGTTGTATTTGACTTGAATCTCACCTTCACCCCACATATTCAGACACTTGCACGTTCTTGTTACCTGCACCTCAAAAACATCTCTAGAATTCCCCATTTTCTCACTGTGGAAGCATCAAACCCACTCATTGTCGCTCTTATTCTCTCTCGTATTGACTATTGAAATTCTCTTCTAATTGGGCTTCCTCTTACTAAACTCTCCCCTCTACAATCTGTCCTGAATGCAGCCGCCAGACTCCTCTTTCTGTCAAACCGGTACACAGATGCATTTGCCTTGTGTCAGTCACTACACTGGTTGCCAATCCACCATAGAATACAATATAAAATGATCACACTCTCCCACAAATCAATCCATAGCGCTGCGCCTCTCTACATCTCCATCCACATGACTCTCTACTGCCCTAACCATCCTCTCCATTCTGCCAATGACCTTATACTTGTATCCTTTGCTATCTGAACTTCCCATTCCCATCTCCAAGACTTTTCTCGAGCTGCATCAGTGCTCTGGAACGCTTTACCCCGGACAATCAGAGTAATACCCAACTATGACAGCTTCAAAATTGCCCTAAAATGACATCTGTTTAGTCAGGTTTATCACATGACCTGATCACATTGTTCTTCACCTCCTTACACTACACTAAGATTTCTTATCCAAAGCTAACATTACTACTCTATTCCTCAGATCTTGACCCCTCCATCTAGAAGTTACAATGCACTCCATGCACTTAGTATCTGTATAGTCATATAGATACCAGCTGGTGACAGCTCATACAGCTTCAGTTATATGACCTTATTTATTAAAAGATGGCTGGACCATTGTACCAAACAAGCCCTCTTACCTATTTCCTCATAGATTGTAAGCTCTCAGGAGCAGGGCCCTAACTCCTATTGTTTGATATGTTAATTTCTTTGTTACATTGTAATGTCAAATACTGTTCATTTCATGTACCCTCTGATTTGTAAAGTGCTGTGGAATATGTTGGCACTACAGTAATACCTCGTACATTCGCGAGGTTAGGGTCCAGAACCGGTCGCGGATCGCGAGGAATCGCGAATGTTTGGTACAAGCGCTTAGAAGCGCTTACAATGCCGATTTCTAATGTTTAACCCCTAAATATCAATAAAATTTACCCTACAGTACTGTACAGTATACTAAAGTATACTGTACAGTACTGTATATTAATACATTCATTCATTTTTCTTATACACTCACAGTAAAATGAAACTAATTACCGGGTACGTAACGAACAGGACGCTACTACCCAATAGCGAAGGTGTTTTTTTTTATTAAATTTCACAGATCTGAGAAAAAAGAGCAAAATCTATATATGTTAGTTGTCAAAAAAATATCGCGAATCTGTGAATTCGCAAATTCGGAAACGCGAGTGTACGAGGTATTACTGAATATAACTAACGTTATTATTATTACTTTTCTTTTACTTATTCTTAGATTTTGGGGAACTTAGTAAAAAATTGGCTGAAGTGTGGAAACAACTGCCAGAGAAAGACAAACTTGTAAGTCCACAAGTTAAAGGGGTTGTCTGACTCACATTTTTTTTATTGTTTAATAGGGCTGTGGAACAGGCCATAAACATAAAAAAAAAAAAAAATTACATACCTGTCTCTCCAGTTTCCTGCAGCAACTCCGTTCTGTATACAGGTCTCCCAATTGACGTCACCAGTGACCTCTTGTTTGGGCTAGGTCACCGCTACAGCCAATCACAGGTCTCCAGAAGTCATGCTGCTTGTACAAAGGTGACTGTTGAGGCCTGTGATTGGCTGCAGACCGGAGCTGCTACTGCTGGAAACTGAGGCCTGGGGAGAGATGAGTAAAGTTTTGTTTTTTAACTTATCATTAGCAGCCCTATTAAACAATAGAAATGAGTCTGTCAACCACTTTACAGTTTATCTATGATTTATACATGTTTTGCATGAGTCGGTAGTTCTTTTGAAGATTTCTAGCTTTGTAATTACTATTATGACAAAACACCATCTTCACTTCAGATGCCTGTGTTTCTCTCTTCCTGCACGCAGGCTCTCTGCAAAAAGTTCTGAAATCTCCACAGACCACCAAAAACATTCTAATCTGTAATATACACTGTAGTAAATATTATTTTCCCCGTGTATATGTGGGAGACATATGTTTGTCACAGAGTACTGTGCATCAGTAATAATTCCATTAGTACATGTGCTTTGTAACATAAGTTGTATCTAAGTGAAAAACTAAGCTCATTTTATGTAGTATTTTTGTATTTTGTATTTTTTTTTACTCATAGCTAAGAATTTTGTTCTTTACTGAATAGACTCTTCGTATCTTCCAGATATATGTCATACATACATAGCTAGATCCCAATGGCAGCTTTAATTATTGACTATTTTGATTATTACTATTATTTAGGCAATGGCCCCAGGGGCGGATTATAATGAGGGCGAAATGGGTTGTAGCCGGGGCCCAACTGCAAGTATTGCCCATCTGCCCCCATTATAATCCGACTTCGTAATAAACTGTAATGGCATCCGCCAACACAGTTGACTGCTGTGGTGGGGCACGGGAGTCTACAGGAGGTGAGTATGCGGTGGGATGAACCTTGTGAGATTTGTCTCGCGAGATTCGCCCAGAAGTTTCATTCAGACCAAACACAACTGAATCGGAACTGCTGCTGTTATACTTTGAGGTCTTTCAGACCCCAGAGTATAATAAGTGGAGGCCCACTGGAGGTGATCAAACATAAAATACAGCGTTAGGTTGGGTTCACACCAGCGTTTGAACTACGGTATGTTCGGGGTTTCCGTCTTTGCTTGAAAAATGCGGAGAGAAACGTCCTGCAACTCGGCGGACCCCATTAGTTTCTGAGGGTAACCACTTTTTAAGCAGATTAGCTTTCCGTTTTTCGAGTCCCCAAGCAGACCTGAAGAACAGAAAGCTGAACGCTAGTGTGAACCTAGCGCAACTCACCTCTCCTAAGACCTGGCGCCAATTCCTGTCCTCTCTGGGCCTCTTCCGATCTCCTCAATGACATTCAGGGCTGCTTAGATTGTGTCTGTGTATCACTATACCATGTGACCACTGTGGTCCAGTCACAGGCCTCAGCGGTCCATGATGTCAGACAGGAGGACAGAAGTGAAAGGGAGTCTCACTGGAGCCTCCACTTGTTATACTGACTATAATTATAATATTATCTGAGTATAATAATAGCAGTCCCAGTTTGGACGTGTTTAATTCATTGCCCAGCTCTAGCTTCACGGATCAGAGATGACTCCTATCCTGGATGGTTAACCCATCAGATGCTGCAGTCAATAGTGACTGCAGCATCTGACTGGTTAGTCAGAGGGAGGGGTATACCTCAGACCCCTGCTCACCCATTCCTCGCTAAGCAGGGCCTAATGGAAAAATGCTGAAAGCACCATACATTGCTGTACTATAGTATTGTACGTGTCATGAAAGGATCAAGGAACAAAGCCAATATGCAGACCATAACATAGCTTATTACAATGTAAAAGTTAAATCCCTCTGTCTGATGTGTGATATTCTGGTTTATACGGACTACGGGTTTGGAAGCAGAAAGCTCAGTATCTCCAGCACAAACAGAATAAAGCTGAGGCCACAACTGTGAAACGGAAATCAAGTCCTTCAGAATCCTCTTCAAAGACTAAAGGTATACAGTCAACTGCATTTTCCATTTGCAGTCTGCCTTTGATAGCTTTTGCAATAAACCAGATTTTCTACATGTATTTTTTCATACATTAAGGATCGTCCTCGGGACTATCATCACCACACAAAAAGTCTCCAAGTAGTCTTGTATCCTTCTCATCTTCTCCAGCTAAAGTCCCTGACACTGAACCCATTGATGTAGCAGCCCATCTGCAGCTCTTGGGGGAGTCTCTGAGCCTGATAGGGCACCGACTTCAAGAAACTGAGGTAATGCTCAGTACAGTGATCTTTCACAAATCTTGTATAATAATGTGATAAATGTGGTGTTTACCCTGATGAAATACTTTCTGCCTTATTTCTGACACATCATCTCTTCGAAAATGCCACGCTGGTTTCAGACTGAAAATTGTCTTTGCACCTTGTGGCTGTGAATTTGTCAGATGGTGACCTTTTCTAGCATATCTGATTAATGGGTCATAAAATTAAAAAAAAAAAATCGAATTTCTGTAGGAGTAGAAAAAAAAAATATTTTTTTTTGTATTTTGCTCTAGTATTGCAGCTCATTCCAGTTCATTTAAAGAGGACCTTTCATGTCCTCAGGCACATGCGGTTTTATATACCACTAGAAAGCCGACAGAGCACTGAATTCAGCGCACTGTCTGCTTTTCCGTTATGTGCCCCAGGGCTGGAGATATTGGTGACGTTAGTTTAGGCACCGATCTCTGTCCACTGTCAGAAGGGCATTCCTGACAGTCTAGCTCAGCGTCATCACAGGGAGGTAAGGAACGTCCCCTCTGACAGTACAGGGCTATGGACATGCACAGTCAGGGAGGGCGTTCCTTACAGCCCAGCTAGACTGTCAGGAACGCCCTTCTGACAGTGGGCAGAAAACTAACGGAACCGATATCTCCAGCTCCGGGGCACATAACGGGAAAGCAGACACTGCGCTTAATTCAGTACACTATCGGCTTTCTAGAGGTACATAAAACTGCATGTGCATGACAACATGAAAGGTCCTCTTTAAAGTGTACCTAAAATTTTCTACAAATTTTGATTTTTTTTTGATGTGTGTCACTATTAAATTTTGTAATATACTTTGATGGATTTTGGCTCCTTTCAATAAAACCCTGTGCTGAAATCCTCTTTCTACCCCCTCTGTATTCTTACCTGTGTTATTAACAGCATAAATCCTCACTGCTACTCGCTGTGAGTATGGGGGGCATGGGTGTAATACAAAGAAGCAGAGGCTGGGGGGAGATGGGTCACTTCAAACACTTATATCTCCGGCATTATAAAACAAGGAACTGTGGTTCTGGTATTACATGAAAGACGATGAAGTATTGCAGTTATACCTTTTATTATTTTCAGAGATATCCACAGTTGAAAACACAGTCAGGATTGGGGGTATTTATATTCAGCTGCTCCAATCCCAACTGTGTTTTCAATTGAGGATCTCTCAAGAAATGATAACGGTAAAACTATGCCCTTGGTACATATACAATGGTTGTCGGGAAGGGGTTAAATCAAAATTGGTGGCATCATTGCACAGTTAATATGCACTAAAAAAACTTGAATTATGGGGCAGATTTATGAATTTAGTTGCAATTTACCATTCACGTGAAAAACATCAATCGGGCTGGTTTAGATTTATTTTTCTGCCAACCAAGGGCATAATTTCATACGTAAAGTGATGTGGCATAAATGCACCATTTGTTAAATATTTTATGTAAACTCCTTCCCCAAAGGAAGTCGACTAATAGGTGGTATAAACTTGAGCCATTGTAATAAATCTGGCATATTCTCAGACTACTAGTTTGCACTGTATAACTATTAGTAAATGTCAGCCCTTTTGCTAAATGTTTTGTGGTATTTGATGATAAGCGTAAAATTCTGCTGTGTGTGTAGCCACTGTTAGGGCCCATTCACACAGCGGAATCTGATACAGATTTGAGGTGGATTTCTTCCCCAATCAGCGGCAGATTCCGCTCTGATTCTACCTCCCTTTGTATTCAGTGAGAGGCAGAGATCGGAGTAGGACGCTTATTTTTTTTACAGCGTCTTGCCACAGAGTCCGTGACTCGAGACAGCCCGCTGTATGGGACCATTCATTTGGACCTAATCAGCGGCTGAAAGCTAAAACTCTGCTTTGGCACTTTACGTTGTGGTAGAAAATGAAGGAGAATCTGAAGCGGATGTCTGCTTCAAATTCCTCCTCAACTTAGATCACACAGCAGAATTGGTGGCTGATTTTGAAGCGGATTTGACCTAAAAAATCAGTTGCAAATTGTGGCCCGAATCTACCTCATTGTTTCCTCACTACCCCCATTGTATTTGAGGCTAATTGACAAGCAAAGCCACAGGATACTAGCTTTGAAGTGCAACATTTCTGTACCAGAGGCAACTCTGGAGGCTAAACAATTTGCCAGGAATTCAGAGACGAGCAAATGAATGTCTCTATTAATGGTAGATGTAGCCTACAGATGTATAAGATGTTTGTTCTCCCTGCTTAGTGCCTTATTTTCTTTCTTTTTAGGGTATGGTAGCCGTGTCTGGAAGCTTGTCCGTTCTGTTAGATTCCATTCTTTGTGCTATGAGCCCATTAGTATGCCTCACTAGCCATGTTCCTGAGTTAAATGGCTGCCCAAAGCAGGTTTTGGTAAGTAGCTATTTATCTGTTAATAGCAGAAACCTACAACATTACAGTATTGTATTTGGATGGACTGCTCGTGTTAGCAATTTTTTCTTTTTATCTGTAATGCTCTATTTTGTTTCTCTAGTCCAGCACGTTGGATAACATTGCCTATGTGATGCCCGGCTTGTGACAGCAGAAGTGATGCCAGTGTCTGGAGCCACGTGTGTTTTAAATATGTACATGCTGTATTATATGTATACAATGTCTATTTTATATCCCTTCATAATTTTTATGATTTTTTTTTTAAAGAAATTGCAGTGTTCTGAGCAAAAAAAAAGAAAACAAAACACTGCTTAGCTTGATGAAAGAGACTCACTGAATATGTATTGGAGAAATCATTGTCATTTTATTACAGGATGGGTGGTTAGACTGCACAGCACTTTTCTTTTAAGACTAAGCACAGGCATATGGCCCTCTGAAGTATACAGACGGCTCATGATCTTGTTCCAGATTGTAGGATCTTAGTCAGCCAGTACAGTTCTGCTGCTGTTTTTGAATAAAATATGCAGTATCTGCTATAAAACAGTACTGTGTGAACAAGACCTTAAAATAGTATCCTCACACCTCCTCCACAGCAGTGATGTTGCTGCTCACCACCTCCCCCTCCCTGCACAGGTCATAGAACAATCCTCAATATGTAAGCCAATGAGGCATCTGGTATTAATTAGTTAAAAAAAATAAAATCTAGGTGACACATTCCCTTTAAAGTCACTTGGCAAAATATGCTTATCTAAGTAAAACTAAACATGAAGAAATACTGTTTTAAAGTTCTACGTATAGCAACTGTACTATATGTGGATATATATGCTACCATTTATTTTTTTTTTTAATTTGATCATGATGCTTGTTGGATATTTTTTTTTTGTGTGTGTGTTATACGGTATATGCTAGTTTACCATCAATCCATGACATTGTAAAGTTCAGTGAATTACAATGCTCCGCATCTGGGATTGCAATGTATTTGCAGTCATGATTATTTTAGAGCACCTCTCCATTCGCAGCAGCGGCATCACCACCAGAATGGGGGGGGGGGGGGTCAAGGGTCTCCCATTGTGGAGATGTCTGGGTCTCAAAGAGGAGACCCACAACCTATTAGACATTTATGGCATATCCATTGGATATGTCTTTTAATTTGTAAAATAGGGAACTTCTATACATGTAGAATTCTTACATTAATACGGTATCCTAAGGATAGGCCATTAAAACCAAATTCCTGGACAATCCCTTTTAGGTATATCTGTTTGATTTACTAGTGATTTAATAGTCCGCCTCGTCTCTTAAAGGGAGTCTGTCACCAGAAATGAGTAAATGTTTACTTCCATTTACTCATTCCTGGTGGCAGACTCCATTTAAGGCTAAAGTCCCACAGAGTGGGCCGCAGCAAAAAAGCACTGAGGCAAAAACTGTGACAGCAACACATCGTGGTTTTTCCACGCTTTTCACAAAAAGTCCGCAGAGGAAACCTGCGCTTTGTGAAAAACCATGATTCCATTATACCTATAGGGATACCGCCAGAGCTTCCGTAGGTATAATTGCCATGCTGCGATTTCTAAAACCGCAATGATTTTGGAAATCGCAGTGTTTCCGCTGCGCTTATTTTTCTACAATGTGTGAATGGGATTTGCTACATGGGGCCCCGGCCAAAGACAGGATTTAGCAGTGAATTAAAGGTATATGATCAGTGCATGAGAAGGGTGTAGAAATTGTTCATAAGTGGAAAAAGAGACATTTTTTTTTTTTCTAATAAAGCATTCCATCTGATTCTCCTATACACATACATGCTTAGTTCAGTTGAGTTTGGGGAGAGAGTGGTAAGTCACTTATAACTTTTCTCCATGAAAAATAGAGGGTTGGCAGGGACGCCCAGCTATTTGCAAAAGTGAGTGGAGAAAACGCACATCAGAAGCAAGACGGGATGAGTCTAGGAAGGTCCCAGAGGTGGGCTAGCATCTACGGTATTAGACATTTATGGCACATCTTGTAGATATGCTATAAATGTCCTAGGTGGAAAGACCTTTTAAGATATAATATATCTGAGTAATGTGATGACTGCATTTCTTGGAATGACTGTGGGTTGGATGAACTGAGCTCCATGCATCATGGTGATCTATGGTAGTGTAAGTTTTAGCCCAACTGCAGGTCTACTATCCCGTACTCAAATGATGCATTGAGTTCATGATGCCGAGCCATGGTTGGTCCGGTCTCACAAGGACTTTATTACCTGGACCACACCACACACAGCCTCTCCCACAGAATTTCCTCTAAGATTCTATTGATCTCTTCAATCTGATAGGGCCATGTACAGGTCACAATGTATTACATAGAGCTGTACAGTTTTACAGCAGGATTTCTGCTATAATAATGTGAAGCATTGGAAAAAAAAAAGTATGTAGGGCAAGTTTTCTTGCATTTTAATAGGAATCGCTCTTCGGGGGTCAGGGCTAATTTTGTGCAGCTTCTTAATCTAAGTAGCATGTCCATAAATAGGTGTAATAGAATACATCTACTTATGTTGTGCTGGACATGTACAAAAGTAAATGATGTGTTTACAATGCCTTTTTATTTTCTTAAACATTATTGACTTAAGAGAAAAGTGTATCAAGTACGGCAGTAATACCCATCCCAGAATAACAACCTACCAGGGGAATATGTAAAGTGTATGGTCTCTGGTGCCGATTTGTAAACTGTTGTGATTTTATAAATAAATGGTGAACTATATGGCACTTCTTACTGTGCATTTGAGGTGTGTCCTTTTTAAGAAATTTTTTAGGTTATTACTTCTAGTTTTTCGAGTATATTAACTTGTGTACTAATTGATGGGTGGCCTACACATAATAGCAGTATTAAACCGCATTACTGGACCAGGGACCGGTAGCACTTTCCATTATAGCAGGTGTAATCTATATGTCAGGTTTCTGTTTATATCACAGTTTATTCACAAATTACTTAAATTGGGTTTATTTAATTCCAAAATAAATGATTAAAGTATAGGTAAGTTTTTAGAGTATGACACTCACATGTTGGATATCCTGCTGTGCTCTGACATCCTGAGCAGCATTCAACATTCGGCCTCATTCACACTTCTGTGTTAATAACAGCACACAATCCTTGTTTGTGAGCTGTCTGTGGTTGATCAATATTTCACATCTGTGAAGGACGGATCACGCTATCTTCCCCCCCCCCCCCCAAAGTGTTTCTATTGACCACGCACAGATGGTGATTCATTTATTTTTCACAAACTCAGACCTTGCATTAGTGTGATGCATCAACATCACATCACAAAATCACAGTCCAAAAAAAAGTATGAATAAATATATTGAAAATTAATGGATCCATATGAATAATAATGCCATCTGTGATAAATGTGGATGGTATACACATGTGAAAAAAAGTGTGAATAAGGTAAGTTACACGAAAAGAGCAGTTTTTGTTCACATCTCCTATAACTGCAAAACAGATATCCAGAAGAATGAAAATAATGGAAGCCCCATATTCTTTTCATGATGGTCTTGAGTTCTGGTCAGTGGGCAAAATTGACTTTAATGGGTTCTCTCGTGTTTTTATCAAGGAGCCATATTTTTACTGGACAAGATAGTTCAGCATGTTGTCCTATTTTGTCTGGCTTTAATACAGATGCGAGCAAAGCTTGACAAGCCATGGGATAACCTTTGACCCTGACTTATATTCCAAGCCACACACCCTCAACGCCTCCAGCAACTCAAGAATATACATCGAATCCGCTCCTTCCTCACCCCTGAAACTACAAAAATGCTAGTCCATGCCCTCATAATCTCCTGCTTAGACTGCTGTAACACCCTTCTCCAAGGCCTCCCAGCAAATGCTCTCACCCTCCTCCAGTCCACCTTAAACTGTGCTGTTCGCTTAATACACCTCTCCCCCGTTGTTCATCAGCCACTCCCATCTGCCAATCCCCTCACTGGCTACCAATTGGCCAGCAAATAGAGTTCAAAATGTTAACACTTACATACAAAGCGATTCACAACCTATCCCCTCTATACATCTCTGACCCAATCTCCTGCTACCTGCCCACACGTAACCTCCGATCCTCCAAAGACCTCCTACTCCGCTCTTATCCGCTCTTCACACAATCGTCTCCAAGACTTCTCTCGTGCATCCCCCATACTCTGGAACTTATTACCACAACACATAAGACTATCCCCAGAATCACAAACTTCAAAAAGACCCTGAAGACTTATCTATTCAGGAAGGCCTACAACCTCCAATAACAATACTGCCACCACATCACCATCTGAACAGCTTCTACCCCCCACCTTCTGTCTCTATCCCTCTTCCCTCATAGATTGTCCTTGCTGGCAGGGCCCTCTATCCCACCGTGCCAGTTGTTCACTGCACTGTATGTAAAGCCTCAAAAGTACTGCACTATGGAATTAATGGTGCTCTATAAATAAATAGGGTATGCTCACACGTAGGAATCCAACCGGCCGCCCGCCCCCCACCCTTCCTCGGCGAATCTGCCTCTTATTGTTTTCATAGAAGAACAAACTAGGGTACTGCTTGATCTTGATCATGCTTCCAATTTCCTGGCTCAAGCTTCTTGCTGTTTAGGTCAATTCATCTGGGCCTAATCCGCAGGGGAAAAGCTGCAACGTAATGCTGATGCCCTGCATTGACATTCTGTGGCGGCGTAAAATGAAGAGAATTTATCTTCATTTTCCTCCATGTAAGCATACCCTCAGTCATCTCCATCTGTGTTATTCAGTTCTGTAATAGGGTACCTGTAGCCAGCTGTTGACTCAAAGTGGGTTTGGATCCATAGCGGTTTGTATTTTGTATACCACATAATGGACATATTCAATGGCAGAGATACAGTATATAATCTAGTTTGCAATAGAAGGAAGGAGGAGGGCAAGAGAGACTTTGGGGACTGGTCCATTCATACATTAATATCATTAGAAATTCCCATCTTCCCTGTGGTAACAAGTTCCCCTATCTATACATTACAGCCAATTGCAGAGGTTTAGAAGAGGGACCCTAATGGAGCTATGGGGGGAACATCTTGAGAAAGAGGGCATGTAGGTGGTGGGTGAAGTCACAGTTACCCACATGGTTGCTCAAGTTTGAATATAAAAAAAACAAAAAAAACTCAGCTCCTTCATTCAGATGTTATCCCCTATTGGATAAGTAATAACTTGCTCAGACCCTACGGATCAGGACAGCTTGTACACGGCTCCTTTCATTTCAATGGAAGCACTGGAGATAGCCAAAATACAGTGCTAGGCTATCTCTGGACTGAACTCTGCAGATCGGTGGGGTTATGAGCTGTTGGACACACATTGATCTGGAAGTTATTCCCTATTCTGTGTCTTCTATTCATCTCTTGCCTAGACTGGATTAAAAAGTGTCTTGCCCTGGAGGACCCATTCTGCATTACACAGACAGTCCATTCATATAATGTGGTACGAGTAGGGAATTTAAAGGTACCCTATCTTTAGGGTAGTTCAGCAATACCAGATTATCAGGGGTGTGACTCCCAGCATTGCCATTGATAATGTGTTGGGATGATTGCTGCAGCTGCCTCACTAGTTACTGAGTTTGATATTACAACTTGCATGGGACTGAGCTGCTTGTGACCATACAGCTCATGTGATAAACCTGATGTCATATAGCCTGTGAAGGATGCGTGGCACTCACTGGAGCACTTCTGCCACTTTGACCAGCTGATCTGTGGGGTCCTGGGTGTTGTACCCCCACTTATCTAATATTGATGACCTATTCTAACAAAAACATGTCAGGTTTTGCCTCAAATAATAGCTGATGCTACTAACATGTAGGGATTGTACAAACGTTTCATTCATTGTGCTACAGTGTGGAGGAATTGTTACGTGTTATGTAGGTATGTTATATAAATACTAAGGTGCAACTGACAAACTTGTTTTACCTGCCTATGCACCTTCATTTCTGCCAATATGCATGTTATAAAGTGCTATGGCATGTGTCTTACTACGACTGTGCTGACGTCTCATATTAGGAATTGGAGGCACTTAGGACCACTACTTTGCTTCTGTGTATGAGACATAAGAGATGTGACAACATCCGTCTCCATGATTACTTCTACCTTTAATAGAAGCAAAATGACAGGACTGACTACAGCTACTCAGACATTTTCTGAAGAGTGATCCTGTGAAGAGAGGGTCATTTAAAGCTACACCTAAATAACAGAATAATACATAAAATCTCTATTCACAGTGCAGCTTATAGTCACAATAACTGTGTACATACTCTGTATCCACATATAGATGTTAGTACATGTCGCATGGATGTGGCTATTACATATCAGTTTAACCCATTCAGCTTTAAATATAATGAAACACAAGATCTACTGTATGTGTTGGGTGAACCCTGTGAAGTTTGCCCAGTGGTATCGTTCAGACCGAAAATGTCCGAACGGGAACTGCTATTGTAGCGGAGGCCCATGGGAGGTGATCAAACATAAAAAACAGTGGTACTCATCTCCCTGGGGCTCTGCTTCTGGTCCTCTTCAGGCCGCCTGAATGACATCAGGGACCATTGAGGCCCAATAACAGGCCTTGGCAGTCCCTGACGTTATTCAGTAGACTGGAAGAGGACGGAGACCAGCGACAGAACCCAGGTTTGTTTTTTTTAAACATTATATCTTTATTAAAAGAAGTTTTTCATACAGTAAACAGAGTAGAAGGGAAAACAAGAATATACAAATGGAATCCAGTAACAGTCCTGACGCCGCAGGAGTAATTGTAATTAAAAAAAACATGCATGTGTCCAGAAGGATTCCTCGCATTACAGTTGAAAACCAAAGGTCAAAATGAAAGAGGGTATAGAAAAGGTCTGGTATAGGGAGGAAAGGTACGGGTAGAAAGATGGAAGGGAGGAGAGGGGAATACTGTCATTCAACTGAGTGAAACAATCTCGGGGGATTAAATTAGAGCAGAAAAATCTGGGGAATATTGCAAAAATGTCCCATAGTTGCCAGATTTTTTGTGAGTTTGAAGAGTCTGGATTGAGTTCAGACATCATGAATTCCATGTGACGTATATAGAGGATCTCCTGTATCCAGTCGCGTATTATGGGAGCAGTACTCTTCCACAATCTAGGGATGACCGAGAACCCAGGTTTTTTTTATGTTTGATCACCTCCCAAGGGCCTCCGATAATTATACTCTGGGGCCTGCAGAGACCCCACAGCATAATAATAGCAGTTCTGGTTCGGAATCAGGCAAAAGCTTGCGAATACTGCAATAGCCAAACTAAAATAACTGACGTCGGTTATCTGGCTTGATGGTCTGTTTCGGTTACTTTTAGATTAATGGCCCACCCCTACCTTCACCATATGATATTATATGCATAAAACACACAAAAGGAGTCTCCATGCTCTGTATACGGTGACATCACTGTACAGGAAAGATAAACAGTGATACAGGTATTATGAACACGTGTCCATAGTCATCACAAACAGCACCTTATATGTGAGTGGAAATGGGCTGCCTTAAGGAAGTTATAGGGTCCCACAGCAGCTACTTGCCTGCTACTCTAGTAGTTAGAGTTTATACATACAGCTAAGGCCTTATTCACACATGTATGTCCCTTTTTCATTCGTTTGCTGTTAACATGTCCATGATTTTCCCTCTGTTCCAGGTCTTAATAATTCTGGTACAACATGGGAGGTGCCCTGTGCCAGAATGGAAATCTAGGCTAGTCAGGGACTGTTGGTGATTTCAGTTATGACTCAGGCCAGTTTTTTGGCGTAAATTATAGTAAAATATAGTAAATTATCTTATGGGAAAAAGCATCCCTGCCCTGCTATGCCTACGGGGAAGCAGGTTGGAAAAAAGACAATTTTCGCAATTTAGGCACACTTTTTGGTTCAAATTTGCATGCAGCAAAAATGTCCCATAAGAATAAATTCCACTTAAAGTGTCTGTGTGATGTCCATGGAGAACATGGATGGAAATTTCTGTTGTATGAATAAGGCCTAAGGCCAAACTCTAGTAGCCGCATGTGCCGGACGCTGACATTCTTTTAGGAAAAAGTTGATACAATTCTTGACCATCACCATCATCATTATCCTGAGCCTAACACAAATTCTGAGTGCAAACATATCCCTAGAGATAATGACAGGCAGCAAATTCTGTTCACTAGCGAAAGCAAATGGGGACCTAAGTATGTAAGCTGGGGTTATCTGTGCAGTTTCTAGGTTACTATCTGTTAGCAGGTCTGTATAGACACACATGCACTTCTCATAGCTTATGCCTCTCCTGAGCACAGTTCAATGTGTCCATTCCCTAGTGATAGTAACTGTGTGTCAGAATACAGTCTAAATATAGGATTTATTAGAACTCAGAAGCTTCTCAAGATTTTTGGCTACAGAGTAGTCTGCTGATTGTATGTGTTATAAACCCGCTGCTAATAAATCTATGATCTGTGCTGCGGTCACAAAGTACTAGGGCAGTGTCATACAAAGAAAAGAGGCAAGGATCAACATGGACCTTCAACTATGGTGCTGGGTTTTGGCAACTCAGGATGAATGGCCTATCTTTTTTTCTTTCCTCATCCTTTCTATAACCATTGGGACCATTCGCCACTATGTTGCTTGCTAAGCCCCCTTGCAGACAACCGTATGTCTGGTCAGTGTGCTATCTGGGTTTTTCCTGGATAGCACACTAACCCAATCATTTCTATGGGCCCGTACACATGACCGTGAATGACACGTTCACGTGTGCGGGCCGACAGTCCGGGCTGCAAAATATGGAACAGGTCCTATTCCTGTCTGATATTGTGGCCTTGCTTCCCATGGCTCCTATTCATTTAATGAAAGGGGCCGCAGAAGCACGGCCGGCACACGGGTGACATCCGCATGTCCCCCGTGCACCGCCCGTGCCGTTCATTCACGACAGCCGGTTAGCACACGGTCGTGTGCAACCAGCTTAACAATGCAGATCTTCTGCTCTCGGTTGCAAAGGGGACTGAGCTATCCAGGGCTGGGCCTCCTCACTGCAAGGGCCCTATCACAGCCAAATTATCTGCGTCTATGGACACCCTTACATCAGATCAAGATAAGCTCTCAGGGACCAATTTGTGAAAGAATTTACAAAGCAATGATGCTTGCAACAGTATGTTTTGAAGGAAACCTGTCATTGAAAGGATATTCCAGGCAGAACAAGTTACCCCCGATCTAAAGGGGATTGGTTGGGATCTGACCACTGGCACTATATATGCAATATGGCTGATGTTAGATATGCACTAAGTTTGATTTTTCTACATGTACTATGTTTGAGGTTATGATAAAAATTGCTTTCCATTCCTCATCTGTGCCATGTGCTTAAGGCTAAGGCCCCAACTTGTTTTGTTGCAGATTTTACTGCTGTTTTTTAACCAATGCCAAGAGTGAATACAAAAGGAATGGGAAATATATAGCTCTTATATTTTTCCTTTCTGCTAAATCTACTCCTGGCTTTGGCTCAAAAAAATGAAGCAAAATCTGCAACAAAAAAGCTGCTTTTCTGCAACTGCAAAAACCCATGGCAGAAATGCATTGCGGTTTTTTCCTCTGCAGACTTTCTGCCCCTATTATACCTATATGGAAAAAACACCAGCATTTCCATAGGTATAATCGACATGCTACAATTTTCAAAAACAGCTTTTCCGCTGTGGATTTTTTTTCTGCAATGTGTGGATGGGATTAGCCAGAATCCCATCCACTTTGCAGGTACAGTAAAATGCAGCGCTTTTTGCCGCACTGTTTCCACCGTGGCCAAAAACGCTACATTTTCACAACATGAGACCCCGATCTAAAGAGGGGTTCTAGCCACAAAAAGTTACTCCCTATCCACATTATAGAGTTAACGTGCGGATCGGTGGGGGTTCAACTGCTGGGATCCCCACCGATCACTCAATGCTTTGCACACCAGTTTTGAATGGAGCAGCAGGATGGACGGCGCTTGCTGCTGCATTTATTTCAGCTTTGGATAAGGGGTAACTTGCTCTGAACAATACTATGACATCTATAACGAGGGCAGATTTTCCACTAATAGAAATATAATATAAGGAAAAGTCACTGCCTGATATAAGAATGCTAAAACCATCAGATTTATTGGTAACCTATTAAATTGCCCAGGATATCACAAGAATACCACCTAAAAATCAGACTAAGGGGGACCCCATAACACCGTGCAGGGATGTCTAAAAGGCTAAGTTTTATCTATATAGTGTACTGCCCTCAGACCAACCACGTGTTTCTCCCATGCCTAACTCCAATAGAAACCTCCCTAGGCAAATACAGATGCATCTCAATAAATTAGAATATCTTTGAAATGTTTATTTATTTCAGTAAATTAAAAAAGCTATTTATTAAGCTACTTGCTCCTTTTTTTGCGTAAATTGGGCCTTTTTGTGGCTCTTTCTGCCCTGCGCTTTATTTATGAAGCGCTTACGATTTTTTTTTCCAGATGTTATATTGCCCTTGCCACTTTTGCGTTTAGTCTCAAGAAATTGGGTGTGGCCCATATGGAGATCCTTTTCATGCTGTATTTATGACTTGCACCTTTTTAAAAAGTGGCAAAAAAAAAAAAAAAAAAAACAGAAAATGCACTCCAGTACATGGGCAGCCTAAAAAAGCCCATCAGGTCAGAAAGTATTAAAAAGGGGCCTTTTTTTTTGCTATCCTAGCCGTTTTAATACGTTACCAATAAATTTGATAGTTTTAGCATTCTTATATCAGGCAGTAACTTACTCTGACTGGAATACTTTTTTAACCCTATGCAGCCTTCACTTGCCATGGTGAAGTGGTTTTAGAGCACATACTGTTAAAAGCTCTCATCTGCAGGCAGGGATGAGTCACTTGGCCAAGATGCAGCTGTGATTCAGCCAAAAACACCAAGTAGGCAGAGTTAGTAAATCAAAGGTCAATATTTGACTGTTAAAGGGGTATTCCACTCTTGATAATCTATTTTTGGGATAGGTCAGCAATTAACTTGATTTGGTGGGAAAACCCCCTTAATCAGGATAGGCGATAACTTGCAGATTGGTGGGTGTTTGATCACTCAGACACCCACTGATCAGAAGAATGGGAGCCTTGTGTCCACCCATTCTGAAAAGACTAGTGTTTGGGCAGCACACACACAGCTTCATTCATTTTAAGTCGGTTGCACATGACCGTATGAATCCACGTGTCACTCGTGCGCCGCCCGTGCCGTTCATTCACAGCACTCAGCACACGGTCATGTGCAACCGGCTTTAGTGGGAGCATCGGAAAAAGGAAAGTGCTGTACTTTAGCCTGACAACCACTCTATGGTTTACTGATCAGTCGGAGTCTTATTTATTATGCTTACTTATTATAGCGCCATCATATTCCGCAGCACTTTACAGACATTGTCAGTCACTGTCCCATATAGGCTCACAAACTACATTCCCTATCAGTATGTCTTTGTAGAGTGGGAAGAAGCCGGAGTGCCCAGAGGAAACCCACACAAACACGGGGTGAACATACAAACTCCTTGCAGATGTTGTCCTCGGCAGGATTCGGACCCAGGACTCCAGTGCTGCAAAGCAACAATGCTAACAACTGAGCCACCGTGCTGCCCAAGTCTAAGGGGGCATTCACACTACCGTTGGATATCTGTTCTGAGAATGTCCATTAAAAAAACAAAAACGGACGCCTGTCATAACAGACATTAACTGCTAATGTGTCTGTTTTTTTAACCCCTTAACGACATTGGACGTACTATTACGTCCTGTGCGCTTGGTACTTAGCTCAACAGGGCGTACTAATACGCCCTGGGGGCGGCCGCCCACTCACTATCTGAGCTGGCGGCATCGGAACCGGGTGTTAGCTGTAACTGACAGCTAACACCCTGCTCCATATCCCCTGGTCGGAACTGAGTTCCGATCCGAGGTTTTAACCCCTTGGATGCCACGGTCAAACATGTTGCCACTCCAATCGACACCCCCCGCGGCGAGATCGGGGGGTGCCGATACCTATAACCTGCAGCCCGGGGTCTGCTCAGTGACCCCAGGCTGCCTGGAGACCCCACTACCTGGTTGATCCTGCCGAGACCTGCGGAAGTGAGGCTATGCGTCTGCATAGCCTCACTTCCTGTATAGACTGCAAGACACTTGTAAGCTCGTGTCTTGCAGTCTACAGTGCTGAGCCAGCAATCAAAGCATTGCTGGCTCAGGTGTCCTAATGGGACACATGAAAAAGTAAAAAAAAGTGAAAAAAAAATAAAATAAAATGTTTTAAAAAAATTAATAAAAGAATAAAGCCCCAAAAATTCCCTTTTGCTATATAAAATGAATTATATAAAAAAAAGCCTAAAAATTAATAAAAACAATGCATATTTGGTATCGCTGCGTCCGTAACAACCTGTACAATAAAACTGAAACAAAATTTAATGTACACGGTGAACGTCGGAGAAAAAAAAACGGAAAAAAACTCGCCAAAAGTAATGATTTTTTGCCATCTCACCTTACAAAATATGCCATAAAAAGTGATCAAAAAGTCATATGTACCCCAAAACAGTACCAATAAAAATCACAGGTTGTCCCGCAAAAAAATAAGCCCTAAACCAACTCTGTAAACTGTAAAATAAAAATGTTACGCATCTCAGAAGATGGCGATGCAAAAACAATTAATTTATGTCCCCAAATGGGTTTTTGTTCTGCAAAATTAGTATCGCATAAAAAAAGAGTATAAATGAGGTATCTCCGTAATCGTACCGACCCGTAGAAAAAAGGTAACATGTTACTTATGCTTTATGCTGCATGGTGAAAAATTTCAAAGGTAAAATGCAGTGTCAGAATTGATGGGGTATTTTTTAATCCAACAAGAAAGAGTTAATAAAATTTATTCAATAGGTTATAGGCGCCCAAAGATGATGTCATTACAAAATACATCTCACCCCGCAAACAACAAGCCCTCATATGGCTACATCACCAGAGAAATAAAGAAAATATAGCTCGTACAATGTGAAGACAAAAACCCCAAAAATCGCCAAATCTTTAGAACATAACTGGCTGCGTCAGGAAGGGAATGTATAAACTGTGTGAGCAGATATCAGGGGACACCCCAGATTTAGAGCTTATGAGGGAAAATAAACCAGAAGTGACCCCCAGAGTGACCTCCCCAATAATAGGAACTACTGGGGAAATAGTAGGGAATTTGGTGTTCCCAATGCACTCCGCACAGCTTACTTATTCACTTTTCCCCATCCGCTGTGTATTCACGTCTGGGATACTAATGCTCACTACACCCCTTGATAAATTCTTTGAGGGGTGCAGTTTTCAAAATGGGGTCACTCCTTTGGGGAATCCACTTTTCTGGTACCTTACAGGCTCTGCAAACATGACATGGCGTCCAGATCCCAAACATCTGAATCTGCACTCCAAAAGCCACATAGCGCTCCTTCTCTTCTGCGCCCTACTGTGTGCACAAACTGCAGTTTATGCCCACATGTATTACACTTGTCGTACCCAGAATAACGTACTTAATGTCATATGTGGGTATAAACTGCTGTATGGACACAGCTGGGCAGAGTGGAAGGAGCGCTATTTGGTTTTTGGAGCACAGGCTTGGACGGTTTGGTTTTTGGACGCCATTGCACTTTTGCAGAGCTGAAACGCCAGTAAAGTGGAATCCCCTGACATGTTACCCCATTTTGGAAACTACACCCCTGAAGGAATTTATCCAGGGGTACAATGAACATTTTTAACCCCAAGTGTTGCTATAATTTATTATCCATAAATGAATACGCAGCTGATTGTGAAAGGTGAAAATGACAATTTTTCCAGGAATACATCATTTCAGTGCGTAATATGTTGTGCCCGGCTTGTATCAGAGATGAACGCTCCAAAAGCTGTTGTGCCCGGGATACCTGCTTAACAGTTTTTGGAGTGTGTGTCTCTGCAGACATAAGCTGGGCACAACATATCGGGCACTGAAATGGCATATCTATGGAAAAATGTTATTTTTAACTTTTCATTATCATCTGTGCATTCATTTCTGGAAATTAAAAGAATGCAACACTTAAGGGTTAATAAGGGTTACACCACTTGATAAATCCCTTGAAGGGTGTAGTTTCCAAAATGGGGTCACAAGTCTGTGGATTCCACTTTACTGGCAATTCATGGGCTCTGCAAAAGTGACATGGTGTCCATAAACCAAACTGTGCTCTAAAAACCAAAATAGTGCTCCTTCCCTTCTGTGCCCGGCTGTGCCCAAACAGCAGTTTATACCACATATGGCATTAAGTACGTTATCCTGGGTACACCAGTGTCATACATGTGGGCATAAACTGCCATTTGGGCACACAGCAGGGTGCAGATGTGAAGGAGCGCTATGTGCTTTTGGAGCGCAGATTTAGATTGTTGGTTTTTGGACGCAATGTCACATTTGCAGAGACCCTAAAATCGCCCCTACAAAATGGGGGTCACTTCTTGGGGAATTCCAGTTTCCTGGCACCTCCAGGGCTCTGCAAAAACAACATGGCGACCAGAAAGTTCCTCTAAATCTGTACTCCAAAAGCTAAAAAAACACAGTGCTCCTTCCCTTCTGAGCCCTGCTGTGTTCCCAAGCAGCAGGTTACACCCACATATATAATTTTTTTTCCCCCGGGATAGCCACTTAATAGTTTTAGGAGTGCATGTCTCTGATGCCACAAAGTGGCCGCAACATATTCTGAAATTGGATATTTCTTCAAAAACTTCAATTTTCACTTTGTACATTAATTTTTGGGAAGCATTTTTAGGCTCAAAATGATAATACCCCTTGATACATTCCTTGGGGGGTGTAGTTTCTAAAATGGGGTCCCTTTTGAGGGGTTTCCATTGTATTGGTACTTTAGGGGCTCTGCAAATGCGACATGGCACCTGAAAACTATTCCAGCCACATCTGCCCTCCTAAAGCTAAACAGCGCTCTTTCCATTCTGAGCCCCACCATGTTCCCATACAGCAGATTACAACCACATATGAGGCATTTCTGTGTTCAGAAGAAATTGTGTAACAAACTGTGGGGTGTTTTTTCTTCTTTAACCACTTGCAAAAATTAAAAATATGCCGCTAAATGGATGGTTTATTGGAAAAAAAGTAATTTTTCATGTTTACGTCCCAATGATGATAAAATCTGTGAAACAGTTGTGAGGTCAAAATGCTCACTATACCCCTAGATAAATTCTATGAGGGGTGTAATTTCCAAAATGGGGTCCCTTTTGAGGGGTTTCCATTGTATTGGTACTGTAGGGGCTCTGCAAATGCGACATGGCACCCGAAAACTATTCCAGCAAATTCTGCCCTCCAAAAGCTAAATAGCGCTCTTTCCATTCTGAGCCCCACCATGTACCCATACAGCAGATTACAACCACATATGGGGCATTTCTGTGTTCAGGAGAAATTGTGTAACAAACTTTGGGGAGCTTTTTCTCCTTTGTCCTCTTGTGAAAATGAAAAATTTGGGGCTAAATTGACAGTTTATTGGAAAAAAGAAATTTTTCATTTTCATGTCCCAATGTTAATAAAATCTGTGAAACAGCTGTGGGTTCAAAATGCTCAGTATACCCCTTGACATGTTCTGTGAGGGGTGTGGTTTCCAAAATGGGGTCACTTTTAGGGGGTTTCCACTGTTTTGGTACTTTGGGGGCTCTGCAAATGCAACATGGCACCTGAAAACTATTCCAGCAAAATCTGCCCTACAAAAGCAAAATAGCGCTCTTTCCATTCCGAGCCCCACCATGTACCCATTCAGCAGTTTATGACCACATATGGGGCATTGCTGTGTTCAGGAGAAATTGTTTAACAAACTATGGGGTCCTTTTTCTCCTTTAACCCCTTGTGAAAATGAAAACTTTGGGGATAAAGTGACGTTTTAGTAATTTTTCATTTATACATCCCAGTGTTAGTAAAATCTGTGAAACAGCTGTGGGGTCAAAATGCTCACTATACCCATTGATGAGTTCTGCGAGGGGTGTAGTTTCCAAAATGGGGTCACTTTTAGGGGGTTTCCATTGTTTTGGTACTTTGGGGGCTCTTCAAATGTAACATGGCACCTAAAAACTATTCCAGCAAAATCTGCTTTTCAAACGTCCAGTGTCGCTCCTTCCCTTCTGTGCACTGCCGAATGCCCAAACATCAATTTACACCCACATGTGGGGTATTTCTGTGCTCGGGAGAAATTGTATAATAAACTGGGAGATGCATTTTCTCCTTTAACCCTTTGTGAATGTGTTAAATGTAGGGCTAAATGAAGGGATTAGTGGAAAAAAATGAAATGTCTAAATTTCACCTCGATATCGTTTTAATTCTTGTGAAATGCTTAAAGGGTTAACAAACTTCCCAAATGCTGTTTTGAATTATTTCAGGGGTGCAGTTTTGAAAATGGGGTGATTTATGGGGGGTTTCTAATATATAGGCCTTTATAATCCCCTTCAGAACTGAAGTGGTCCCTAAAAAATTAGTTTGGGAAATTTTCTTGTAAATCTGGAAAATCGCTGTTACACTTGTAAGCCTTCTAACATCCAAAATAAATTAAAGGACGATTAAAAGATGATGTCAATATAAAGCAGAGATATGGTAGATAATATTTATTAAATGTATTTGGGTGGTATGACTATCTGTCTGAAAAGCAGAGACTTTCACATTTTGAAAATTGCGATTTTTTTCCAAATTTCCATCAAATAGCCTATTTTTTTATAAATAAATACAAAAATATTGATTAGTGTTTACCACTAACATGAAGTACAATGTGTCACGAGAAAACATCTCAAAATCACTTGAGTAAGTTAAAGCGTCTCAAAGTTCTTGCCACATAAAGAGACACATGTCAGTTTTGAAAAACAAGGCCTGGTCCTTAACGCACTTTTGGGCTGTGTCCTTAAGGGGTTAACTGATCCATTTAATGAATCACTTAAAAAAAACAGACACATTAGCATCAGTTAGTGTCTGTTTTTATACTGTCCTTTTTTTTCTTTGTTTCTGCTTTCTGAGCATGCGCAGAAAAAAAACCAGACAGTAATAACGGACAGTATAATGGACGCCCGTCCGTTACTGTCTGCTAGCCATAGACAATGTTAAAAAATAAGGAACACTTGCCATCTGTCATAAGTCCGTTATTTTGAATGGACACAAAAGTCCTGCACCCTGCGTTATTATGTCCGCAAAAAAAATGGACATGTGACGGATTTGGTGTAAACGGACACCAGATAAAATCCCATTGAAATTGTCCTAAGTGTGCTGTGAAGGTGCAAGTTTTTTCTCTTCTTTTATGATCCGCACCTGATTTTGGCTTCATAAACTAAATCAACAAAGCATCCAAGTGTGCCAGCACCTTAGGGGGGAGTTCACACTACCGTTGTAAATGTACGTTGCTGTCTTCCGTCACAGGATGATCGCAACGGACATTAAACTGTCGTATATAGCGTCCGTCACGTTGTTTACATTAGTGTCAATGGGAACGGCCACAGCATCAGTCTGTGACAGTTTAATGTCCGTTACTTTCATCCTATTACGGAAGACAGCAAAGGACATTTACAAAGGTAGCGTGAACTCCCCCTTGGACCGCCATTACCAAGCAATGTTCACTATTTGTTTCCTAACTGCGCTGGACTTTTTTTTTTTTTTTTTTAGCAGGATCACGGTTG